>WHPX01000966.1:0-36558 GCA_011057435.1 Actinia equina | reverse complement strand
TCATCTTGGGAACAGTACGGGGCCTAAGGGGGGGGCGTCGATCTCTGACCGATTACAGGCAGAACTTATTGCCCACATATAAGCTATTCTGTGATTGTCCTTGCATTCGCACGTTTACAAGAGCCTTCTGACTGTCTACCCACGTTGGTAGCGGTACGTACATCCCCCCCTCGTATGGGTACGTACCTGGCTATACTTATCTCTATTCCTTCAACCTCCTCTACTGTCCAACCCGATCCTTCTTTCGTGTAGTTAGACAGCGACTCCATTATTGCTTCTAAGGCTTCACTGAGTGACCTATCCAGATTCGTGGATTCTAATATCACTAACGACTTTGATCGCAACATTGCTGTCGTCATTACCTCGTCTTTTGATAAACTTACTTCTACCATTATACTAGCTTTCAGGGCTCCTAATTCCTCTATACCTTTTCGAAGGCGTCCTTTTAACCTTCCTTTCTGACTGACGCCAAAACTGTCTAACGTCAATCTCACCGTTACCGGGTATTGACACCGTGCTGAAGTTGCTTTGGGATTCCATCTATATAATAGGAAATATTTTATACCTAATACCAAGCACTTTTTAGGTCGTCGTAGTCGTACTCACAGTCCTGACAATGCCAAAACAATTTAACCTTAGTCTCAAACTTCTTACCACATCCACAATCATAACTGCTCATACACTTCGTCTTCATTTTCAAATGCTTTTTCAAATCCGCTTCTTTCTTAAAAGTTCTCTTACATTCTTCGCACTCCATATATAGACTAACATATTTAAGTGCGCTGTTGCCCTCAACCACACTTGGAGTGGGGGTCGTCCGTAGGTGGATTTTTGACGCGGGTCTTGCCCCGTGTTGAGATTGCGCTGGAACCCCCATTCCCTATACGGGTAATCCTGGTGTAAAGTAACATATTTCGAGTGCGCTGTTGCCCTCACGGGTAATCCTGGCGTAAAGTAACATATTTCGAGTGCGCTGTTACCCCCACGGGTAATCCTGGGGTCTCATAGGGAATGAGGGCTACGCAAACACGGGTTAGTGACTTTAAACGGGAAATCCTCGTGTGGTCACTGCGCTAGAACCCCCATTCCCTATACTACTTCGTAGCCTCTATATCAATTCTTTCTGCTCTAGACTATACAATTCTTACGATTTTTATCCGGAATTCGGTCACAACAGTTTAAGATAGTCGAGCATCAGGCTGCCAAACTTTCAAAATACAAAATACATTATTGGGCATGAAACAATAAGGCGAGTTTCCAATGATATCACTGTATAGGGATCGTATATTTACACCTGCATGGCACACGTTCACTTCTACAAAAAAACTCAAATTACCTGCTCTAATGTTAATTATTTAGTAAGTATGAGTATCCATTAGCACAAACAAGGCTTGGCTTATAATATAATATATAATTTCATAACATACGATAATTAGGACAATAAAAAGATTACTGGTATGTTTTCACCATACAGGACGAGATCATTGCATGGGCTTCCTGTGTCTGCTGAATGGTATTTCAATACAAGCAGAATATAATATTCTGGATCAGTATAAGGTCATGATTTATATATGATGTGACGGAACTTTGTTATGTTGATTAAGGTCTTGTTTTAGGTCTTGTTTTAGTCGGTTTTGTCTACGTTGGGCAGTGTTTACATCATAGCTATATCCTTCGTCAGTCTTTTTCATTAAATTTGGGAGCCGAGATTTTTTCCAGATACAAGTGATTTAGTTCACTGGTGGCTGAACGAAATGAAACTTTGTGTTATGGGAGGGGAGGGGAGGGGAGGGGAGGGGGACTGACTGACTAGAATGATATATTTAACTTCGAATTCCGACCACAACAAAATAATAACATAATCATACACAAAAATAATTGCATAATACATCTACGAAATTACAGTCCTTTGAAAAGAAAGAATAGAGAAATAAGATAATAAACTTCAGGCATAACAACAATAAGCCTTTTCATAGTTTAAGAATCGATTCCACTGCGCATGCGATTTTATCCCGAATATCTCACCTTCTTTTGTTTAATTAAGAACAAAAGAAGGTTTAGACAAAAGAAGGTGAGAAATTCGGGATAAAATTGCATGCGCAGTGGAATCGATTCTTAAACTATGAAAAGGCTTATTGATGAAATTATCGATATTTAACTTCATCATTCTTAATAGGTCGATCGATGTACCATATTGTGTACAAGATGCCAAACTATTACTTACTTACTTACTTACTATTATACTTCACATTTACTTTATATTTCGGCATAAGCAGTGACTGCATAATACTCCCTCAAGGACTATCTTTAAAAAACAAATTGGTTTATACTCTCTCGTCATCATTAATTCATGTAAAGTGGCAGCTAAAAGCTTAAAAAAAGAGTGAAGTCACTCGTATGGAAAACTAATTCCGGGTCCAAAACGACTGGAGAAGTTCTATAAAAATCTTTCTTACTTTTACTTCGTTACAAGTATTGATATCCAAAGTTTTAATTCCAGGCGAAGGTTAAATAACCAAGAATATTGTTCGCTTTATCCTAGCAATTTTTGTAAACAGTTGGACTATGTTATGACCCAAGTTGGTTAGAAAATGCGAGTAGTAAGGATTTAGCGAGAATGATTAAAATAGGGGTATAAACGAAAAGCTCGGAATATCGTTAAAATAGAAACTTCCAGGGAGAATGACCTGTTGTGCATCAACTAACGATATTTGATTTTTCTTCCTTGACATTTACTAATGGCACACCACAAGGCATATTTGCAGAACATGAGTTTAAAACCCTTTAGATAATCCCTCAGCTTATCGTATTGAATTGCTTCTGGATCGATTGGTTAGCTACTAGATTATCGATTATCCCGGCAATCCTAAAAGGATGATCACCGACACACGTTAATACTTAATATCCTATAATATTGACCTTTTTACTTCGATATTAATATCGTAACTCGCTGCGTCTTTGACCGTAGCATCACTAACTATTATTAAATGCTTAACAATTTTACGCCTTATAGACCATTCAATTCTTCTGGAAGCGTTTCGCGCTGTGATCATAAATAACTATCAGCTAAGTGTTGGCGTTATTTGGTGTCATAGAATCTTATCGCGCCTTTGAGCTGACTTTCCCAACTTGTCGATGTTTTTGCTCGGGTGTCTCGAGAAGGAAAGAGAGTTTGACATGACTGAACCACAGATTTACATTTGATTAGCAAAGAAAGACACAGCCTGAGGGTCTGTTTGGACGGCGTATTACTAAGAATATGCCAGGCAAGACTTCGTGTCACATTTAAGAGCAAACTGAGTCACGTTTCATTATAATTCTTCGGATTCGCACACGGCAATATTGTAAAACAGTAACTCTATTTTTATTATGATATTTAACTGATGATTTTTCGTGTCATAAATAAAGTTATCTATCTATCTATCTATCTATCACAGGCCACATTATGCAAAAAGAATTCACTCTTTGCATTTATCCTTTATACAAGGTTGCCTTTTAATGATTGCGTTACTTTTCTTTTCTATTCTTTTCTTTTCTTTTCTTTTCCTTTCTTTTCTTTTCTTCTCTTCTCTTCTCTCTCTCTCTCTCTCTCCCCCTCTACCTCTTCCTCTTCTTTTCTTTAATTGCTCTTTTTTCTCAGTTTCTTTCCCTTTCTTGTTTCCCCAATTTTTCTTGCTTTCTTTCTCTCCCTCCTTTCCTTCCTTCCCTTCGTTCTGTCTTCCATTCTTTAAGATACGAGCTCACACAAACTCATCACATTTCAAACGTGGGCAGACAGTAAAAGCCTACAAAATCCTTATCATAAATAAAGTGTTATCCGTTGGTAAGCGAATGGATGACCGACAAACATCTTGATATCCGAGGGGAAAAGGTAACAAAATAGATTTTGTAGTCAAAACGGTTAATACTTCAGGGTTTACTTCACATTTTATACCATTCTTCAAGTAATTAATAATTTACCAACGAAGAGACATCTTAAGTCACCCGGTGACTTGAAATATAGCTATTAACAAAAGCAAAATATTCTGCTTTAAATGATCAAGCATATGTTTTTGAAAATATTTCGATTCTATCTGGGGGCGCGTTGTACGGAACGGATACAACAATGATCGATGGGATCTAATTCTGAATGGATTTTTGCGGCTCTCCAAACGGTTTTTAGCCCAAATAAAAGGATATAAAACAAAAATGAATTATTAGGATGAATATGCAAGTCGGTAAAGAGAGTGCCAATAAGAAAGAAACAATATATCCTTGAGCTTTCATGTCTGAAATGCTGGAAACACTTATATTTAACAGTAACTAGTTCACAAATCTGGATGAAAATACAAATAAATCAAAATGAATAACATTTCATCGCCTTTTTGAACATTTATTGAAAATCCAAGGGGATAAATTTATGCCTAGTGCTTTCATTGACGTTATAAACAAGAGAATAATGCCTTCAGTTGAGAAGAAAGATTAGATGTAAACGATGCAGAACAACACTGAAATGTTAAATGTCGGTGGGTCGTGCGCGTGAACCGAACAAAGTGACAATAAATAATGACTGGTATACTAAGAGACGGAAATAAATTAAAAATATTATTGAAATCTGACTTACAAGTCCACGAATTCCGACTTCTGGAGCTGAAATGCTCACTCGAGTGGGGAGTTTTGCTGTCATATTTTGTGAAAAGATGTCCGCGGGAAGTGTTCCTCAAATAATCATGTTTCTATGTCAAAAATGAATCTGCCCATAGCGTTTGGATCGTTGTTGCCGGTATGAAGGAATACCAAGTTGACTCCCGATTCATTCGATTGTAATATGAATTAATGTTAATAAGGAATATCGAAGAAAATCTTGACGTCATGAGAATGATAGTAGTGACCTAGTCTGTAATGTTTTTATCAGGCCTGGACTTAGTTGATGTACCTGGCTGATCGTTAAAATACACAGTCATCTTTGCATTGAATCTTTTAAAAAAAGACGTAAATATTTCCATCTGGATCGTGTTTTATATACCTGATTTCCATACTTTTGAACAAAGCGCTATGTATAATTATCTTACAGATACATGGCGCCCAAAACAGAGCAGTTGAAAACGAGTCACCCAACGTTAGCTTGAAGGATATTAGACTAATGGTCGTGTAGCCCGGTGAATCTGTTTTAATAATCCGTCATCTAATCGATTGAATATTCTAACTAAATATGGGGTTACCATGAAAAGATGGAAGTCAAGCTATGAAAGAGGATATGACTAGTGATGCTTAAATAGCAGGATACCGTTGTATCTTCAATTCTAAGCATGTTCTGCGTATGGAAAAATGAATGAATTGACCTTGTTCATCGCGTGCGTGAAGCAATGTTTTCCCATTACAGTTGACATTTCTGTTCCCAAGAGTATCATTTCTTTGTTTAACGTTTTTGCATGGGAAGTTACATGAATATGGATACAATTCAAACAAAGAATCATATTTTCAAAAGAATGGCAAATCGCGTCTGAGATGGAAAAACATTCCACGACGAATAAGACAGAGACTTTGGAGCCAGTGGGCTATATATATGACTTTTCAAGTTTACCGTTTGTAATAATGCTAAAATACTCACAATTATAAAACTAAGTTCTTATAATCAAAAATAAGAGAAGCACGAACCAGCAGGCGCGTGCTTTCTAATTTTTCAATACAACCTAATTCTCATTTTATCCCCCAAATAAAAAGTATGAAAGTATCAGCCTCTCCGTCTCTGTAAAACTTGTTAATGTTTAAAATCTCAAATACGACAGAAGCAGAGGAGGAGGGGGGCGGGGGGACGTTAATTACTACCCCTGTTTTTCCCAATCCTCGCCAGACAAAATATTTAATATTATTAACTATAACAAACAAACAAACGCCTCCCCCGTCACCTATTAATTTTTTTTCTCCTTGCCTTAATGATGTATGTGTGTTTTCCAAAGTATTTATCCGTGAATCACAGTCAATCTCACTCTTGCTTTCAGCTGAATGCACTTAATGGACAGTGCTGTCTTTTTGTCATCACGGGAGTAGATTATCTTGATAAGCCTGGAGCTCTTATAAATAACGCTTGTGAACATTGCAGTAGGTAAGGAGATCAGAACGTATAGTACGGTTATTTTGCTGATTAATCAAGAATACTGGAGGTATTGTCACCGTAACATCCGAGTATTCTTTGATGCTTCCATATATGCTTCTTTCTTCTGAGTTCCCTTTTGCAAGTCTCTCTGAATTTCTTTAGTTACATGGTGTCTATTTTCTTTTCATGGATAACTTTTCCTCTTCAGTATTCGTGTTTTTTTCTTTAATTTGTGTGTCTTTTTTCTCGCTCCTATTTCCCTTTATATCTTTTTCTGTCTTTCAATCTTTCATCCTTTCATTGCCTAGCTCTTTTTAAATCTTCCTTCAGGCCTTTCATCCTCGTTCTTTTCTTATCTATGATCTGGAGAGATAATTTATTTAGAGCGGCAAAAACACATCTACATTTCTCTTTTCATTCGCTGAATGATATTTATCCTTCATTCCCCCATCATTTAATACATGCATTTCCCGGTTATTATTGCTCTAAGGCCCTGGCTAAACGAGGAAACATGTTTCCAGAAACATGTTTACCGCGCGCATGTTTCCTCGATGTTTCCCAGCTTAGCCACATGCGAAACATTGCTGCGTGCAGTAAATTTTGCTTCCAAGACGCGAAAAATGTTTTTGCTGTGCGGCAAAAACATTTCATGTTTTCAAGATGTATGGAAACATTTTTTCCCAATGTTTCCTGACAGTTTTGCCACCTTAGGAAACATTTAGGGAAACGTGTTTCTGGAAACATGTTTCCTCGTTTAGCCAGGGTCTTAAAGCTTTTAATTCTAGCTTTCCTTTCCTTTCCTTTCCTTTTTTTTTTTTTTTCTTCTTTTTTTTCTTTTCTTTTCTTTTCTTTTTTTGTCCTATTATCTCTTATTCCCTACATCGAATCATTTTCATGGGCTTCCAACTTACAACAAAATTTCTCGGTTTTAAAGAATATTCCTTTTATGTCTAACAAAATAATAATAATGCATTATAATTACAAATTATCAACTGCTACCAGTTATCGATATCCTAAATCTGTATGTACATACGATATTTATAGACAACACTACCATTAATTATACATGCAGCTCTATACTTGCATAACTTATTGCTGAAATGGTTGGAGGTATCTCGTTAATGAAAGACTAGTGGAATAAATAATCAGTTGGTAGAGATCCCAATACTAGCGAACAATTCCTGTTGTAATATTATACTGATTCGATATTAAAAAACTGAGTTTTCTAGTTTCGGCCTTCTTACCAACCGTACCCTATCTTTGTATTTATGTAGTTTATGTAGTTCAAGATTCATTGAGCATTGAAAGTGAAATTAGGTTTCTATTTATGTAAAAAAATCGGAACCACAAGCGATAAATTTTTTTCTAGTATTCTGGGTTCCTAGGGAAGTTATCTTCTCTTCATTCTGAATAGGATTTGGCAATATAGAAAAATTCCGGCTGTATTCTTTATCGTTTCCAGGTTAATTTTGTTGTTTTTCGGCTAAGATGATTTTATTAGGATAAAATTAAATCGTATCTATTCCTGCCCTCGATGTATAGATGATAAAACAAAGAACAAGCTAGAGTAAATATATTCAAGTCGAGATAAAAATAGCCAAGAAGCTAGTTTGAGTCGAAATTAAACAAAAAGATGAAGTGTGAAAGGGGTAACAATGTGGCAGGCGCGACAACCTTCGCGGGAAAAAAAGGACAAAGCTTTCGTAGTGGAGTATTTTTACATCCTGATGTTATCTCGTAGCCTGTGCTAATCCATTCAATAGATTTGTGATAGCGGATTTAATAGTGAGATACATGGTTTATGTATGGAGAGGATAGCAAGCCGATTATTATCGTTATTTAAGTACTTAGGAACCCATAGTGTTTCAATATAAGCGTATAAAGAAAATGAACTGCCAGACAGACAAATTCAACTAGTATTCATGCTTTTTCAGTGTTATTACTAGCAACAGCACACCATATAAAAAGAGAGTGCGTTTAAGAACCACTTAACAGCCGTCGATCTTAACTATTCTTCGTCGGCCAAGAGTGAACCTGAACTAAAATATACTGTATTTCTTTTTCTGGTATTCTGGCTCTGAGTAAATTAATTGAGGCAGAAAAACAAGAAAAAAAAATAGAAGGTTTTCTGTTTAAATGTGTTTACCTCGCTAGCAGGAGTACGGCAGAGTTTCACCGCGCAGGCCATAATTTTGAAGGTTTTCAATGCGTTATCTTCGTGTGTGTTTATCCATTTCGATCTGTGGATTAGATTTGTCACAAGCCCTTTGGCTGGTTAAAGACGGTTTTATAGCCGTGTGGCTAAAACACAGGTATGAGGTCTTTAATGGACGAAGTATAGGTCCTGTTTGTCACTCATAGACCAATTTGATTGATACCTTTCGATTGAGCCAATAAGACTCAAGTGTTGATACGCCGACAGGTGTTGCTAGGAGTCTAATTCTCTTGACTCATTAGTCGAAAATTTATCAAAGACAATGCTGAGGAAAGCGGGAACGCTTCAGGTACATAACTTTTACCATTGAATGGTTAAAGGCTGATAGTTTTACAAACACGACCAAAGGGCAAAATAACTGAAATTGAAACCAGTTAATTAGAAAATTAAACGAGACTTACCTGTAAGGTGAAGTTTGATTGAAATTCTACGAGTTATTGGTCAGGAGCGGAGAAGTCACGTGAGATAGCACGCGGCAAGCAAGCAGTCAGTTTTTAAAAAATGCGAATAGACATTTCTACTCGTATTAGGGTAGGGTAGAAGCTGGAAATTATTATTGTCAAAGAAGGGTTGGGCACGTGACTTCTCCGCTCCTGACCAATAACTCGTAGAATTTCAATCAAACTTCACCTTACAGGTAAGTCTCGTTTAATTTTCTAATTCTACTTCGTCATTGGTCTAAGTCGCTACGAAGTCACGTGAGATTTTAAAGCAAATGGCTATGAGCATATTGTTATGCATACGAACCACACGTTTGCTATTACGAACATAAACGAAATTGGTTTAATTAACGTTAACTGATTTTAAAAGATTATCACCCAAGTTGTCTGATTTACGACTTGTAACTGGCTTACAGTAAAACTTCCTAAAAGTTTCAGCATTTGACCAACCGGCAGCCTCCATGATGGTGTGTATTGAGACATTGGCTGCTGTTGCTGCTGATGTTGAGGCTGACCTTGTGCTGTGTCCACTAAATTTAGAAGTGTCAATGCCAGAGTTCTTTAACACCTCTCTTAGCCAGCGACTGATGGTCTCAGAGGAAACAGGCTTAAATGGTTTACAATAACTAATTAACAATTGGTCGTGAGCGCCCCTTAGCAACTTAGTGCGCTCAACATACTCTCGTAAGAAAGTTATAACACACAGTTGGTTGTCCTCATCAAAAGCTTTGAGTTCCAGGCGACCAAAGTGTTTTCCTGGTTTAGAGGTTTTCAATAGTTCTCGTATGTGGAATATACATGTTGTTCCTGAAAGTGTCATCTGTGAGATATTAAGAGCATGTAGAGTTTGGCATCTTTGCCCAGACAGGAGTGCAATAAGCATTGTTATCTTGAGTGTCAGATCCTTCAAGTTAAGCAAGTGTGGAGGTGACAAGGTTTTTAAGTATTTCAGTACTGTAGATACATCCCAAATTTCTTTATATCGTGGAAAGGATGGTCGTATGTTGTAAACTCCTTTTAGAAACTTGGTTACCAATGGATGGTCACCAAAGGTACAGCCCTCGGGTGGTGAGATGACTGTCGACAGTGCAGAGCGTGCAGTATTAATGGCACTGTAGGAGAGCCCCTTTTCGTAAAGTTCGCCCAAGAAGTTTATCCCGTTCGTTACAGAGGACGAAATTGGATCAATTTGTTGTTCACTACAGTACTGTTCCCATCGTGAGAGGTATGATTTATATTGTTTCTGAGTTCCAGTTCGCCAGGCTTGAAGGATAATGTTGGAAGCTGTGTCTGAAAGTCCCTGATGAGTGAGTCGTGTCCCGATAAGTGGCATAACAGAAGAGTCAGTGTCTTGTGTAATGGATGAAGCAGTTGTGGTTGTGCCGGTAACCAAAGAGTGTCTTTTTCCCTAGGTAAGATGACAGGAGATGCAATAAGCATATTAGCTAAGTATGGCCACCATGGTTGAGTTGGCCAGTGAGGTACAATTACAAGGCCTGTAGCTTTGTCCTCGTGTATTTTGCTTAGTACTTTTTGGATTATGCAGAAAGGGGGGAAGGCATAAAAACATAGCTTTTCCCATGATATATGAAATGCATTCACTGCCCATGCCCCTGGATCTGGGTGGTAGGAAACATATTTGTTGCATTTAGAATTTATTCTGGATGCAAATAAATCAATATCTGGGGTAATGCCCATTTTATCAAAAACCTTGGTGGTGATTCTGGGGTTTAAACTCCATTCAGTTTCCCTTCGTGTTTTTCTTGATTCTGCATCAGCAGATATGTTATCCTTTCCTGGGATATGGGATACAGTTAGCCAGATATTGTGTGATATGCACCACTCCCAGATTTCAATAACTAATCTGTTTATATCTATAGAGTGGCAAGTTCCCATTTGGTTTATGCAAGCAACTGCTGTTGTGTTGTCAGCCAACACTTTGATTGTTTTCCCTGTTATTGTTTTTTCAAAGGACTTCAAGGCAAAAAAGACTGCCCTTGTTTCTAGATAGTTTATATGGCTTTCTGCCTCATCTGAGGTCCAGCTGCCACCTGTTGAAGTGCCCCCTAGTGTGCAGCCCCACCCCTTTTTTGAAGCATCAGTGGTCATTGTGAGCTGGGGTGCTTCATGAGATTTCGAAGCTCGAGTGACCTAACAGTGCGACGGCATCAGTCGTCATGATCACTAGATCATTAAGCTCCTTGCCTGATTCAGAATTTTTCTTTAAATTGAGGAGAGATTCTGTTAATTTGACAGCTATGTGGCCGACCTTGGTCACGTTCGTTTGTAGGCGGGAAAGTTTGAGGTCTTTACCTCGGGCTGGCCTTGGGAGTTTGCTCCAGATTTCTTCGTTCACTTTTGGAACGATGACCTTACTACAATTAGAAGGTCTGTGATATTTATCACATTTTTCTTTCAGATGATCGTCGCTGAGCTTGTGGAGCCAGCTTGTATTAGCGACCTTTGCTAATTTTTCTGAGACCGGTTCGGCGGTTCGCTCGGTCTCATTTAGAGATTGCACAATGTCATCAAGCAGGCTGTCCTCGCCTTCGGTTTTCGTACTACTATTCTCCGAGTTGTTGTGCCCATCATTTAGTAGGGCTGCGACACTGGCTTCAACACCTGATTCAGGTGAATTTCGTGGCTTTTTTGCGGCAGTTTCTGCCTCATTTAGGCCATCTTTGTTGTGAAGTCGTTTGAGCGATTCGCCCATTTCTGTCATGTTGTCGTTCATTCTTGCTAATAAAGCCATAAGGGTACTTCCTTTTGGTGTTTCTTCTGTTCCATCAGATAGTTCGTCTTGTAGTGCAAGTATTTCTTCATCTGTTGAATTTTGTGCCATAATGATAAATATTCGCTAGAGGTTTGCTTTCGCAAACCTGACTGCTCGATCACCAAGCGCAACTGACTGCTTGCTTGCCGCGTGCTATCTCACGTGACTTCGTAGCGACTTAGACCAATGACGAAGTAGAATTGAATATAGAAACAAGACGATACTCTAAATATTCGCATCAATTATCACAATCTATCCCCATAAGTAATAAATAAAATATATATGAGCTTATCGATTTTTCTCCGTAATTAATCCCTTTAAGCTCGAAGAGGAGGGGAGAGATCTAGAGAGGAATGGATTTCAAGGGGGAGTAATATTTTGGGACAAGATGGATGTTAAGCCCTCATACACTGGAGTTTTAAGAGTCGTCAATAAAAAAAAAAGATAAATAACAATTGACTCTAAAAGGTGCCGAGCATCGTTAAATAACTGACGTTTGAGTCAGAACCCTTAAAAGGATCATACAGAATATATTTTCGACCCCCATACCCTTCGAGGATCATCCCTTACAGATAATAAAGAACGCACTTGGTTGTACATTGCATCAGCTCAGCTAACAATATCCACCAAAATCTATTAATGACCCGCAAAGATCTATGGAATGGAGCATTTAATATAATGAGAACATCTCATAATGGTTTTTCCACATTTACGGCTTTCAATTTTGCATCTGTCAGCTATATAAACTGCCATGAATTTATTCATCATGCGATTATATACAAACACGGAAGGGAAACGATTTTGGACAACAGCTACTGAATTTGAATTCGAAAAATTGAAAATGATCTTGGATGCGATGCTAAAGAAATTTTTTTAAATTATGCATTTTCGTGTCCAGCTTGCATCGGAGATAATTTTAGACTTTATCAGTTAGGAATGAATTTATATTTGAAAATCATTTGCAATAAAGATATCAATATTGAGTTGTTTAGGAATGTTACGTCTTTTATGATCTGTGTAGGTAAGGATTATTTAGTTTGTAAAAGCAAATTCTGTACTTGTTTGATTGGTCGTTTGATGCTGAAGATGACTTTTATAATGATGACTAGTGAATATCAGAACAGGAAGCCCAACTAAGATAAAAGCGTTAGACAAAATGACGAAAAAAATTGTGTTCTTACCAAGGACTACCTTTTACAAAATGTCGTCCAGCTTTGTTGCAAGTTTTTCCGGTATATTCTGTACTGACATCATTTACATATGAATATGATACATCTCGGGCTTGTTATGCAACATACAACAAAACCTTCACCAATCTCCCCCCCCCCCCCCCCCCCTTTTTTAATAATATATCAATAGGGGAACGTTTGGCAAATTACTTTTTTTCTAAACTCGGCTCCGCCCTGTGTGAGTGACCGTAACGAACTCTCGTTACAGATACCGCTGTGTTTCTTGACCACAGACTCATTCGAAGGTTAGTCTGGTCAGCAGCTCAGTGTCAATTCTTCAGAATTACCAACTGCATCATTACTACACCTATTTCATGATTTGTGCCACCTGTACAGTTAGTTTTTTAAATGCTTTTTTCCCCTGTTGGTCGCGTTTTATGAAAATGTGCATAAGAACACGAACATTTCGTAATCGATTCAACACAAACTCTCTGGAATTCCACAGACGTCCGTGAAAACAAATGAAAAGTAACCCACAAAAGCACTTAATTCACAAAAACCCTGATCCCTGATAACTGGGTAGTGCTGAAGCAATGGCAAACGAGCAAAGCCGCAGAGCTTTTACGACTGAACCCGCACTTGCATTTAACAATTTTCCTCATCTTTTCAAGCACTTTCCCAATAAATTAAGGTGCAATATATATTTTTAATACATTTGCACGTCATCCAATCATCTCTTAAACCAATATCCTTTTTATAATGTTTACTTGTTTGTTTAGTTCTTTCGTTTATTTTTCGACTTCATCCTATCTTTTCCTATATATAACTTCACGATTTTCATTTGCAAACCTCAAATTTCTTTTGTAAAAACTTTAAAGTAAAATTTATAAGCGGTATACTCGTGAACTAAGTAAAAAATTGATGAAATAAAAAATGATAATGACTTTTTTAGAGAAATCAGACTTTTTGCTTTTATTTCTTTTATCCTTCCTCTATTGATCAATCTTCTTGTAAGGAGGCTTTGAAAAAAGGATGAGACAACCGCAAAGACAAATTTATTAAAAATTCAATTAAGAAAAATTTGTTTTTTTTCAGTTTGGATGTTGACTTTTTAGTTGCGTCACTTCTACCACGAGAAATATTCATATTTTTTTCTTTGCCTATGGATGAATTTCTTCTTTTTCTCCGCATTTTCAATGAAGCTTATTTCTAAGAATTTAATATTATTACAGCATTTATTTGAAGAAAAAAACCTATTAAAAATAAGAAGGGAAAAAATGGTTTAATTTTATTTCTTTATGGATTAGCAAGTTTTTCGTAACAAAGTATTCCCTTCTTTGCGTACTAATTCCTCTCCATACAACTCGGTATTGTTTGCTCTCGTTCTTTATAAATAAATATCCACATACATCAGTTTGAAGCCACCAATATAAATAAATATAAAGTCTAATTCGAGTTTTACGAACTAATATTGATTGGCAAATAAGTCAAAGGCTCGCGGCAAGAATAACTACCGAGAAGGCAGACACTCAGGCAATTGTCAGTGATGATTTTTTTTTATCGTTTGAAAGTTTACTTAAACGAGAAATTTATCTTGAAATAATTTTTTTTAAGAATCTGGACAGTAATTCAAAGCTTATTTATAAAAGTATTTTTGCATCACTTTTGCACGAATAAAAATTGTAGTAACAGATTCTTATAGTGATACCTCATGATTTAGTCGACAATTAGAATCACAAATACTGTTGTTTTTTGTTGTTGTCGTAGCGTTGTTTTGTTTTTTTTCCCCAGTTATTGTATTCTTATGTTATGTAAGCTACCCGTTTATATTTGAAGGCTGGGCGGCAGTACTCGCGTTATCAACAGCAAAAAAAACAATGCAAACCTTTGTTAAGAAAGAGAGAAAGTGCGAAGAGCAGAGACAGAAAGCTACCTACCACTTCCAGAGTTGGTCGCCTTATTTGTGAACGTCGAGTCATTGGAACTGAGAGCCGTTCCATTCGACAGGGTGAATTCCTACGAACTATTTGAGTGCCAACAATCCAAATTCACCGGGGTAAAGTAGGCGGTGTTTTACTGCCCGCGAACCAACAATAACTTCCGAGTACAGTCTTTCAAAGACGCTTGACAATTTAAACCCTTCCACCTCAGCTGTCTGTATGGATTATGAATTTACTTATAGATGTTTGAAATGATATAATTCAAATTTGGCAGACACAAATTAACTTAAAGAAAAGTCGAGCCAATAGCTAGTCAAACATGACTATCGTTATGGAAAACCAACCGGAATCGCAACCCTCAATTCTAAAATGGTTAGTCGGCTAATTTGGTTTAGATTCTAACTGTTGATTGGATGAACTAGTTTATTGGCCCTGCAAGATATTTCTTGGTTCTATCTCGTTATGTGTTTTTCGTTCGGTGAATCTAAAGTAAATAAGTCTGATTTTATATTCAGAAACAGGTGGTATAGTACCGCGGGCTAATAATTTTAAATTCGAATCAAGTTCATTTGACAGCTTGTCACGAAAGTGTACTATCATATTCAAGAAAGCAGTGCCGGGCTGTTCAAGACTGATCACGGTAGATCGCTAGCTTTATCTTGCTGTAGCAATTCTCGTTAAAAAATATTTAACTTTCCACTGTTACTGTTTATTATTCTTATATAAAGAGAGCGCAGTTAACCAGATCCTGAGCATTTTACTCTTTGCCTAAAGTATGTGTCACTTTAGTGTTATTTTCTTAATGTTTTCTCTTTCTTTTTTTTTTTTTTTTTTTTTTTTTTTTTTTTTTGTCAATTGGAGTAAGGAAGACAAAATATTGGAGAGTATAATGTGTGCAGACATAAGAACAAAACCAGAGAATAAGAGATTCATTAGATATACGATTAAACTCAGTCAAGTAAACATAAAGTCAGTTTACCGACTTATTCTGCTTAGTCAAAAAAAATGAGTTCTTACAAAACACCCAGTTAATTCAGAGGTCGTTTTTTATTGGTCAAGTCTCAGTAACAAGATCAGCCGTGGAGCGTGACTATGAACATTTCGCCGTCTATTCTAGTCAGCATCAATAAAGCCAATCGTGACCTCTAAAAGTGTCCCAGTTACGGGGATTTTATTTTCAAGTACTATGAGGTTATTTAAATAATCGATTTAACATTCAAATTTATAAAAGCTTCTCAGTAAATAATTTCTCAAAAACCTTTGAAATCTCTGAAGATAAGATCTAGCAATAAGGCAAAATAAACATTTGTTTGATTTTCAGCATCAAAACAACATCCCACCGAAAGGTTAACATGGCTCATTTGTTTTTCATGTAACGTACCCGTAACGTAGTACCTAACGCTACGACCTACGTTTAAAACAATACAGGAATACAGGAACTAAATAGCTGGCGGTCTGAAAGTAAATACCGCATAGTATTTATATATAGATATTTTGCTAAAACCATAGTCTCGAAATCAACCAACAGACGGCCGGATACAAGCTCTTTCTACAGGTTCTCTTTTTCTTCTTTTGGCCAACATTTTAAAAGCTATTTTCGCAGCATAGATCCTGCTCCAAAATAACCTCTCTTGACAGAAAAAGATTGAACTAAAGTCAATACTTATTCCTAAATCAGTATGCAGTGCATTTGCATATCACGAGGCACACAGTTATTTTCTTCTCTTGACAGAAATTTTAAAAGCTATAAGCAGCACAGATCCTGCTCCAAATAACCTCTCTTGACAGACGAAGATTGAACTAAAGTCAACATTTATTCCTAAATAAGTATGCAGTGCATTTGCATATTAGGCACACAGTTATTTTCTTCTCTTGACAGAAATTTGAAAAGCTATTTAAGCAGCATAGATCCTGCTCCAAAATAACCTCTTTTGACAGAAAAAGATTGAACTCAAAGTCAATACATAGATTCTCAATCAGTATTCATTGTATTTGCATAATATCGGTATATATAGTTTTCTACGAGTCGCCACCGAGGTCTATTCAGTCATAATCGGTACGCTGCCGTAAGCCAGACCTGTCTTCATTACTCCATGGCACGAATAGAGCTAGCTTAGTCCTATATATCCGTTTATATATCCATCTTATACTTGCATATTATTGGATTATAATAATTATATTGTAAAATAGATACATCTAGTAATGACCAAATGTTACCTTTATGTGAAGAAGTCTCGCGTATAGCAGAAAGTAGTAAACAGCCGTTACCTGCTACCATAACACGAGTAGTAAACGCAAACGACTTGAAAACTGTCATAATATTTAGCGTCATTACTCCAGGGTTAAAGTGCGCAAGACTTTCGTATTAATGATTGACTGCGCAAATTGCTTTAAGCGCTTTTCTTCCGTGCGGTCATCTTTCCTCGTTTTCGAATTCTCGGATTATTTTTTGTGTTTTTAGTTTTCCATTGTAAAATAAATACAAATTATATTTTCTTCCTTGGTTGTTTTTCTTGGGCTCTTTTTTTATAATTTTTTCTTTCCTTCCTTTCCGCTGATTCCTTTTTTCCTTCACTAGATCCCTTCTTTCGTTCCTTCTTTCCTTCTTTTTGCCTTCTTTTTATTTTTCCACATTACTTCAACATTTCTCTCTCGGTATTAACTTTCTTCTGCGCATGAATCTGCTTATTTCTTGCAAATTGCTACGTTTCTGCAGACATTGTTTAAAACTCTTCATTTAGTTAAATATTATCGCACGACCAGATCACCAAATCCTATGCTTCTTAGAGACCTGTTATCAGTCTTAGGTGGGTTTTAATTGTTATCCCCTATCCCTATATATAATTCCAAGACAGCAAAACATTATCCAAAAAGTACCCGTACAAGATCCCGTTTTCCCCCAAGAGCTTATTTTCGAATATCCCTAAACCTAATTCACCATTTATCAGTACTTCGAGACGTTGTTCAAACTGAAAGATGTTTTGATGTGTGCTCATTAGCCATTCCACCTTTTCTGGTTGTATCATGTTTGTGCCATGGCAAGGGGTAAATCCAGAAGTCTGAGAAGGATGGCGATGGCGGAGGGGGGTTCACGCTCCCACGTAAAATTTTAAAACATTGTTTCCAGAAATGCTATTCATAGTTCCGATTCAGACGATAGCAAACCAGTCACCATTGCAGCAATTTAGGATTTTTATTCCGCGATCAGAATGTTAAATTCTGAGATATTCAAGCTGATTTGTTGAGCTTGTGAGACATAGCAACGGTAACTAAGGGGAGTCGGAACTATGCATTCTGAAAATATTTTGAACCAAAAAAGAGCTTTAAAAAAATTATTTCCAAACTAAAATGGGGAGGGGGACCGCGGCTTGATTGCACTCTTTCTTACCCTACTGAATCCGCCCATGAAGGCTGAATGGCGCCTATATCTTCGTTTGGCTCTTCAAAAGGCGATCAATCAGTTTAGTGATCAATTGAGCCCATCCTATCATGCCAAAATAATGAGCGTATATGGCGCCCTTTACCTTCTCCGCCATGTATTCATTGGTGCTTGAGCATTCAGCGCTAGAAAGTTGGAGTCGTTGAGTCGGCGATGCTCTGAAAACCCAAAAACCAATTGAATTAATTTTTCGCTTTTTCCCCCCGGCTGCACCTGCTTGTGTTCAAGTTTCACAATTAATATGTTGGATAAATTGCCATCATTAGTTCATGAACTCAGTAATCTCGGATACTGCTGGTTGACTAATTAAGATGCTGCTTAATATAACTATTTTTTTATTGTCTTCTTTATTATCGCCGACTACTTGACCATTTCATTTAACAATTGGCCGGGGATAGACGCATTGTCAAACAAACACAATGAACATGTATATCCGTTCATTGTGTTTCCAAACAGTTTTTTTGTTTTGTTTTTGTTTAAAAATTACTCTTTTTTGGTCGGATATTAAAGATATTACAAAAAATACTGAGTTGCTAAAGAATTGAAGTTTGAGTATTGGGTGTTCATAACAATAGGCGTTAACTTATGCATATCATGGAGAAATCCCGTTAAACAGACTCTTAGGGGATAATTCTCCAAAACTTTGCTAAAAAAAATCATAGCAAATACTGGAAGTTTATCTTAGAAGTAAAAACTAACTATTTACAGACTTTTGAGGAATTTCGTTTCTAGAATTCAAAATTAATTAAAGAGCCTTAAATTTGGGACATAACTTTTGAAGGCGCTATTGTTAAAAGTTATCATACTGATGTAAATCAGTTGATTTTACGGAAGTGGTCTTTAAATTATACTCTTAAACTATTTAAGAAATTTGGCGACAATTCCTTTATTTTTACGGGGCTAAAGCTTAGAAAGAAAGATGACTTTTTGGCACAAGCGTCGACATGAGCAACCGGGGACAGATCCTCTTTTCTCTTAACTGACTTCAGCAATTTCTTTCAAACTTTCTGAACATGAAACCTAAACATATCCTATTCAGCGCTATTCAACTTCATTTTGCTGGAAATTCTAGAACGAATGCTAAAGCTAAAACAAGATCAGCTCCATTCCCTTTCAATAATTGGCCCGCGTTTTCCAGATACGGGAGTCCTGTCGAATATTTAAGCATGCGCAAAAAATGAGTCATTGGATGGTTTCATTTAGTGTAACTTTGCTCGCGTTATGGTGGAAAATGAAACCTGAAGCTGAATAAGGAAAGAAATCCAGTTAAATGAAACCTGCGAGTTTGAATAGCTAAACGGTAAATGATTGAGGGAAAAGTTAAAAAATTACTGCTACAAGTACATGGTTTCTAGCTAAACCTTTCTTGGAAATAATTTCAATGTAACTAAGGTGTCTTTGCTGTTCTTTGTTTATGACATGTGTAGTTTAAATTAAATTCTTTTAAATGCTGGTTCAGTTGTATTATAAAGCGCTAGCAAATTAGAGTTTCTCTTGTAAAAACCCAGCTAAAGACTTGCTTTCTTGCTTACAATTCCACAGGACTCCCATGGGAGTCCTGTGGAATTATCTGGAAATTAAAACGGGTCATCATTGCGACTCGAGCCAAACGGGAATCGAAATGTTTGGGTTCTGCGTTATTCGGTGCTCTGTAGCAATATAGCGGGATTAAGGGTTTTTTCTCATTCTAAGCAGGTTGACTGAAACAGCGCGTAACCATCACACAAAATATGAAAAAAATTATTGAATGTCTCTCGTTTTCTCACTGGATTCTTAAGATGGCTTCCGCTCAGGTTGTCGAAACCGGCGTCATTCACCATCAACAACAGTCTTTCTCAACATCATCTGGGTTTAAACCACTTCCTCTTGTGATTGAATGTAGCAATTTCGAGCATCATTTTCACTGATTGCTTCGATCTTTTCGGGACTGTGGTCAGTTGTTGGTTATCCGCATGATACTAGTGGCATGATACAATATAATGGACTGAGAGAGCTGTTACGTATAAAGTTCACCATAAGGCAAGGCAAACTATTCAAGATTTGACTGTTTAGCTAGATTTCTCCACGGTAAGAAGAAGGTAATGATTGTCTTAAATGTGTTTTCTCGAACAAGATAAAGTTGGCTATAAAGCGAGAACAAGAACTCCTTATCCACGCAATATCCCGAATCCCAAAAGTAGACACTAGACGCATTTCCTCAAGCACCTACCTTGTGTCTTCAAAGACAAGCAACCGGATTCTTCATATCCATCCAATATGACACATTAGTTTTTCTTGACTTTCTTGTCATTCAGAACAATATTTAGATGGGAATCAAGGACGAGAAGACTTCGGTGTGTTTAAAAGTAAACGTGTGCTGTCCTTTATCCGTTGTTTTTATCTATTCATTTATCTTGATCGAGTTTAGTCCAGACCGTGAGGTCTGACAGCATTTTCATATTTGAAGGACTGAGAATCCGACCAGAAACCACAAACCCTCATTTATAGGTTAATGGTCCACCAATAGTTGCTTTAGACAAGAATTGAATTTTTCTTCTCACTTGACAAACTTCACCTCATAATCCAATGAAAAGTCCTCATGCATTTGTCGAGGCAGGTTCACTTGAAGGACATATCTACATGCACGCACATCGAGTAATGGAAAGTAAAAACTACAAAAAGAACGAAAAAGCATAAAAAATATAGGAGACAATTTCCTTTATTCATTTTTTATTTCTCAATCTTTTTTTCTGTTTGGCTTTTCTCTCCTTGACGATGGGATTTTCTAATTTTCTTCTTAAAACGACTTTTTTTCCTTATATCGTTTAATAGAGGCGTAAAGCCGCCCGAAAGTCTGAGAGATGGGCTAGTTCATTTTCTCTTGCAAACACAAAACCAACGCGCGATCGCGAGATTTCATTTTTATGTGTGATTAGTGGAAGTTAGTTCTTTGCACATGGCTAGCTATAGTGAGAAAGCTAGTACTACTATAGTATAACTGGTGACTAAAGATCAGAACCCTAAACGTGTTATATGTAATGGAAAGAAATGGGATGCTCTGCGGAGTTCAGTGCAAATCAGTGAATTCGATTTAGAACTGCTGTTATTGCTGGAGATTTTTATCTCAGTAAAAGAAAAGCTTTAAAAAAAAAGTCCGGCAAGGAAAAGAGAAGTCTATTTTTGTCATCAAAACTGGAAGTGCTGGACACATGATACGAAACGGGAATATGAATTAAAATTTCATCAAAAATCCTTCACAAATACAGGCAATTAAGTTCAAATATCATCCTCCCAGAACTAAATATTTAATTGGTCGTTTAAAATATCATAGCTTATTCTATACTCTCGCAATGATTGTCGAAACAAACTGATAGACAGCACTTCACCTCATTACATGTTGTCGGTGTAATGTATGCTGAACCAGTCATTCAGAGAGGTTGTTGCAAAAGATAGATAGTATAAGCACTATATATATCACTATCACTATCAAATATAATAATACAGCTATTTTTTGATAACAAGGGGGCTTTAAATTTAAAAAAATATTTTTCTAAATAATTCCTATTTGTTATTTTATTATTTTGTATGAATTTCCTTTTCACGTTTTTGTCTTAGAAGACGCTTGAAGAAATATTTTTGCTGTGGAAGTCGGGGTATATATAACTGAATGCTTAGCAGTTTTGGTTTCTGTCAAACTGTCATTTATTATTTTTATTGAACGAGTGCTCATTCAAAAATAAAACATAAACCCAGAAAAGTTTTCATTCGGGCTTAACAATAAAAGTGCCCACTAGTCAGTATTGGCCCAACTAAGGAAAGGTATACATTCCATCGTAGCAAGAATGGATTCTTTGATGTGCTATCCCTCGCAGGGCAGTATCATCATCAAACTTTATATATCATACCAAGATGTGACAAATACTGACGTTTTTGATAATGTGTGGCGTATATTTTGCTGTAGTTGATTGGTAGTAATTTTATATCAACAATGTACTATATCAAAAATGCCAGTCTATACCTTCAAAACAATTTCTATTTTTTATTTGTTTTTTTTTATATGACAACGTTCCTGCAATTATAGGTGTATCAGAATCGAACACGAAAATATTGGTCAATATTATAGAAGATATTCGTTGAGTTATCTATTATTTATGCTGCTATAATTAATATTCAGTGGCTTGAGAGTATACCACAACCACACGACTGCAAATATGCTTTACATTGTCGAACCATGACACGCACATGACTGATGATTTGATCATCATCGCCCACGCTAGCTTTGGATACTATGTTATCGTACTCTTAAAATTAACTGGAAAACTGACACGAATTCAAATTTTCTATAAAAAAGTAATAATTTTTTGATTTGTTAGAGATTATCATAAGAATTAATGAGGCTAAACAGAAAAATACCAATATCGTGCCTAGTGAAAGCTTTACATCCAAAGAGATTTTTACAGACTGAGGATGCCAGTACGACCTTTTCTTAACAACAGAGGAAGGAATTAAGGAAGGAAATTGTCGTTTTCGTGCTACACTGTGACCTCAAAATATGACAAATAACGGCCTCTGAATATGACAGATATAATGGCTGTAACCAGTAGTCAAATAAAGATAATACCATTCCTTGCAAAATGTTTAGGTTTTTAGCAGGTTTTAAAAGGTAATCTTGTTTACACTAGCTAACTCCTCTAAAAGGAGACTCTGCTCGCAAGGTACGTGTGCTCTTGAGAGTCGTCCTGAAATCGAATCCTTGATCATCTATCGATAGCAACAATATAAAAACAATGACTCAGCATGACCATGGGTTGGACTGGGTCACTGCCAAGTTAGGCCTTAACCAAAAATGAATAGATACGAGCCAAACAAATTCCCAAACAAAACAAAAAACAAACAAACAAAAGAACAATAATAACAAAAACATATATATATATATATATATAAACCGTTTTATGAATTTAATTTGCCTCGGTTTGTCTCCACAAATATCGGAACAAACTGTTTGTTTGTTTGTTTACAATTTATTTTTGTTTATTTGGCGAAAAAGTAGCCAAAACTTTACGTCTAAGCCAAAGTTCTAGTAAAAAGAAGTTAGACACGAAGATACGAGCGATGGATTAGTATATGTAATATGACTCCATGCTGTCCAATTAAGAAATAATTGGACAAGGAAAATTCCGAGGACTTCCAAAATTGGATGAGGCCGTAGGCCGAGTCCAATTTGGCAGTCAGAGGAATTTTTCTAGTCTAATTATTTCTTGATTGGGGAGCATAAAATCCCATTACCTATTAATTATATAGCTGCCTAATTAATCCCATATCAACAAGACCTGTCCAATTAATGATGGTAATTGAACTGAGTGTAGTGCAATTTGGTCTGAAATCAAACGAGCGATTACAAAATCGCACGACCGCGTAGCGGGAGTGCGATTTGTAATTGCAAGTTTGATTTCAGACCAAAATTGCACGACACGAAGTTCAATTACCACTTAATCATATCCTTTTGTAATCATACACAAGAAAAAGACATAATAAAGAGTGCAGAATAATCAATTTAATGTAGTAGAAGAACTAAATGCGAACAAACAAAAAAACATCTAAAAAATTTTTTTTGTTGATTTTTTTGTTTTATTTTATTTTATTTTATTGTTTAACAAAAATTATTTTGAGGATGCGATTAATAGCTCCTAAGGATGCGATTTGGGAATTAATCGCACTCCTTTGAACCAATCAGATTGCAGGATTTGGTAGTGATTACAAAAAGGATATGATTAAGAAAATAATTGGACAGTTACCTATATGGGATTAATGAGAAGTTGTATAATTATACTCATAATTTAGTTGAAACCTACGGGACCGCCATCTTGGTGTCTCATTGAGGGGCACAAACTGTTGGCGGCCAATTCACGAAAGTTGAAAATCATGTTTGTATTGCAATCACTTTAGTTTCTCAATAACAATAATCATCAAAATGAATTTATCAGTCGCCTACTAATTTGAATATTATTTCAATCGAATTTCCCTATATCTATTAAATGCTTTCCGGAATCGAAAACCAAACATCGATAATACAAAAAAGTTGCTAAGGCTTTTCTTATTTTGATGACGTTACAAAAGTGAAAGCCAAGGATTAACGGTACTGAGGACACTGTAAGGAGGATGTCCTCATAGACTAGTAAACAACAAGGACGATCACGATTCACGGAAAGTAATATACATTAGCGTCCACGATTCTAGAATTTTAGAATCACGAATCATGGAAAATAATTAATTTTCCCTCACCACAGATCACGAAAATTAAAAAAAGGGGGGATCATTTTATACGAAAACCCCTTTCCAGCTAGTGACATGAACGTGGGTCAAAAGGAAGAGATAACGAAACCAGTCCAACAAGTTTGTTTTTGTCCCAATCACAATCAAAACAAAACTTGAGAGTTTGCTCAATGGTAATAAAAACCACATGAGAACGGAAATGATGATGCCTATTAATAGCAACCATGCAAAGAAAAAATGACTCAGCATTACCATAGGTTGGGCTGGGTCACTGCCAAGTTTACCCCACGAACAGTCTCCTTTTACCTCCCGAGTGTCCGACTTGTTGATGTATCCAACTTTTTGTGACGACATCGCAGTTTTTCCCGATACTTGAGGAGACAAACATTTTTAATTCATAAAACTGTGCGTCTTTCTTGCTTTTGCTTTTAATTCACGTAATTTATTCATGTATTATTAGGCCTCGTTTGATGGTTCTATAGTCAAGTTCAGAGAGACTTGCTAGTTCATAGCTCAAGGTAAATAGGATAGATTACTATTGTTCTTCTTTCTAGGAGGTTATCATCACATCACTGGTAGCCAAAGTCGCGATAGATCAAATTATTATCAAGTATTATTACTTTTAAAACTTTTCAATAGAAGGAAAATTGCATGGAAAGTATAAAAAAACAAAATAATTTCACCTTCAGCGTTTGCATTGGAATGATACCAAATTGCAAGTACTGGCCATAGTAATAAATTAGCGCAGCTTGCATTTTTGTCTTAGGCGGATTAATATATATCCGGACACGGTCCTTGGCTTGCCACATCAATCATCACTCAAATATCGTATTTCATCGAGAATAAATAAATAATAGAGAGTTGGATCGCTTGCTAGTTCAGTTTGAGGTGGTTTCTGCGAATAACAATGAAGTTGTTGCTCTTTATTGTACTTATCTTCTTGGTGGCTCTCGTCCGGCGTGCTCAGCCAGAAGACATCAACAAAATTAATGGAGGTTTCGATGAGTTTGAAGTTGCTGACTCTCAGATATCTGTTGAACCTCTAGAAGGATCTGCCGAGGACAACGACGACGATGATGATAAAAATAATGGTGAAAATTACGAGGACGAGGACGAGGACGAATACGAATACGAAGACGAAGACGAAGACGAAGACGAAACCCGTCCTACGAGCGGCTACTGGCCTACAAATAGGCGCTGGCCCGGTTATGAGGTACAATCCTTTTTGTAAATGGAAAAGGTTTTATTCGCGTATCTTTATTTCTGACGGTAGTTTCCCGCACTATCCCCAATATCCTTGAAGTCCGCGACTGTTTTCAATCTCTTACCAAATATCTGTTGATCAAAACAAATACAGTGAATCCAAATTTAAACGTCGCGGTAAGAGCTATTACCGTGTATAAATTCGCCAGATGAACTGACCTGTTCTGTCTGTTCTGTCAAATTCAGCATTTACGAATTGCTCAGTCAGGTGTTCTATCTTCGAAAGACATTAAAAAGATAACTGCTTGTTTTCTTTTTTCAACTTTTTCCCACTTGAATCATTCAAACATGGAAAAATCTACTTCGAAAAGCCAAAATATCTTTATTTTGTTATCGTATTAGTAGCCCATTTTTAGAAACAGCTATTTATGTATTGAAAAAATATAATAAAACGTTTTCCGTCCACTCAAACCCACTCAAACCCAGCAGGGTATACATTCCAATTCAATATGTGAGATTTTCGAGCCCTGCGACTTGGTTTGAGCCTAGAGATTGAATCAGGCTTGGATAACTTGACTTTTGGGTGCGAGACAAAGAAAGAAAAGCTGAGAAATTTTTCGTGCCATGCAACGATCGCCCCGGCAGCTCTGTTCGTCGTCAGCTGACTTGAAGGCTTTAACAATCAAAACACGTCATCGACCTTTTAATAGCCATTGATTTAAGTCCGAGTCGTTGACCTCACCATTGGTGGTGTTAATTTTGTTTTTGACTCGTATTGCTTATGAGCATTTTGGATTTCAACTTGCAATTTAATTGAATTTTTTCTGATAATCTTTTTCTTTTCAACAGTGTATGCTGAAGGCAAAAACGTGCTTCGTGAATGCTACTGAATGTGGAGAATATCTCGCCTGCTACGAAGAGAAGACCACATGTATTCAAGCTGAGAAAAAAAAGCAGAATCCTTCCATGACAAGACCACCACCAAAATGGTATTAATTTCAGACGGTTTATATCCATGAAGCACTTATTGTAATTGATCAATTTGATATATTGCTAATACAAAAGTTGTTTGATTTTGCAGATTTGTAAAACTATGTTCAATGAGTGCATGGAACGTGCAGGAAACGATTGCTTTAAGAAATACATGTGCTACAGAAAGAAAGGCTTTTGCTACCGTAAACGAAAACATGGACACCGAAAACCCTCGCGACATCACGGCAAACATCGCCATCATCACTGTCCACATCACCATCATCGATTTCCAACCATGAATCCAGAAATGGTAAATATTCATTATCTTCAAGTACATTATCTCTGTGATAAAACAGGAACCATTCTCACATTTCTTTTTTTTGCTTAAATCCATGATTCTATGACACTTAATTTAAAAAAATTTTTGGAAAGGGGGAGGGGGACTGCCATATTTTGTGCCGACATTTACTTATTTGTCTTCTCCTTGTAGTTTAAGTGCAAGATGCAATGGATAGGGTGTTTCAGGAAAGCCAGCAACTGCAGCGAAAGACTTCAATGCATGTACGACTTCCATGACTGCATGAATCGTTCTCATCCTACCGGTCCACCTCCAACAATGCACCCTGATGAAGATGAAGAGAACATGAACGAAAATTCCCGATGGAACCCAAAACTCGTGGTTCGTTTTTCAATATTACTTATATTTGAAAACTTAATGATATTTAATAATTTGTAATAGCTGGCATGTGTTACAAGACCGCTTGCCTCACTCCATTGTTACGCAAGAAAATCGAGTTTTCCGACTGTAATATCACACTATTGAAACAAAAAACTTACGTATTCGATGAATACACATTCCTCGACTTCATATCCGATAAGATTAGAGAAATAAAGTGCAATATTAATCACCACCAAATCACGGCTTTTAGTGGAAAATATGTTCCTATACATCTCTTGTGACGACTTGCTTTGTTTGCCCCCTGGCAATCCATAGATGCATTGCGCGAAACGCAGGATCAAATTCATTGACAAAGAGAGATTATACTAACGCTCGCGTTTTGGCGCGAAAGTTTCCGATGATGGTAATAGTAAGTATTTCGGCTTGAACGCACAAATTATATAAGGCAAGATGTTTCAGCTATTCTTGTGATAGCCTTCATAAGAATTATTGAAGATTATTATCACATCCAAATACGAAAGCCTACTAATGGTAATAGATCTATTAACCATTGCAAGGTTGAGGAAAAGACTGGGCGGAGTTGGCATTGCAGTGCATTGTGGTACTGTTTAGAGGACATAAATCCAATATGGCGTCTATTTCGTCCCCCAAAACAGCCTCACAATGCACTGCAAACCCAACTCGCCCCAGTCTTCTACTAAACCTTGGAAAAGCTAATTATCGTTTGGAGTCTGAATTTTTTTTTTGTTGTTGAAACTTTACAGGCCAAGTGTAAAAAAGAATTTAAAGGATGCACTGAAAATGCATCCAGCTGTCCATTGAAGTTGAGGTGCTTTTGGCGAATGAAGATGTGCTTCAAGTCTCACCATAGACGTCCCTATGGTTACAAGAACAAGATGGTAAGTTGAAAACTCCTTTTAAGGGCGCTTTTCCTTATTGTAATAATCATGAAACTGCTTTCCTGTTTGTTTTCTTGGCGCAGCTTTAGTGTAGGCTGAAGGACGGCAACAAAACGACCAGGATTAATGAAAAAAAATTGTTATGTTCCGCAAAAGCTGTAGTCATAACATATGGGCGGATTTATAAGGCTTCCTTTCAGTTTGGGATTCTTTTTACCCTTTTTGTCCAAAACATACCCGGAACACAGGAAAAGCATTTTTTTCGAGACCATATTTTAGGCTTGAGGAGCCTTTATTTGAGGAGCATACTCCTACTCTGGTTTCTTTTTGCATAGTCAGAGTTGAAATTCGATCGTCTACCGCGAAATTTGTCCGGCTAAGTATTTCTCAGATTCCTGGATCCCGGTCCCTGTTAAGGTAATTTAATCATTAGGTAAATCATTTTTTTTATAGACGGTCATGTCAATAACCAGAATCAAAAACCCGTACTATCAAAACTTTGGCGGCCAGCGAAACAAAGAAATGGGAAGCCGCTTTGGACAAACTGGAAGGCAGTGGGGAAACAGAGGAATGGGTAGCTTTGGACAAAATGGAAGACCGTGGGGAAACAGAGGAATGGGTAGCTTTGGACAAAATGGAAGACAGTGGGGAAACAGAGGAATGGGTAGCTTTGGACAAACTGGAAGACAGTGGGGAAACAGAGGAATGGGTAGCTTTGGACAAACTGGAAGACAGTGGGGAAACAGAGGAATGGGAAGCCGCTTTGGACAAACTGGAAGTCCGTGGGGAAAACTAAGAAAGCTTATCAGGCCATATCACTAAAAAGAAATTGAAGAACATGTAATAACGTATTGAATAGCTGAATGATGTCTGTCTTTGCGGTTTTCATATGAGTGGGAAACGTTTCGTGTGATTCATCCAATCACGACGCGCGCGCAGTTACGGTACAGCCACGAAGTTGGCTTATCATGACTTCCCACTTATGCGAAATCCTCTGTATTTCACAATAATTGCTTTGAAAAGATAAAAAGTGATCTGAAAATTGAATGTCTCACCTGAACATTCTTTACGTTCATTAGTTTCTTTTTGTTGAACAAATTCTTTTTCCTATTTCTGCCTTATACTGTAAATCTTTTTGTCTTCGTTTTAGTTAAAATAGTTCTTTTGCATTTTCATATGATGCTGTAACAGTGTATTCAAAACCTTGATGAATAAAGTGATGTCAAATCAATATACAGTAATCAGTTGCATTGTGTGCTGTTGAATTAAGATGGGAAAGGATATTTTTGCACTGTAACAAGCTATAATACGAGAAATAATGCTACTCCAGGAAGCATTCCTTTTATGCAACTCAGAGTGTACAAGCCGCGAAATTTCCAAACAAGTACTAATGGTAAAATGATAGTTTTAGAAACGAGGAGTGAATGAAGAAATTCTGTTTATACACTTGCTACACCTATGCTATTCCCATGCGTGACCCACAAGACAACACAAACACTTAAAAAAAAAAGTTTGGAACAAAACATCATTAAAGTAGATACAGTATACCAATACTACAGTGCAATATGGATTTTAGTCAAATGTTCTTAGGCGAAGCACTAAAAATCTCGAACATCAAACACGACTCCTAGACACGGTTTTCATCGATATTTGAGTTTGGGCCGGATTGCTTACGATGTTTAACTGCTGCATCATTTTTTAAAACCAAAACTATGATAGTATCTGTGTAATCTCTGTGTAAGCACAGACCAAAAGTATCTTTTAAGAGATTTTTAAAAAAGGCAAAAAAAAAAAAAAAAAGCGATTTATATTCGTTAAAAATAATTTTATTATTTGACAATTAATATTTTTACTTATATAAGATTGAATCTATTTCTTGGTATTGCAGAGGAATAAACTAAGAAAAAACAACAACAAATAAAGATATAATAAAGATGTTTCGTAGATATAGCACACCTGTTTCTTGCATCTCTCCACACTAAAAGAGGACTTTTTGCATTTCGTTTTGATACATGTGAAAAGATAATCAAGAATCTATACTTTTTCAGCTTAGTTCCCTTCAGCACAGTCATTTTAAACTGCATTTTCAGGTCAATTTCGATTCGTCCAGTGATTTCAAACGTTTTGCAGATGGAGGTGCAGTGGGATCTTCTGGAAATTCAACTAATTTGTTATGTACATCCATAAGACCCTTGAAATACTTCACGGTCCTGACTTTAAGCTCCATAGTGGCATCTTCATCGCACACGAAAATGGTATGGGGATGAAGCTGGAATGCTGAGACAGTGAACATATGATTGACACCTCCTTCTATGCTGCTATGGAGTGCATAAGCTTTGTTAACCCCTGTGATTAGAATCATCACCTAAAGAAAGAGAAATAGAATGGACATGAAAAGGTAAAGTCGCATTTTGATAATGTGGCCCTTGGTCTTTATTGTTTGGCTCAGCATATGCAACTGCACCAAAAGGAATATATAAGATAATATGCTTCACACTCTCATGAAAGTTAGAGTTAATTACCTCGAACGTCGGCAATAAGCCTATATACGATATAGGTAGCCCGAGGGATGTATAGGCTTATTGCCGACATTAGAGGTAATTAAGTATTTTATTTATCAATTGAGAAGACTTTCTATCAAATGTTGCTCATTATAAATGCGAACGGTCTATATATAGTTATTAACCGGGTTAATAACTATATATTGACCTCCCATTTATAATGAGGGCTATAACAAAAATAAAGCTATGTGAATAACAAAGAAAAACCGTGCCAATTGAGAAATAATAAGACATACTGTACCTCATTAGCATCCATTACTGTCTGAACACCAACCGTAAGGGCCATAGTTGGAACTTTACTGATGTCATCGCCAAAGAAACGTGCATTAGCTACTATAGTTTCTTTAGCAAGACTTTTGACACGAGTTCTGGACTTCATGGAAGAGCCTGGTTCATTGAATGCAATGTGGCCATCTGGTCCAATCCCTACCCACACAATAACAAACATTTTTTTTAATGCGACTGTGGATTAGGGTTTCCATTGGTGCTTAACTACACTGAATGGGAGGTTAACCAGTAAAACTGTACTGATTGGAGGTGCTAATTGTAGTGCTATTGAGAGGGGAATTATTGTACTGATTTGGGGGTGGGGGTAACTATACTTATCGAGAGCCTAATGTACTGACCAGGGGACTTACTGACCTCAGCTCAGTGGGGCCAGGGCTAAAAAAATGGTCTAATATGTGCAGAAGGTCTTATATGCAAACACTGGTCAATGTTCCTTCTCTCAGCCCTGTGATAAAGTTATGAATTGATTCTACTTACCACCAACGAACAGGTCAACTCCCCCAGCTGCCTTAATCTTTGCTTCATAATCGTTACACTCTTTAACGAGGTCCTTGGCATTTCCATCCAAGATATTAACGTTTTCTGGATCAATATCAATATGTTTGAAGAGGTTTTCCCACATGTAGGAGTGATAACTCTCTGGATGATCTCTAGGCAATCCAACATATTCATCCATGTTGAACGTTTCACGTATTTAAATGACAACCTCACCCTTCTTGTAAAATTCAACAAGTTTCTTGTACATGCCCTTTGGAGTACCACCTATAATATTGAATGAGAGAGAAATAGGTTTTACTTCCTTGTCTTCATGTCAATAAAAGTAATCAATATGTAGTATTTATAATTACAGACACAATGCTGGTTGATTTGCATGAGTTGCATGGTTCTCTTTCTTAGATTCTTAGGATTTAGACTGCACTTTCTCTTTTTGACTCAATATAAATAAATTCAAATTAAGGGACTGGTGAATATTTATTGTCTAAGTGAGCTAAGGTTCAAGGATTTTTGTTGCAACATCATAAAAATTACCTGAAACCCCCCCCCCCCCCCAAAGTGCTATCTTTTTTTATGATCTCCCTCTTTCTTGTGGTTACTCTTTCAAGTCTGATACTTAGTAATAATGTAACACCTGTATGGTATGTAAGAAGTTGCAAAAGGAACCTAGCTTGTTTACATGCTTGCAGTTGATGCACTACCATTGAGCTGGATCACTGCTTTACTTTTAGTATATAAAAAGTTGTATAATACAATCATTAATAATTGATTACCCTTTGCTTCCCAGAGTTCCTAGCAAGGTACTCACTTCACGTACTGGTTACTATCTTGGATTTTCCCCATAAGATCAATGGGAAATAAGCAGCAAAATACTAAGACCAACAGTATATTATTTTTATTTTTGGGTTACCAATGACCAATGACCAAGGATTATGAATATCAAAAACATATAAATACATGTATGCATCTGGGTATCTCGCGCAAAGATTGACTGACATATATATATTCCTCCATGGGAGGCAAGGGTAGGCTGTTCACATATACCTGTTGGAAGGCCAAGAACAAAATAGTTATCTGGTCCAGGCTTTTTCTGTAGGATTCTGTTTCTGACAAATTTGGCAGCCCATTCACTTACATCATTTGCATGGTCCAAGATAACTAACCTCATGATGCTTGAATATGAATATATATCTGCTAGGCTGTTGTGTATAAACCAAGACAAGCATAATATATGAGAGTGTGTATACGAACATAATAATAATAATAATATATATGGCTTATATAGCGCTTATACAAGTCTGTTCTAATATATATTTAACAATTATTTACCTCAGGCTCAGAGAAAATAGGGGAATATTTACCAAGATGCGAGTTTTTGGACAGGTGAGGTAAACATTTCCTGATATTCACTGAGCCTGAGGCAGATAATTATTTTAGTAATTCTAACACAAGTGAATTTAATAACAGCAGAGAGAGAGAGTTTTTTTTTCAAATGTTATTTATCCCTGCAAGCAGCACAATTTCACAAATGAGTATGCGCTTGTGTGTTATATTCACCTCTAGGTGATATGAAAGCATAAGACGTAAATTGTGACCAATGAGCACTACCAGATTTATTTTATCACTTGTGTAAAAATACTAAACTCCCATATCGGTTTATATTTCTTTAAAAAACTATATATTTATGTGTTATCAAAAAAAAAATCTTGATTAGAGTCATAGTCTTTATTCATTTTTGATACCTCAATTATAGCAAAAGTAATAGAAGGAGTTTGTCCTTGGAGTCATCATTAGGACTTGTACATGTACTTTTAATTAGGTTATTATGTTGGAGACATACATGACTTGGAGTCCAGATGGAATTGGGTCACAAGAATTCCCCCCCCCCCCCCCCCCCCCCCCCACCTCAAGAAACAATTTCAAGAAACTGAACATCTCACATTATGTTCCTTACAGTAATTATGGAAAAATCTACTCTACATATCCTAGTATAGGTAAAACGTTTCTATATACAGTGTAGAATATCGTCAAAAGGCCACATGCTATGAGGAAGTTATATCTCTGTTGAGTAAGCCTTATATTTGTCAAATGGACATACGATATAGTCAGTTGTATGTTTCGACCAAGAGCAACATCCCAGACAGATAAGTGGTCTTTCTGATGTGGAATACTCATTACATCAAATAATTTCCGAAAATCACATGAGGGACACGAAAAACCGTCTCTCAGATGTTCAACAGAGAGTAGCGAGAGGCCCCTATAGCTAGACAACACATGCCCGGCATGTACATACGAAGCTCAAACATGAAGATATGACGGACGATTTCCAAGTTTTCCCTTAGCTAAATCTTAAATGGACCAAATATAAGCAAAACAAAGTATTATACCAACCTCAAAAGAAAGTTTCTAACTATGATTAGCGTTCAAGGCTGACAAAAATTACTGTTAAAACAACAGTTCTTCTCACATGAGCTGAGTACTGTTGCTCGTGACTTTGGAGCCTTTTGATTGGCTAGTTTCACTTTATAGTTTACATATAAATACGTCACGACCACCAGGAAGTATGGTTTGCGATTAAAAAATAATACAGGGTTCTGTCGATCTCTACTTTCTTTTCACAACACTTTCAAAAAATACTCACTTTAATTTAGAAAATGGAAGCGATTTCTGTAGTTTTTGGTAATAGGGGATCCCTTTGTTTGAACACATGATGCATGATTACACTAAAAACACTTTTAATATTCATTTACATAGGCTAAATACGTATCATGACATAACAAAAGCTTTAAACCTTTCCTGCGCCTTTTAATCACTTATTAAAAACCAAAGTTAAAGCAAGGAATGAAAATAGTAGAAGTGTTTGGTAGCGTGGGATCCCTGTATGTGTGAGAACATTTATTTTTAAAAAAAAGGAAAACCTCGAATTCATAACATACGTTACCGGTAAATTACAACGCTTTGGTCTCTTTGATCTCTACTTTTATTACTATAACTTACTAACCTTAACAGATAAGATTAACAGTCTAATATGTTAGGGATTTTTTGTAGTTTGGGATCCCTGTGTGTAAATACATGATTTCGTACTAGTACTTATAACAAATTTTCTAGTAAAGAAAATAAACTTAAGATACAATGAAATTAGGCCACATGCGAAGACGATGTCCTTTGTTTTTTATCTCTTATTAGTTTTTTCTTTACATAAAAACATATTTAGTGGGTTTTTTTAGTGAATGGGATCCCTGTTGTGATGTGCAGCGGGATACCCCAATTAGAGTCAATTTGAGCGCCATTCGCGCCAAAAGTAAAAGTTCAAAACACGTTTTACAAACAGCAGACAAATGGGTATCCGTGCTGCTACCTTCCCTGTTGTATTTGGTGGTGCTTAGCTCTTATAACTCTTGCTTTTTACAACAGACACCGATTTGTAACGAAGCCCGAAGAACAGCTACATCGCTTGGACAAAGAGCCAACAGCAAACTAAAGATTTTCAACTCAAGATGAAAAATAGCATTGAAGAAAGAAAGTCTGAGAAAGTAGCTCGTGTTATCTTTTGTTTGTTGTTGGGAACTGCTTGGAACGCTTGGGTGTTTATTGTCGTTATATACAGAAAAGACCATCGTGAATGGTTATTTAAAGCTATAAAATATTAGAAAGTCTTATCTTGTACACAAGTTCTTGATTCTCATATCCTGTAGGTCTAGTCTGTGTCGTAAATGAGTATTTTTTTAAGGGAGTAAAGTTTTTATACCGTCATTCAAGTTTGGCTTATAAATGCGGTGCTGATAATTGCTGTACATAAACTGTGGACACTAGTAGGCATAAACCCAGTAGATGAAAGCGAAAACTTACCAAAATCCAAGCCCTTTATCAAGGAAAGAAAGGTACCAGATCAACGGTAGGCCAAGATGACAGTGAAGGAAGGCTAGAGTTGGGAGATGATGCATTAGAGGTTACTAGACCTGCTGTAAGCCCAAAAGTCATGTAGTGTAGTGCAAAAACCACGTTATGTAAAAAGGACATAGTGCGGCCAGGTTTGTCAGTTAATGATGAACAAAGCCCAAACATCAGCCATATTGAATTACACTTACTGATTGAGCATACTGCACTAAAGATATAGAAAAAACACATTAGGAGTTGGAAGAAATACGAGGGTTAGCAAAGGATGAGGAGGTTGATCACGTTTGTCACTAGTACGATATAAAAGATTCACAACCAGGCTTTACATCTTATGAAGGAAAATCCAGATGAAAAAACAACAAAAGACAAAAAGGAAAAAGAAAAAGGGAAAAGGAAGGAAAACTAAATCCAGCACATCTAGGATGAAGAAGACCTTTGATCAGCCCGTAAAAGTCTACACGCGTGCGTTAACTGATATTTCAAGTTGGTTGAATGACCTCAACCACGACTCAAGGGAAGAGCAAAAAAAGGCCTTATTGCATTTAACATAAGAATAAAAGAAATGCTGGAAAATGATGCTCAACATAGTGAGGAAAGTAATGTAGTCGATTACACAGTGCTAGGAATCAGGCCTAGTTGCTCAGAACGTGTGATTCACATCTCTAGATGATGTTGATGGTGCTGAGGAAGAGAGGATGATGCCGTGTGAAGATGATTATGATAAAAAAAGATGACATTCACAGCACTGAAGCCATCATAATAAACGGGGAACAAGACTTTGAAAATGGAAATCTGAAAGACTTTGCAATCGAATCTGACCCCAAATCAGAAAAGAGAAGAAGTAGGAGATATTCGAAATCTCGAACATTAAGTGGTTCAGGATATGTAGTAAAGTATTTAATGAGTTATGGACAAAATCATGAGCATGTCAATCGCGCCTTGATCGCAAAGATACTTTCTACAACCGGAAACTTAAACATTCCAGAAAATAACCCAAAAGCTCTGCTGAGCATTCTATCAAGACCAGATTGTGTTAGCTTTTAGAATACCCGGACAGGAGTCGCGGGGATGGTGCGCTGAAATTGGTGGGGATGATATGGGACTGTTTTCTTTTGCCGATATGCCAGCAGCACCGCAAGACGTCATCTCCAAAAGAAAGCCTCACAGCGAGCCAGACCCATATACACTTAAGTGCCGTTGCTCATACTGGCCCCCGCCCCCTCCGGTGGGCCACGACGGTGCCCAGAATGAGAGACCATG
>WHPX01000965.1:0-336550 GCA_011057435.1 Actinia equina | reverse complement strand
TTTGTGTTGGCAAGGGCTTTGTATCTTAACCTAAACACAACATTCATCTGCTGGCCATGCTGTCATCAGCACTGGACCAAGATAAATTTGACTGATAGGTTATTCCTTCGGGCCATAGAATGAAGTACATACTTGTAACAATCATAAAGAATTCAGAATGAGAAGTGCCTTCGCTTCAAGAGACTAAAGAACGCACTCCGTAGACGATCGAAAAAATATTGTGGGTCGCTTATTTCCTTCCTAAGTTACATGAATAATAAATCTTACGGTATTCCGATCATACCATGTCAGATATTATCAAATAATTGCGTAGAAAATATACTTGAGAGCGTTCGTGCATCTCTTTCCTCTGCCCTCAAGTTGTTCGCATAAAAGCGACCCTGAAGGAAACAATAAGGAAAGGACACCGTTAAGGACTTATCGAACGAGTCCCTTTTTTCTCCATTGCAGGAACGACGTTAAATAATAATTCGTGCCACCTGATTCTCTGAAGAAGGTTTTTTATTTGCCACAACGACTTCCAACCGCCAAAGTTAAGTGACTGGAAAGATTATAACAAGTATCTACGACAACTTAGGCGAGCGTTCGAAACCATTTCCCCCTCGATGTGCTATGGTTGAAGAAGAGATATTTGGGAATCAAAAAAGGCGACGTTCTTACTTAAAAGAAGGTAAAGTCGAGAGACAACCAATATCTGAAGTGTGCTTTGTCTGATGGCAAAGCGTGCTGATGTGGATATTCCTTATCAGTTACAAAGGTGTTTTTAGACTCGCTGAGATCGACCTCTGAAGCATCCGCCCTTAAAGGGCAGTCGAGTTTTGGCAGCTTCCTGAAACGGTGAAAGTTTTATTGTCAATAAACTTAAAATCAAAAAGGGCTTGATGATACATCCAAGAGCCCCACATTGTTAACAGTTGTTGGAACGTGTCCCCTACACGAATTTTAAGACCATCTTGACGTCATAGCGAGCCAGTTTGCACACGGGCAAGTCGTTGTATTCAATTCCTCTTTTGAGGACGTCCATTGTCAACGCCGCGACTGCAGAACAAGAGGCTGCCATAATAACTCGCCATTGTCAAATGATTGATATAAAACTACAGCAGAAATGGTGAATGAATTGGCGGTCTTGCATCATCACGGTGTTTTGTTCCGAGGAAATGCACCAAATCCCTTCTTTCCGGGCTTGGATCACCACTCTTTGCCTGGCTAGTCTTAGGTATGAAGTACATTCCACACGTGGAGATACAATTCGTCCGTCGTAAAATGGTGGGAGAATTAATGTGGAAAAGAGCACCCCGTTCTTTGCCTCCTAAAACGAAACTACAGTTTCAAAGACACAACCACCGCCTATTCCCCAAAGTCCCTTACTACCCATGTTACACCATCCCAGTTACTACAGCATGCCACTATGAGCGGAAGATGCCGGTCTCGTTTCCTAACTGTCCTCGAAAAACTTCCATTCGATCTTCAAGCAAAATAATGCATACAAAAACGCAAGAATTTTATTTTCCTAGTGAAACGCAATAAGAAAGGACAAGCACGAAATCCATATCGAACTGAAGGGGGTACACATCAAGATGTGGAGTAGGAAAAATAAGGAGAGATTGTCACTTTCACCTAGAAGGAGAAGATGGGTCTGTCAAGATGGGGATTGATGAACCCGCTTTGCCAACCAAAACGGGCGTTTTCTTCGGTGAATCCCTCACAAACAACTCAACCATATGATTCCATGTTCACTAGTGATAAGGAACCAAGACACCAACCCCTACCTAACCAAACCAAATGTGTTAATACTTCAAAAGAGAGCGATCAAGGTCGCATAACAAAAACCTAAATCGAAATTAAAAGACCATAATCGCTACCGAGGCACGAAGCTAACGACCCAAAAGATACCCAAGACAAGGAGGAGATTTCGAATCGAGAAAGCGATCAAAATCACACCGAGTCGACGAAACACAAAATTCCTTCCTGCTACCACTCCAATATTTCATTAGAGTCGAGATGTCCACCTTAAATCAGATATGAGATTCGGAGGAAGAGTCGGTGACTATATTCAGAGGTCCCAACCCATTATGGTAGAAGCGATCGACACAACCAACTTCCGCTTTTAATATCCTCAAAAGCTGCCAAGGCTCCGCCCTTTTTGGATTTCAACCACATAAAAAATGTAAGAAGTTGGCGCCGCGGTAAGTTTTGAAGTTTCTCAAGATTTCTTAACCGTTAGAGATATGGAGGTGTTCAAACCAACTTGCAAATAGACGAGATAATGCGCTCAATTAGGTGGATAAAAAACAACTTGATGACCTTGCGGTCCAAACACGCACATAGCGGCTACTATTTACGAAATTTGTTCATGAATCGCAAACCTGAAATTCTCGATACGCTCAGTAGCCAATTGTCCGAAGAACCCTCAACATTTTATTGATACCTTGAAAATATCTCTGTGCTGATAAAAGTAGGGTACACTAACTCACAGATCAAACTCTGAAACAACCGCTGGTCGATCAAATTCAAGCCAGCTAACTCCCAGTCGAACCACTAAAACAAGCTCTGGGATATTAAAGGTCAGGGCATGGCTAATTATACTCAACAGGAATCGATAAAAATCGAAACCGTAACACCAACAGATTCCATGTTGTGCACATCATAGAACTATAGTTCTCTGTTAGTTTTTATTGGTGCAATAGCACCTCTGTTCACATCTAAATATTAACCACCTGGGAAGGGTATCGTGAGATTTTACAAACGATATTCATGACAACTTGCTTTTTCACATCTATATGTCTGCAAAATAACAAATTGCATTTCTGTTCCACCACGAAAAAGGACTTTTATTTGGGCTGATACTAAATCACAAAAACAAGAAGAAACACAAGAAAAGAAAAAAAAAAAACGAATTGCCAAAATGCATGGATTATTATTGTGCTGTTTTAACACAATAAGTAAACAATTTGGTATGAATTTCGAGAAAAAATCTTAATGTTCTCTTGTTTGGTTTTTTTTCGTTTTTCTTCTTCGTTATCTCCTTTTCCATCCTTCTTCCTCTTTTGTTCCGTTGTTTTATTCATCATCATCATCTTCTTCTCTCTTTCTTCTTCTTTACATCCAATGGACCTTTTGTTTATATCGCAGAGAGGCGTCCGACTGCATTGGGGTCTTTCTTCTTCTTCCGGCTTCTTCTTCTTGGCATTACATCTTCTTCTTCTTTTACATCCAATACCTTTTGTTATATGCCAGACGCGTCCGACTGCAGTTGCGGTATCTCGTTCTCTTCTTTCTGGTCTTACTGTCTTCTTCTTTCTTTCTTCTTCTTCGGCTTTCTTCTGCTTCTTCTTTCTTCTTCTCTTCTTGCTTTGTCTTTCATTTCCCTTTTCTGCTTGGTTTTTTCTTGCTTGTCTTTTTTCTTTTTCCTGACTCTCCTTCTTGGTCCATGTTCCTTCTTCTTCTTCTTCTTTTTTTAACTCCACCCTTTTGTTTATTCCGACCGTCGACTGCTGCATTGCTTGCCGTTCTGCTTCCTCTTTCGTTCTTCTTCCTTTCTTTCTTCTTTTGGTTCTTTCTTCGTTCTCTACTCTCTTCTTCTTCTTTTCTTCTTACTTCCCCCTTCTTTCTTCTCTTTCTTCTTCTTCGTCTTTTTTTGTCTTCTTCTTTCTTTCTCATTCCAATCGTTCTTTCGTCTCTTTTCTTCTTTCTCTTTCTTCTCTTATTTCTTCCCGCTTCTTCTTGTTTTCCTCTTCTTCTTCTCTCTTCTTTTCTTCCTTCTTTCTTCTTCTTTTCTTCTTCTTTCTTCTTCTTCTTCTTCTTGTTCTTCTTCTTCTCTTACTATATCCTTCTCTTCACATTATTCGTCTTTGTCTTCTTTACCTACTGTTCTTTCTATCTTAGTTCGTCTTTTTCTATCTTCTTCTTCTCCTCTTTCATCTACTTGCTTTCTTCCTCTTCTTCTTTCTTTCAATGTTCCCCTGCCTTCCTCTTTTTCTTTACTTTTTTGGGTGGGGTTCTTCTTCTCTTTCTTCTTCTTTTTCTCTTCTTCTGTCGTGCTTTTCCTTCTGTTCCTCTTCGTTCTTCTCGTCTCGTCTTCTTTTCTTGCTTTCTTCTCTTCTAGTTCCTTTTTTTCGTTCTCGTCCTTTTCTGTCGTTTTCTTTCTTTTTCTTCTTTCTTCGTTCTTGCTCTTCTTCTCTTCTTTTTCTTTTCCTTTCTTCTTCTTCCGTCGTCTTCTTGTTTTTTTCTTCTTCCTTTCTTCTTCCTGGCTTTCTGCTCTTCTTTCTTCTTTCTTTCTCTCTTTCTTCTCTTTATTTCTTTTTCTTTTTTTTCCTTCTTCTGGGTCTTCGGGGTGTGTCTGGGGTGGTGGGCGTGGGGTGGTGGGTTTTGTGGGGGGTGGGCGGTTGCGTGTGGTGGTTTTGTTGTGGGGTTGTGTTGGTTGTCGTTTGCTTTTTTCTGGTTGGGTGTGCTTTCGTCTTCTCTCTTTTTTTCCTTCTTCTTCTTTCTTCTGTTCTTCTTCCTTCTTCTCTCTTCAGCTTTCGTTCTTTCCTTGTTCTCTTCTTTCTTCTGTTCTTCTCTTTTCTGCCTTTTTCCTCGCTTTTTCTTCATCTGTCTTCTCTGTCTTCTCTTCTTCCTTCTGTTCTTTCTCTTCTTCTTCCTTCTTTGTCTGTTGCTTCTTTTCTTCTTTCCTCTTTATCTTCCTTTCCCTTCTATCTTCTCTTCTCCGTCTTTTCTCCTCTTCTTTGTTTCTTCTTCTTTCTTTTCTTTTTCTGTTTGTTCTTTTTTCTTCTTCTGTTCTTTCTTCGTCTTTCTTTCTGTCATTCTTCTCTTCTTCTTCCTCTTCTTCTCTTCTCCTTTCTTCTTCTTTCTTCTTTTGGCTTCTTCTTTCTTCTTGCTTCTTTCGTCCTCTTTCGTCTTTATTCTCTTCTTGTTTTCTTTCGTCTTTCTTGTCGGGTTGCTTTTTTTTCTCTTCTTTCTTTCTTTCTTTCTTTTTCTTCGTTTCTTCTTCTTCTTTCTTTCTTCTTCTTCTTTCTGTTCTTCTTCGTTCTTCCTTCGTCCTCTTCTGCTCTTCTTCTTTCGTTCTTCCTTCTTTCTTGTTCCACTTTGTTCTTGGCTTTCTTGCGTTCTCTCTTCTTTCTCTTTCGTTACTCTCTTCCTTTCCTTCTTCTTCTTTCTTCTTCTTCTTCTTGGCATTCTTCTTCTTCTTCTTCTTCTTTTACATCCATACCTTTGTTTATCCAGACGCGTCGACTGCATTGCGTTACGAGTCGATAAATATTTAATGGTTAATTAACATACTATATCGCGACATCATTGACTAACCTAATAAATTTACGCTTATTATTTAACCTTCTCATTTGAAGTGCTTATATTTATTGATGAACTTGCCGTGAATAGAAGAACATTTATCCAAAATAGAATATTTTAATAAGCTTTTTTAAAAAAACGTAAAACACTTTTAAACGTTTTCTATAACATTGACGGGGTTCTTGTAATATTTCAATTAAAGCCTCCAATGTTGGAATTGGCGGGATTTCAAGTCCAAGCAATTGGTTCCAGTCCGAGACGCAACTCGAAATCCCGTCCAGTCCGATATTGGAGGCTTTGAAATGACTTCTCATGCTTATTAATTATTCAAGTTGGAGTAGCTGGAACAGAATTAATTCATTCCTAGGACTGAATTAATTTTGTTCCAGTTATTTCAGACTGAATTCAGTCCTTGACAGGACTTTACCAAGTTTCAAGTAACATCCAAAAATAGCCTAGTGATTGGCTGGTTTACTCATGATTTATTAATGAGTATGAAAGGAATATTTATGATTCATGCAAAGTTATTGCAGACTATACAAATAGAATTATTAATTTGTTTAAATATATTCTTGTCTCTATATTCTTATTTTCGTTGAAAAACTGACGGCTATCAGCGGTTTGTTTTTTTTGTTGTTTTTTTTTCAAAAAAGAAGCTTTTCAAGGAAAATATTTCTGCAAGAACAAACAACGAGATTGATCGATTGAAAGTTTTTAATTTTATTCACTCTTCCGTGTTGAGGTCACAGTTGGAGATGATTGACCCTTTTGTTTCGATCTAGTATTTGTCTAGGAACTATTTATTCGAAAACTGTGAAGTAGAACAAACAGGATTCAGTTACGGCTCTCGTTCGTACTGAATTTCTACTGGACAAAATGTTTACTTTGGTTATGTGTAGCATTGAGGAAACAGCGACTAACGACTGAAACGAATTCTTAACAAAGCATACAGAATCAGAGGTCCATTATTCGTTTCGGATGCGAGGAGTTTCGAAAGTTTAAACCTCTCTCTTGTGATTTATCGTAATGGCTGAATTTAACTCGAGAGAGTACGACTTTAAAACTTTCATCGATGAATTTCCATTGCCTCAAATCGTCAAAGTCATCGAAGGGGTTTATGGCAATGAAGACGAATTGACTCTGTCAGCTCTCGAAGTGGTTCATCTGCACATGGTGAAAAACTGCGACACTGTTAAAGCCACCGATGAAAGAAATCGTGAATTCTATCTACCTTTAAATTCATCAGTGAAGGTAAAGGTGCTCCCGAATCCAATCTATCAGGAATTTTATGATGATGTACTAAAACTGGCCGAAGATTTCCCGACTTACGTCGAAGCATATGATGATGATTCTGAGCTAAACATTAAAATGGGAGACGTGCTAAAATTAAAAAGACTCACCACAAATCCACACAATGACGATTACCTTATCTGCGAGTGCACAAACAAAGAAAAACGAGAAATTTTGATTCCATTTTCGCACCGAGCGAAGTTCAAGACACTCGGGGACTTTGAACATTCTGTTTTGTTTCTCAAGGAAGTCGTTGCAAAGACAAGACACTTTCCCGTTTTGGTGAAGTTTCAGGACAACTTGTTGAAAACGAGTAGAAGAGATATCAATGCTGGCTGCCCTACAGGATTTAATCAATTTGGAGCATTTTCTCTTAAGGAAGCGTTCGTTATGAAGCTGGTAGTTGCAACGTCGTGTGGCGCTAATCATGGAAATAAGGAGCGAACTCTGTTCACAATTCCCCACGATCTAGACATCAAAGTAATTCCAGTTTTGGACAAGAGCGAACGAAGCGCTTGCCAGACTGAAAATCTCTGTCGAATCGGAAGTTTTAAGATCAATTTTAATGAAACAAGCTTCAGATATGGCTGTAATTTTATAAAAAAGCAAAGACGATCTCTACTTAAACAAGGCTATACTGGGAAACCGATTCCAAGCTCTCGAAATCGCGTGACACCGGGTGTGACAGCTACGTCTTCTTCGGGAATCTGTTACGACAAGCAAACAGTATATGACAGCTGTGTTTTCAGTAGTTGCTTTGACGATGAGACGGAAAAGAAAGTGACTTGTGCTGATGATATTGACGAAAGCGCCAAAACCACTACTTTAATCAACGAAAATGAAGATGTTTATGTCGATATGAGCTTCTGCAAGGATGAGACACCAGAAGCTAACTTTGGTGAATTGGAATCACCCAAACGGCAACAAAGTAAGAATTATGAGGCTACAGCTGATGCTACTGGTACTGCTGCTGCTGCTGATGATAAGGATACTGAAGATGGTCGCGGTCGTGATAGCGGTGGTAGTGACGATGGTAAGGACGGACACCTTGCAAAAAGTAACATTCCTTCATTACAATTTAATAACTCTAGTGACAACACCCAAGAGACAAATGATTATGAAGTCCCAGTCAAACAAATTCAAGCAGCGAGTCGCCCCACATCTATAGTCAAGAACCTTAGACACGATACTAATGATACTGTGTTCCAGAGTGGACATGGTCACCTTGGTCTTCCTCCTCTTGTCTCAAAACAACCAAGCCGTTACTTGTACAAGACAGATACAGAAGAAGAAGAAGAAGAAGAAGAAGAAGAAGAAGAAGAAGAGAACCAGGAGAAATATGTTTGCATGACAAAAGAAGTTGGAGCAGGTGACACAATCGTTTATCTTGAAGAGGGCAAGAATGGAAAGAAACCCCTTCGACAGCTAAGCGATTTGGGGCCGTCGATTTCGTCTGATTCCGGATCTTCAGCAACATCTTCCCCTCTCTACGATGTTCCACCTTTAATTTCTCAAAGCACGAGAAAAACGAAGAGTAAAATACGTAAAAAAATTGAAAACCTGAAAAAGATGTCACGAATTTCCTTGAAGAGATCCAAGTCTACCACTGACATGGAGAGCTCTGTGGACTACCAATACGTTGAACCCATTTCAGAGGCAAAAGCTGACAAACAAACAGACATTGCGAAATTTCTGTCTCGTTTTCAAAAGTCGAAGAAGCAGGGAGGCAAGGACTTTAATCCTGTGGACTATCTTAGTACACTGACAGTAGATGAAGTATCAGAATCTCTGAAAAGCCTTAATTTAAATAGATACGTCGAGACGTTTAGAGCTAATACTGTAGATGGGAGCTTGTTTATGGATTTAAATGATAAGATGCTGGATGAACTAGAGGTGACGAGCGAGATTGATCGCTTGAAAATACGGAAATTGCAGACGCAAGGATGGACTCCAAAGTACCAATAAGTGAAGTAATTAGTCTTACTTCAATAGTCCTCATGAGCTTGTAATGATAGAGACCTGTTTTTAACACATTTTTTCACATGTCTATACATTGCAAGCTCACCGTTCGTCTCACTTCGATGCAAAGGTACGGCTATACCTTTCAAATGGAGCAGGGAACTTTTGACCTTTCCTGGATTTCCCTGAGTGACCATAAAACAATGGCTTTAATTCCAAATTGGACTTGATGTGCTCATACATTTAATGTATTTTATAAAGTTCAACCCTAAGAGCCATTGTTTCGTAGTTACTCAGGTGAATTCGAGAAATGATTCAATAACTCACTTTGGCTCCCATGCCACTAGACCTTACATTACAATTCTGTATGAATCCTATTCCCAAGATATTTGCTGGGAATGGCAAATCCTTATGTTGAAGTTGAATGGGAATCTAAAGACAGTAATGGAAGGGAAAGCCTACAAAGCACTCGGTTAATGTAATATGTAGTCAGAAAATCTATCATATTGTATTGTCGTTCTATCTATTGTATAGACCTCCTCGGCTCGGCGTAATGTTGTCCCATTTCAGACCACGTGTCATTTCCTTGAGAATGAGATTCTTTGTTTGAGTTGTATCCATATTCATGTGTCTTCTCATGTGCAACCGAGTCGAGCGCAAACCTTAAACAAAGAAATGATACTCTAGGGATTGACACGTGGTCTGAAATGGGACAACATTACTTCAGAGCCGATGAGGTCTATTAGGTCCGATTCATAGTATTTTTATGAATACATTACATCAACTGCTTCCTATATAGGCTCTTCCATCAATGGAATGTCCAGTGCACCTCAATTTTTTTTATTCTCACAAGAGTAAAAGCCAGTTTATTGTTTTGCTCTTGAAATAATAGATATTAACAAGTGGCTCCGAAATTCCAATTGGAATTTAAGAGAGTTGATTTTTAGGTTACTCTCTAACTATTGCCTTCAAACACTTGTTTTGAGTAGAGGCATTTGTTTTAATAAAATGAAGTGTATAGAAACTGATGACCACCCAAATGCAACAATATCTTGAGGCTGAGGTAATAGAGTAAATCTAATAAAATCTGCTATTGGGCCAACATTGGGAATGTCATCCTCAGCCAGGGGTCTATTATTGGCGTACATCCCTTTCCCTGAAAATAAAAGGACAAAAGACGTAGCCGCCATATTGGTTGACATGACGAGAGACAATTAAGTCGACCAAAATGTCGGCCATGAAGTCATATGTACTCCTGAATTGCTAGCTTTCATAGCCACCAGGTTAGTCATACACAACAGTTTCTTTCCTTGTTTTTATTGTTATATCTACGAAATGGCCGCCGTATTTTTTGATCAGTATTTCATTCTATTGGTAATGATTGCAAATCGATTGTAGAGGCTGTGCTCGATGAGGTGATGGCAGCCATGTTGGATGACAATAAAATTGAAGCGTTTTAACCGGCATTTAAGGTGGAACCAAACTAATTCAGAGCGAATTGGGCAGAAAAAAGGTTATGTCGCCGCTTGAAAATTCGATCCAAAATTTGAAGCATATAAGACACCGCGCTGTAGAAACACCACCATTAAATAGATTGCCTTGAAGTTTTCACATATCTATTTCCAAGTATTGCGGATGAGCCTTACGAAAAATCAGCATCAAATCTTAAAATCTCATTGAATAAATGTTTTTTTACTAATTGTCGTCGTAAACCTCAAATATTAGAGTTTTTCTTCAAAACGGCTCCAAGTTTTTTCTTTAAACTTCCTATATCAATAGACCAGAGCTTATCTAGATGGTAGTGACATTTCTATAGCTCGTCCTATCCACATTTTGGAGAAAACATTTTGAAAGTGAGGTGCACCTAAAAAGCTCACATCGTGGGTCGATAACAACGCTCTCGGTCGTTCCGCATCGTTAAGATCGGGAGAATATTTGCATAACGACATCTTCAATGTCATTAATTGTGTTTATGCAAATATTCTGCCGAACCTGTCCCGAAGTTAACATTGTAGCATGCCCGAGAGCGTTGTTGTCGACCGATATTGAATTAATTATTTCGGGGTGAGCTCTTTAGGTAAAGCTCACTTTAAAAATTGGTTTCTCCAAAATGTGGATAGGATGAGCTGTAGAAATTTCACTAAAATTTCAAGCGGCGACATTACCTTTTTTTTTGCCCAAGACTTTCCATATAAATTTATACACAGGCTGCAATAGTACTAGATGATAAGATTCTGAAAATTTCAGAAAAATCGTACCTGGGAATGAGGAGAAAAAAGCCAAAAACTAAAAATAGCACTGTTTGATTTTCGGCCGTATTGTTCTTATTTTCTTTTGTGTAATCGTTGATTTTACAAACGCAGAATTATGTGCAATACAAAAACTATAAAACCGAACTGAAGGAAGCCTCGAGCCCAAAACCTAGACCTAATATCTAAGAAAAAATGTCTCGTGAGGGGTGGGGTGACTTACAAGAATGGTCTTGGTCTTCTCTCCAAACACCGTAGCGTGCTAAGCATAAAATCCCAAACATAATGTGAATGCAGTGTGATGCAGAGGCGTAGCAATCTCCGCCAAATCCACAGAAATCCCACATGAACTAATTTCATTTTGATGACCAAAACGAACTTGTTTTGAAAGGGTGGCACGTGCCTGCGATGATACTCACCGTAACCATGCCAACCACGTGTCAAAGCCATTGTAATGGTAATGTTAATAGTCTCGTTGACTGAATACTAAGTACCCAGTATTGCCCGGAGGGCGCTAACTTATCTCATGGAACTTTCTCGACCCCTGACGTGTTTGGTATTCTGCAGGGTTGTTTTAATGGTTTTAGTGTATTGAACTCTTGCCGTTCGATTACAAATAATAATATTTGTAATCTCTGCTCCTTTTTCGAACTGGCTCTGTTGTGCTTCAATTCAGTGCAAGTAGGTAGGCACCTATATCGTTATCTTTGTTGTATATGTTCTGTGTTGTCAAGTAATTTACCAATAGGGTCTCATGGGTTATGATATTTATCGATGACTTTGTCATCGGGAGATGAGACCTTTTCATTGTTATCATTCAAACTTAACTTCTAGTGATAACGAAATGCTTAGCATTGTAGAATTCAAAACGAGTGTATAGTAGTAAATAGGCATATGAGACTATAGCAATATACGAAAATTAGGAGACTAAATTAAGAGTATTTTTCAAAAGAAGCGAATATAGTCAATAATCCTCGAGGTCATTGCAAGCAATATAATTTATTTATTTAAACTAATTATTTATGGCCGTATTTTGATAAATATAAAAATACCAACACCTGTGCATGTACACGAAATAGAAAAGGCATAAGAAATGCTGCAAAAGGTTTAGCTAGGAAAGGACATGTGACTTTCTAATATTATGGATTATGTCCAGAGGGAATAACTGAAGGAGCTGGCAGAACAGAGCGTGTTTAATTATCTTCAAATGAAACAATAGTTTAACACCTATATTTACAGATATAAAACAGATTAGTATTATATGGTTACATGCGACCCTTGTTCACCTTATTTAGTTCAGTAAAACACATGTTTTAATTATCCAACTCGAGCAATAAGATAAATAACACTTAATTGTAAAATCCCCCCCTAAAAAGAATAATTTCCATTTCAGTCATAATTAATTTAGAAATCATCTCAGTCTGAAGAAATGAAATATCTCATCATTTAATTTCTTTGTCGGTATTTTCATGTAGTTCGTCTGGGCACACAAAGCTTGTGTTGTTTCAATGTTCGATGAATATATAATGTCAAATATGTTGATTCTCTGTGGGGGGACGATTCTTGTCCTCGCTGCTGGAGATTCCGCTTCAAAATTCTCCATTTCATTAACCAAGCAATAAGAGGACCAAAATAGTAAACCCAACCAATTAGCACTTTCGTCTTCTTATCATTATCACATCTTTTTATAAAAAGTTTGTTTTGACATTGGACAATTCACCCCTACCCCTCCATGGTGTGTTCTGATAGAGGACAGCACTTGGTGTCCTGTAGTGACGGTCTCGCGCTTTTCATTGCAAGAATTATTGAGATATTTTATAAACTGTGACTTTAGGGTAAGGTTAAACATAGTGCATGTGTTGGTATTTGTATACTTTTTATAATACGTTGGTGGATTAAGAGGTTAATATTGAACCGGGCCAAGTTAAATGTTCATTTTTTCTTAATTATAATTTTTTCTGTCCGGTCCGGATATCCCTTCTTTCCTATCTTACTTCCTCGTCCATCCATCCATGCATCCATGCATCCATCTACCCATCCATCCATCCATCCATGCATCCATCCATGCATCCATCCATGCATCCATCCATCCATGCATCCATCCATCCATCCATCCATCCATCGATTCTTATTCCCATCAATTGATATCCCATCAATTCTTTGACGGGAACCAATTAACATAAATTCTGACTTTACAGCATTCAAAGTGAGTTTGTTGGCACAGAGCCAAGAAGCTACATGTTTTAAGTCGGTATCCATTTGATTATTCAGGTTATTGATTCCACAGTCAGAAAATGATAAAGTCGTATCATCAGCATAAAGCCTAGTAACAATAAATTTCGCTGATTATGTTAAAAAAGTAGACCATGTGTTTACTTTTCATTTGATCGATTCCTCTAGAGTACTTGAGCTTCTGCAAGGTATTAATACTGCTAAAGCAACTGGACTTGATAAAATTCCAAATATTATTCTAAAAGCAGCGGCTCCTCATATCTGTAATTCATTAACTTCCCTTTTTAACCTTTCGATTAAAACGAATATTTTTCCGTCTGAATGGAAAGTGGCTAAAGTCACCCCCATTTTTAAATCTGGTGAACAAGATGACCCAGGCAACTATAGACCTATTTCAGTTACTTCTGCTATCTCCCGCCTTTTTGAAAAACTAATCTGTGACCAGCTGATTTCATATCTTGACGAACATAATTTACTAGATACCCATCAGTCGGGCTTTAGACCTTATCACTCAACTTTAACTGCGCTTTTAGATCTAACAAATGAATGGTATTTCAATATAGACAGAAAAATGATCAATGGTGTGATATTTTTAGACCTTAAGAAGGCATTTGACACCGTTGATCATAGTATATTGTTAGCAAAACTAGAATATTATGGGTTTGACGCCACAGTCCGACAGTGGTTTCAGTCTTATTTGACTGGCAGATCGCAACAGTGTTCAATCAATGGAGTACTTTCTGAAGCCCGTCCCATCTCTTTTGGTATACCTCAGGGGACAATTTTGGGCCCAGTTCTCTTTTTAATCTACATTAATGATCTACCGCGTTGCCTTGACTATAGTACAACTAGGCTTTATGCTGATGATACGACTTTATCATTTTCTGACTGTGGAATCAATAACCTGAATAATCAAATGGATACCGACTTAAAACATGTAGCTTCTTGGCTCTGTGCCAACAAACTCACTTTGAATGCTGTAAAGTCAGAATTTATGTTAATTGGTTCCCGTCAAAGAATTTCTACTTTAGATGACACAGACTTATGTCTGTCTATAGACGGTACCGCGTTAAAACGATCTAAAGAAACAAAATGTCTCGGCGTTTATATTGATGAAAATCTGACTTGGCGTTCTCATGTTGAGCACATTACAAAGAAGATTGCATGTAACCTAAGCATGCTAAAGAAAATTAAGCCAATATTAAGTAGGCCCTATTTAATCAAAATCTATAAGACCATAATCGAGCCTTACTTTAACTATTGCTGTTTAGTTTGGGACAATATCCACGAAACTTTAACTAGCAAGTTACAAAAACTACAAAACCGTGCAGCCCGTATAATTACTGCCGCACCGTATTTAAGCGTACGAACGAGTCAAATTTTTAAAGAACTCAAATGGATACCTTTAAATGAACAAAGACTGCAACAAAAGGCCATTATGATGTTCAAAATCGTCAATGATATCGTCCCATCTTATTTAAAAGATATGTTTTCCAGCCAGATTGGTACTCAATCTTACAACTTAAGGCGTTCTTCTAAAAATTTACAAATTCCAAAAGCCAGAACTGACTATTTCAGAAATAGTTTTGCTTTTACTGGAGCCTGGCTTTGGAATTCTCTGCCTCAGTCATTAAAAGAAGAACGATCCTTAAAAGTATTTAAAAAGAAAATAAAAAGTTATAGGTTTTGCACTGATGACAACTAATATTTAATCGTTTTAGTCCTACGAAATATATCTAATTAATCTATTATCTTATTTCAATTGTATATTTATCGTATCAGTGTAGCATTTGTAAATTTTACATAATTATCATTTGTTAATATAGTTTTTACGGCCTCTAGGTAGAGCAACATTAAGTTTTTATCTTGATATTGATAGAGTTACCGTGCTTAAATAAAGATTATTATTATTATTATTATTATCCATCCATCCATCCATCCATCCATCCATCCATCCATCCATCCATCCATCCATCCATCCATGCATCCATCTACCCATCCATCCATCCATCCATCCATCCATCCATCCATCCATCCATCCATCCATCCATCCATCCATCCATGCATCCATCCATCCATCCATGCATCCATCTACCCATCCATCCATCCATGCATCCATCCATGCATCCATCCATGCATCCATCGTACGAACGAGTCAAATTTTTAAAGAACTCAAATGGATACCTTTAAATGAACAAAGACTGCAACAAAAGGCCATTATGATGTTCAAAATCGTCAATGATATCGTCCCATCTTATTTAAAAGATATGTTTTCCAGCCAGATTGGTACTCAATCTTACAACTTAAGGCGTTCTTCTAAAAATTTACAAATTCCAAAAGCCAGAACTGACTATTTCAGAAATAGTTTTGCTTTTACTGGAGCCTGGCTTTGGAATTCTCTGCCTCAGTCATTAAAAGAAGAACGATCCTTAAAAGTATTTAAAAAGAAAATAAAAAGTTATAGGTTTTGCACTGATGACAACTAATATTTAATCGTTTTAGTCCTACGAAATATATCTAATTAATCTATTATCTTATTTCAATTGTATATTTATCGTATCAGTGTAGCATTTGTAAATTTTACATAATTATCATTTGTTAATATAGTTTTTACGGCCTCTAGGTAGAGCAACATTAAGTTTTTATCTTGATATTGATAGAGTTACCGTGCTTAAATAAAGATTATTATTATTATTATTATTATTATTATCCATGCATCCATCCATGCATCCATCCATGCATCCATCCATCCATCCATCCATCCATCCATGCATCCATCCATCCATCCATCCATCCATCCATCCATCCATGCATCCATCCATCCATCCATCCATCATCCATCCACCCATCCAAGTATAGGTAATAGGACTACATGCTGTCCAATTTGGAAATAATTGGATGAAAAATATTCCGAGGACAGAAAAAATTGGAAAATTCTTATTGCAGATTAATTATATCATTCCAAACTATACTAGACTGATTCCATAAGTCATAGTTTTCCCTCGAAAGGATGCGAATGGAAACGATCCAAATTAATCTTTAATTTGGACAGGAAAGAGAATTTGAAAATAATACAATAGCTGCTTATATGGGATTATAGAGTGATGATACAATCTGTCTTTCTTTATTTCGTTAATCAGTTCGTTCTTTTTCTCATATTTTTTAATTCAACCAATCCCCTTCTTACCACTCGTTAACGTCATGGAGATTCCCTACCCCACTCCCCCCAAATTAAATCATAACTTTAACGAACTCAACACTAAAAATAGACAACTCATTTTAAAATATCTTAGGTACAGAACAAAAATAAACCCACAGCGACCCCACATCAAGTACCGTACAAACAATTGACGTAAAAAACACACATACAAACATACAAAACACCCAACAAAATGATTTTTAACTCTGCTTTGCTTTCTCACACTTTTCAATTTAATTTAAGACCTTTTTTCAATTAAATTTAAGCACGTTTTCTTCAAACTATAATTAGAAAATGCGAAAAATCTATTTCGGGGTCAAATATGTGCGTTAACGTTGCCCGTTAAGCCCTGTTTAGTCGTTATAATGGACAGATATAAAATATCCAAATGTTGTTGTGGAACTGCATAAGATAAAGACCTGACGTGATCCGCAGTTGATGAGCTGCACGCTTGGATCACTCAGCTAACTTTCTCCATATATGGATGTATGTGTCTTCCATCAGTCGCCTAGCAACGGTAGTCGGGTCAAGAGTACAAGGGTCTGTATTGTTTTCTACGTTGACTCCCTCTTCGTCTCGCATTCCTGGCATATTTTTACAAGGTATTAATAGTTACGGTTTCCAGTCATGCGGTTTAGACTTGAGTATTATTTAGAAAACAAAAGACACTACGGAGGAAAGCCACTTCCTTCAAAAGTCCAGCTCAAAAATTCTACAAAGGTATTTAAATAACTTTTCATTCTCTGCTAAGTTGCTCCTCTTTCAGTCTTTTTATAAGCATTAAAAAATAGCTATCTTTAACTGTATTTAGTCGAATCTCATCGGTCGACTCTCAATTAACTGAACAAGGACTTTACAATTTTATTAACTTGAAAAGGCTCCAAGGACAAGATTTCTGCATCGTGAATTTAAAATTAAAATTTATCCGTACTAAAGTAATGTAACTTTATAAGTAAAATATTATTATTATTCTTTTTGTTATTGTAATTTGCATGGCCTGCAGTTTGTTTAATTGATGTGACGTCATAATCTCTAGACCAATCCTTCGGTCATGTGGTAATTTATAGAACAGGCTATTTTTGGAAGAAGATTTTCTAACTGCGGTTACTAGTTATTTTGAGAGTGATAGAACGAGTTATTTTGAGCGAAGCAAAAGCAGTCCTGGATTTCTTCGCCGTTAGGCATAAACTCGTAACCCCGTTGAACCCGTGAATACTTGTTTCTGTCTGTAGTTATCGCTTGTTGAAGATAAGACAGATATTAAGAGGTTATTACAAGACCATACGTCGTCTGGTCCACAGGCATTCTATCACTCAATGGTATCTTAATAAGGATAATCGTGTTAATTGGCTCCGAAATTGTTTGGATAATGATACGAATATGGAAAATTAGACGACGGGCTGCCTGTGGATGACGTGGTTGTCTCTTTCTCGTAGCGATTTCTTGAGTCCTTTATTGTACGTTTGTGTTTATATACGTTATAGGGTCTTCTTTCCTCCTTACCAGCCTCCCTTGGGTCATTGCTGCCTGCGCGCTTCACAGGGCTCCCAATATCAAAATCCCAAAGGAATCCCAAATATAAAGTTCCCTATTGAAGAGGCTATGACGTTTATAGAAGACGTCAAGAAATCGCCCTTACCACACCTTTCTTTCTTCGCTCTCAGCAAAAAAAATCTTACTTCTTTGACGTCATTTCCGCTGCATGTGCCAGAATTCCCTCCCACGGGGTCATGTTCCTAGATCTCAAAGAGGCGTTTCTTATGTTCATAAAATCATTCCACTAGACTTAAGTCAGAGGTCTTGGATGATACCCCTCAGATGTCACGCTCTTCTGTATCCCTGGCCTGCGATTCTTCAGGTAATTTACTGACCCAATCGACCATATTTTCATCCAAAAGACGGGTATATTTACCTTGGTAATTGGATAAATGACAAATATTTTTATCGAGTAAAAACACATACTTTATTTCAAACTCATGTCATAAAAATGCAAGCTATGTCGATAGTGTAACGTAAAGTCAAAGCACTCAGGAAGTATTAAGTTGTTGTTGTAAACTGAGTCGAAGAACGGTTTAGAAAACACGGCGCTTTATATAGAAAGTTCACTGATTGAATCGACATTTATAACATGGATGATGAGAGTATTATACTATAAGCTCAAGACCAAGAATTCTGACACTGTTTTGGAGAGACATTCTTCTTCAGGTATGAAAGAATTGCCTGATTAATCATTTGACATTTTCTTGGAAGTGGTACGTGCCAAGTGGTACGTTTGCTATTTTCTGTGCTAAAATGAGGAATATTTTTAGTTTTAAAATATTAGAATTGCCTCAGTTAATTCTTCAGATCTTTTGCGGAATCTATTCTGGAAATGAAAGAAGTCCATAAGCAAAACTGCAAACCATCTGTAAGACTTCGCCACGACATCCAATGATGCAGTACATAAAGACCGACATTTATTATTGAGGGAAATCTTCACATTTTTCTTTCAGGCACGATCAACTAGTACTATCTAGCTTCCAAATATAGAATTGTTTTGACGGACAATAATGTGGTTTTCATCTATCTAATATTAGCTTTTATTTCTCTGGAATTTTTAACCGTCTTTCCCCTAGACTCTCTTGACCTTCTGAGCATCTTGTCTCTAAACTTCTGGTCCGCAAAGCCGCTAATGTTTCCTAATTGAATTCTTGCATTTTTTAAATAAAGCCAGGTCAGTTTAGATTACTTTTAGCTTGGTACAAAGCTACGAGGAAAATATGAAAGAAATTATACAATTTCCATCGAGAAAAATTGTATTTCGGCTGTTAAACTTGTGCGCGAGAATGTTCGAAGTTGTTATTAATATCTGGAAAGTTGTTTCTTGGTATACTGTACTTAAAGTTTTATTTTGAAGTAGAGTCTTCCATGTCCGACACACACGACATTTTATGCGAGCTTGCTTCTCATGTTCATTGATACCTAGCCTCCTCCGCATGCATCTCTCTTATCTCTTCTCTCCTTTTGAGTATTGGACTTGCTGTGACTTTAAAATGAGGGGGACTGAGGAGAGGGGAGAAGAGAAAGAGAGAAAAGAGAATGAGTTGTATATATATATATAAACAATAGAAAAACAAAAGACATATATACATGTCAAGTTGCAGAATGTTTTTGGTTAGGTATATATATATATATATATATAGTAAAGATTGGATTAAAGACGAGACATGTTTACTGTAACTCCGAGTTTCGTGCTTACGCACTCATCAGACAGACTTTAATCTCTGTTAGTCTGTCTGATGAGTGCGTAAGCACGAAACTCGGAGTTACAGTGAACATGTCTCGTCTTTAATCCAATCTTTACTATATATCTATTGCTCTGCATCCCTACGCATCGAGCACTGTTTCACCAGTATAGACCACATTACATACTTTGTTATATATATATATTATATATATATATTATTTTATTTTTATGTCGTATATTTGACGAAAATCTATAGAAAGATAAATCTTTGGATTTGATGCATTATGTTGTGTTATTTACTGTTTCAGACATCATTATTAACCAGTATTAATCCATTGGTGTTGTCAGCGCATGTCAACCATGAGTTCTGCTGCAGCAGGGAGATCGCCAATACAAGTACGTAACTACACGCTTTAACCATTATATCATTTTGTACTACGACTACCAGAATCCCTTGCACTTTTTCTTTAGTTTAGTTCATTAGCATCAATAGGATACTTACATTATGTAATCATGTACTACAACTACCAGAATCCCTTGCAGACTTTCCTTAGTTTACTTCATTAGCACTAATAGGATACTTGCATTATATAATCATGTACTACAACTACCAGAATCCCTTGCACACTTACTTTTATTTAGTTCATTAACATCAATAGGATACTTATATTATATCATCATGTACTACAACAACCAGAATCCTTTGCACATTATTTTTGTTCAGTTAAACAATAATAGGTATACTCATTAGACGATAAAGATTTTTAAAAAGGGATTCTGGTAATGGTAGTAAAATGTCTTCACACATAAGGGCTAAATAAAATAATCATCACCCCCAACGAGACCCTAATGCACCACCTTCTGGCGGTCAAGATAACGTCATTTTAAGGCAAGTTTCGCAGTAGATTCCGCACCGATTTCTTGCGATTTCTTGCAGCTCCATTGAAACTCATCCATGTTTATACTTTCGGACACTGTGATTGGCTCAATAGGAAACAATACGCTCGACCTCATTGGTACGATCCAAACAATGAGAAAGGAATGTAGTTCGAATGCACCAGCCGTTTGTGGGGAGGGAGCGTTGTGTGACGACCGACACGAATGCGAGGGAGACTAGGCTCTAGTCTGTTCTATCAATAAGAAAAGATTAATCAATTAATAAATTTGTCGTGCGGTGATGAAAGCCGGAAATCCATCCAAATATTATCCCAAGAAATTTCTAGAGAAAAACGAACAAAAAACAATTAAACAAGAAAAGAGGATTAAGAAAAAACGTGTCCCAACAAGAAAAACCATGAAAAACCAAAGTTCATGAGAATTTTCTATGAAAACAAAATAATAATCACACTTAAAGTGAAATTTAATTGGAGATTTTCTAAAAGAAATTACACGTCTGATCTAGTTAAATAGTGGATAACTCAACTAGTCAAACCATTTGAAACTCGATCTAATTATCTTCCAGCCTTAAGGTTCGCCAGCTGTTCATTTAGACGTACGTCATTGTCTCTTGACCTCTCAAAATCTATTTTTAATGCTTGTTTTCTTTCTTTCTATTTTCCTAAGCCAAAAAAGTTTTCGCACTTACCAGCTAACGATAGCAAACAATCTGACAAGCCAGCATGGCTGACACCCAAGCTAAAGTCTGTAAGCCGTGCCGGTGGTGGGTCTAAGGCACTAGCTGACCTGATACAAGCTGATCAAAACAGACTTCAAAAAGGAAAGAATGAAAGACAAGAAGAAGAGAAGAGCCCTACACAATCGTCTTTAGTGGGAAGGCTGTTTTTGAAGGCAGCTCTAGAACCAATCGGGGGACAAGGGATGGAATTGGCGCGAAAATTGAGGCAACCAATCTTAATGGCCCGACGTCACCAACTCATAAAAGCCCAGTGAGCCCTACGCGAAAGGTGCAGTCAACAGCTATGTTCACTCCTCAGTGCTCCCAGAATAGATCACACGTTTCCAACGGAAATGCCGAAAACAATATTTGCTTTGCGGACCGCAAGAAATCTCTAGAACGCGAGAAACCTCACAGAGTTACTGAGTCAAGAGCAACAAGCGCTTCCTCTGTAAGGTCACCAATTGTGGTCTCAAGCAAGAAAGTTGGACAGCAAAATACAGAGGGAACTTCGCCAAGAACAAATCCCATTGCCGACACACCTAAATCACCCACAAGGAAAACATCAACAGGTCACATCATTCTCAGCTCTCCTGGGAATAGTAATCCAAACAGCCCTACCAAACGCGACAAGCCTGTATATTGGAGAGACAAGGGAAAGACGAACGTAAACCAGACGACCAGTCAAATTGGACAGGAGATTCAAAACCACAAGATATCAGAAAATATAGCATCCAACGTTGAGCAGAGATCGGGTCAAAATAATAATCAACGCGGTGGAATGATTACGAATGTACAATCTGTTGGACAAGACAGTCAGAAAAATATTAAACAAGGGGATATGAAGACGATTGCCGGGCAGATACCGGATCAAAGTCATCTTCAACGTGGCGATATTCATACAAAAGGACCTCAAAATAATGTGATCAAAAGCAAGGCTGTAATTAATAATGTAATGAGTAATAATTGCGTGACGGTGGAGGCAGAGAGACAAGAGAGAAATGAGAGGACCGTAGAGCAGCAAGAACAGAAACGACCCTATAGTTTGGAAAAGGAAAATTTTGTGAGTGCTTCAGCGGTTAATAGTAGTAATCAAAAACCACGGTCGAAAGTATGGAGAGAAAAACTACAGACAAACGACCTTAAGCCTGAACCGGAACCGGAAATTAATGTTGCAGAAGATCGAGTCGAACCACAAGCCGTGTATCATCCAACTATGCCGTTCAACTTGGATGGAGCAGGGGATTCCTCGCGCGCAGATGTAGACAAACTAAGACAAGAATTAGAAAATCTGAAAACTGAACACGAAAGTGTGGTTGGGATGTACAAGACGACGATTAACAAACTGAAGGAAGAATTGGAAGAAATGAAGATGATGAATTCATTAATGTCTGAGGGACCATCGATAGAACCAGCAGCACCACCCCCTCCACCTCCGCCTTGTCCACCCCCACCCCCAGGGGGTAACATTGCAATACCCTCACCCCCACCCCCACCGCCTCCTTGTGGTATTGGTGCTCCACCCCCACCCCCTCCCCCTTTTCCGGGTGGTGCACCCCCACCTCCTCCCCCTCCAGGTGGTGCACCTCCACCTCCTGGGTCAAGAATAGTTCGGCCAAGGAAGGGCGTTATAAAACCAGGAGTCGAGATGAGACCGCTGTTCTGGCAGAGAATCCTACTGACTGAAGATACAGCAGACGACCAGTGCTCTGATGGTGCAAAAAAGAGTAGAAACACCATCTGGGGAAACATGAAGGAGGCAGAGTTTGACATCAAAGAATTTCAAAAGTAAGCATGGGTGTCGTCTAGTATTGTGCTGACTAGGGTACTATTATGCTGCACATGTGAGGATAAAAGTGTGATGCGCATGCGCGACCTAGAATAGTATTGCCCTGATGAAAGTTTGATGCGCAGGCGCTAACTAAATTATTTACGACGTGCTGTGTGATTGAACGGTAAAACTTTGATGCTCATGCCCAATGGTAACCATTGTATTTCTTTCATTCATATTTTTAATTCCCATTCACTTATCAGGTTGTTTGGAAGAAAAATCAACAAAAGAAAACGAGCAAATAAGAGAAAATCCCTGCATGAAGACTTGATTTTTGATCGTCCTGCTGGAAAACAGGTGTGAGAATATAGATTAACACAGGAAGCAGAAGATGCACCCTTCACCCCTTTTCTCCATCAGTGCTCCGATTTACGAATACTTAAAACAAAAGATGTAACAAGCTCGCGGGGAATCTAATATCGATTCCTTTCGATGCTGGTTAATAAGGCTAAAATGATAAGCGCGTTGCCAGCAGCTTCTTTCTCATTCTTGTGATTTTATTCTTAAACAAAGCACCTTACTGATGAATTAATTGAGTGGATTAAAAGGCGTTGAGTGGGTTTCTTGGGACATTAGCCACTTGCTGAAGACACTACTAACTGTAAAATTGTAACTGTTTTGTGTCACATGTTCAGGTGATCAAGGTTCTGGATAACAGTAGATCACAGATGATTGGCATCATTATGACCAGCCTCAGTTGTCAATTAGATGACGTCAAGGAGGCTATATATAAAATGGACACTAATACCATTGATATGGACGGGTAAGCATTACATCCTTACCTACCCCTCCCCTACTATTATTCTAGTGCACAATCTATTTGGGAGGGCCTACGTAACAAGCAGTCGATGTATTTAATGTATTCATGAAAATACAATGAATCCCACTTAATACAATAGATAAATCGAGCCGACAAAAAGTTTTTTTAATACATCACATCAACGTTTTGAGTGCTAATTAGGTTCTCCCCAATCTCTGTATGAAGTTGAAAACCACGCGGCACGGTGTCTATTGATAACATTTGTAGCGCGCAGTATTACTGTCAAAGTGTTGGGACACGTAACCGCCACGGTCACGGTGCAGAGTATCGAGAGACGTGGAAACATTTACCGTCAAGGTCACGCAACTGTATTGTTATTTTCCAGACTCAAAGCACTTTATCACATCAGACCAAAACCAGAAGAAATCGAGGTTATATCTAAAGAAGTACAGGACCACCCTGAAGGTATTGCAACCCTCTTCTCGATAAATGCTTCACAAAAATATATTTAAAAAACATACAAACAGGCAGCCCAAACTCCTGTCACGCAACGTTTCCCTGAAACGTTGCGTGACAGACACTAAGGACGACTGCGTAGGAGGATACCTCACTCGCTTCATCTCTTAACTTTTATCTCGTGTTCTACCATCCCACACAGCACGCGTGCGCATTTTCTGTTTCTTTAGCAACTTTTTATTATTGAGACTTTAAACAATTTCTTATTTTGCATTTTTTCTTCTTTATTCTTATCCAGCGACACTGGACAAACCCGAGGAGTTCCTAATGAGATTACACAAGATGGACCACTTCTCTGAACGTCTAGAATGCTGGCTGTACAAAGACCGCTTCACCGAGACAATCCATGATGTTGGTACGTTAAAAGTCAACATCCACGTTGCTTTACAACCCATTATAAACTTTGCCGTTTGATATTCTCATTGTGAGTTACTCGGGCTACCTGTGCTCCCCTAGACTTCAGATCGTGTATCCAAACCTAAGTCTGTGAGGTCTACGAAGTGAACTCCTAACTAACTGATATTCTCATTGTGAGTTACTCGGGCTACCCTGTGCTCTCCCTAGACTTCAGATCGTGTGTCCAAACCTAAGTCTGTGAGGTCTACGAAGTGAACTCCTAACTAACTGACATTTTATTTATTTGTTTTAGATCGCAGACTAGGAGCGATAGGAGAAGCAAATGCGCATATTCGCACAAAGTAAGTCAATAATGAAACAATTTACTGATTCTGATAAACCCCTTGCATTGATTTCCAAGAGGATTTGTTCTTGGCGACAAAACAATAGGCACTCTTTTCTTATGCAAACAAATGCATTGTTCTGCCCCCCAGAACAAATCCTCTCGGGACTCAGTGGAATTGGGTCTATACATTGCTAATAACTAACATGAATGAATTTTTTTCTCTCTCTCTTTCTACTTCAGTAAAGAAGTTCATTTTGTGTTATCCCTCGTGTTGGCTCTCGGGAACTACATGAATGGAAGCACAACACGTGGTCAGGCGGACGGCTTTCAAATCAGTGCCTTGATGAAGCTCAAAGACATCAAAACACAGGTACGTAAAGGAAAAAGACTGGGTAGGAATTAATTATGGGTGAAAGGAAATCGAAAGAACGTCCCCCACCCAGTCCGCCACCATACAAAAAACTGTTACTGTATCTGACCTAAGTCAGGACACTGCTAACTCACAGATCGAACCCGGAAACAACCTCTGGGCTGATCTATGTCAGGGCACTGCTAACTCACACATCGAACCCTGAAACAACCTCTGTGCTGATCTTAGTCAGGGCACGGCTAACTCACAGATGGAACCCTGAAACAACCTCTGGGCTGATCTTAGTCAGGGCACGGCTAACTCCCAGATGGAACCCTGAAACAACCTCTCTGCTGATCTTAGTCATGGCACAGCTAACTCCCAGATCGATACCCTGAATCAACCTCTGGGCTGATCTTAGTCAGGGCTCGACTAACTCCCAGATGGGTACCATGAATCAACCTCTGGGCTGATGAAAGTCAGGGCGCAGGTTGAACTCACAGATCGAATTGGAATTTAGCGTGTTTGGGTTTACGAAGGGAGGAAAACCGGACGACCCGGGGAAACTCAACCATCGAATACGTGATGGACAGGAAGACCCCCAGAGGTGAGAGGGGGTTGCCTCTCCCATGTCACCCTTCAGTCCCATGCCCCTTACCCAGGTACCCAGCTTAATATATAATTAAACAACTCCATTGATGCTCGTATCTTTCTAGGATAACATGATGAATCTCCTGCAGTATATCGTACAGATGTATTGTAAGATTCGTGAAATCAAAGGGCCTGGGGCAGAATACACCTTACCAGACCCCTACATCGTCCTGGCTGGTTCCCAGTCCTCTTTTAAGGAGATTCGCGAAAGTGAGTACATATGAAAGCATATACTGCCTTTGTGTTGAGATTTCTGTGGCCTAAAACGTCTTGTCAATAGACCTCTTTAGCTTCGTTGTGTAAATATTTTAACATGTTTGTTATAAAAAAACAATTCTCAAGGGAATGTCATGTGATCTGAAATGGGCAATCTGCATGAAAAGCTAAAGAGGTCTGTTGAAAACGACGCATGAGCGGAAAGAGTGAGTGGTTTATACAGTCATAAGTAAGACCTACTGATTATGACTTTGTGTTTTTTCTTTCGTCACAGATATGGCACAAGCTAAAATCACCTTGGCAACCTGTAAAGCTAAGGTAGGACAATTACTATCTTAGGGGAGGGGAGGGGAGGGGAGGGGAGGGGAGGGGAGGGGAGGGGAGGGGAGGGGAGGGTTTTCCAAAACGCATCTCACATGGGAAGAAGAGAGAACGGATCTTAAGACATCAACGAGAAAATTGTTCTATTGGGTCTGCTGGTCATAGCAAGGGGCTAATCATCTATGGTCTAGGGGCCGACTAACCTCTCCCTAAGGCTTCGGTCGAGCTTCCTGATCAGTCTGTAAGTCCTCGGATAGCGGTGTCGGGGTCGAAATCTCCGGCGTAGCCGTAAATGCTTTGCGCTGCCATACGACGGTTCAGCACTCGATGTCTGGAAGTATGGTCCTCAATCAATCAATAAAAACAACAAATTTCTAACTTTATTTTAATTACTGAAGAATAGTCACCATTAAAGTCTATAGGATCTGCATGTGCTCATTAGTTTACAAAAGCTGTCCGGGTCTGGTTAAAGTTCTTTTCATTTATTGTCTTCAATGCTGAGTGTGAAACTAGCAGATAGTTTGATCACAGAATATAAGAAATGTATAATTCTTTCCTTCGCGACCTGTAAAGCAAAAGTAGGCCAATTATCATCCCAGGGGAGGGTAGGGGAGGGTGGATAATGTTTGGGGTGTGCAACACCCTGCAACCAAGGCAAAGGTAAAACATTATCATTCCAGGGGAGGGTAGGGGAGGGTGGATAATGTTTGGGGTGTGCAACACCCTGCAACCAAGGCAAAGGTAAAACAATTATCATCCCAGGGGAGGGTAGGGAAGGGTGGATAATTGTCATATTAAGGTGTGTATCATCTGGATAACTTTTAAAGAAAGGAAAGATTGTCAATTTGTTATCGTGTGCAATTTAATTTACCAAGGATGCACATGGATGATTTTAAGAGAGAATTCTTTTCGTATTCAAGGAGTGAGCGCCAAAAACTATTTTCTTGAAGAAAGGTTGTTGTACAAGGTTAAAATCTTGTTATTCAGAAAGTTTAACTTGTTTGGAAGTGGAATCAAAGTGTTAGCCCAAAGCAGAAATTTGTATTCGAAAATGAGGTTTCATTTGCTTATTTCCCATATATTTAGTGTTAAGCCAAAACAAAAATTGGGATCAAAGTCTAGCTTTTGGCGCTTTTTGCCATTATTGCTCGTTATTGAAACAATATCCTCTTAATCATTAGCCGGCTACTCGCAAGTAATAACATTAATGCTTATTCTTAATATCTTTTATTTACGTCTATAATTAATATGCTTTTTGTTTTCAGACAAAATAAAAATATTATCTTTTTTCCAGCATGAAATCGTGGTGCGCGAAGGAGAAGCAGATTTTCGCGAGCCGTTCGACAGTTACATGAATGAGTTCTTTAAGACGGGTAGGTAATAGCCCTTGTGTTGTGTTATTCACTCTCAACCTACAGACAACCGACCATGGGAGGATAGGGGGAGGAAAGAGCTGGCCAGTTACATTAAGTAATAAACTTTACCCCAAAATGATGAAAGAACTAAGTGTCATTTAGTCTAAAACGTCATTTAGGGAAGCACGGGTAGCGTGTGCTGCTGATGCGTCGCCTCTCACAAATGCAACCCGGGTTAGCGTTTCGTATGTGAGTAAAGCTGTTTGTTGGTTCTCTCCTGTCCTTTGAGGATTTTTCTACGGGTTTTTCGGTTTCCTCCCTTCACAAAAATCAACTTCTACATTCCAATTACACCTAGTTGGAGCCTAGCTCTGTTGTGATGGTCCCATGCTGTGACACAACAGCTAAAACTAATAGATTTTAGATTTTAAAAACTGTGCTTTATAGGGAACTTGTAGCCCATGGGAGGCCCGTTAGGGGAGGAGATGACAAATAACACCTACAATAATTACAGAAATTCTTTCCACCAAAGCTTTATGGTAAAAGGAATATAAAAAAGGCGTAAAATATGGAAGAAAAAGGGAGACCTCCAGCGAGAGCGCTCTTCAAGTGATTGTCTGAGCATTCATCGATAAATGTAGATTTGCTTTTTTTTCAGCTGAGGTCGAATTATCAAGATTAAACGAGAAACACGAGACGGTTGCTGGTGAATTTAAAAAGATAACTGATTACTTCGTGTTCAAAGCGGAACAAGGCGAAGAGGTATCTACAGGCCAATCTGGTTTCCTTTCGTTTAGTGGCTTCTGTAATAAAGAGCTGCTGTAGAAAATTTAAAACAGAAACAAAACAGAACAGAAAAATGCAGACCGAAAGAAAAAAACAAAACACGCCAAAACACACGAAACCGAAAAGAAAAAACAACGAAAACAAAACGAAACGAAAGAAAAAACAACGAAAACGAAACAGAGCAAAACGAAGCAAAGCAGAACGAATCAAAACAAAACGCAACAAAAAACCCCAAAACAACAACAAAAATCCTTTTTGCAATTAAACCTACAAGGAACATCTTGCAACCGTATTGTTTATTACTCTTTCAGGTCGGTCCTCCGTATTTTTATGGTATTTGGGGACATTTTCTGGAGGACTTCAAGAACTACTGGAAGGTAATCAAACACGTTGTTATAAGGCTGCTTTGCCCGGCAAAGTTGTTCAAAGTGTGATTACTGACACTCTTTCACATCTCTGTAGTCTGAGGTACTTCAGATAGCAAAGAAAAAGTTCAGCAAGACAGAACATCTGCAGCAGGTAAGATAATAAATTATGTACCGACTATGAAAAAGGTATACTCACATGGTGTTTAGGAAGTAACGCATTAACCAGTACTCATGCAACGCACGTCAACTGGTGCGCAATGAGCCATTCCGAGTACGAGTAGAAAACTGGATCGAGTTATCATTAAAATGCATTGTGGGACTGTCTTAGGGGACGAAATAGATGCCATCTTGGAAATATGGCCCCACAATGCACTGCAATGATAACTCGAACCATCTTTTTCCCTAACCTCAAAATGCGGGGGAATAAGTTTACAGGAACAGGACCCTATGAAAAACTCCTTTTGAGACGTGGAGCTTTTATTTTCGCAGCCAGTGAAATCTGGCATTTTCGGTACATCACGTACTGACGAAAATAATATGACATTTGCCTCTAGAAATATTGTTGCGCTAATAGTGCTACGTCACTGCATGACAAGATATTAACATTATCAACTGATTCTCCCTCAGATCAAGGCAATGGCCACGCAGTTCATCAATCGACGTGGCTCATCCTCTAAAGACGACGCTGAGCAAGCTAAAGCCGCGGTCGCAGCCAAGAAGGTAGCCAGCAAAAAATAAGACGCGTTCTTGATGTCAAATGACCAAGAGAGACAGATCCATAGATTCTGAGATCAAGCAATATTATAATTTATAAATATTTCAGTTTTTTATTGCTCAGGGTGTCGCTATGTCTGAGACGAAGCAGTAATCGTGTAAATATGCCAATTTGGAGTTCTCAGTTGCTTAGGGCTGGCCTAGATTTTGTGCAGAATGTTTGTATTGTTGAAGTTGTGCATTCTTTCATTTACCGTTGGTATTTTTGAACATTTTCATGCTGATTTTCTTACCATGCACAAATGAGTCCGTAATCAGACTAGCCAGTAGTATCTTCTTTACCGAAGGTCAGTCATTCTTCCTTTTACCACTATTGATTGAAGATAGCCGAGTCTGATAGCATCTTTTGCTGTGTTTATCTTAGATTATTAATAAAACAATGAAATGATAAAAAGCAGAAAATAAATAGGAAGCATAATACATAGTTTTATATACTAATTCCATTGTTTTCTTTCTTTTTTCTTTTTACTTTGTTGCAGTTGGCTGGCATTGCTTTCATAGCATAATATTTCATAAAAGCAATATAAAACGATAAGTGATGTCAATGATGTCACTGTACTGTAATATAACAATATGGGAGCTGTAGAGCACTTAAAATACTCTACACTTGCTTCTCTCGTGTTTTACAGCTCCCAACATGTTATTATCACAGTACGATATCACGCATGCGTCTTTAATATTGCTAATAAACGTTAATTTGTACATAGAGCAAGATTAGGATGAGTTATTATGTTTAGATTTAGTACAGGAAAAATTCGGCATCTGTGAACTGCGCCTTAGATATAAAAGGTGTTCGATATATTACCAAGCAACTTTTTTTACATCGTCTATTTTATAGTGTCAAATTAAAACAATTGCTATTATAATAAAATAAAAACATGCAAAATTAAAGAGACTTTTCACCGTCTGTCACGGCGACCCCTTTTAGGCCCCGTCCACACGTATCCGGAAATATTTGTATCCGCAATTTTTTTTTGTTATTTATTGTATATCTGTATTGGGTTCAAAATTGCCTTTAATTTTTAGGTTACGAGAGATTAATAGTTTTCTATGTGAATCAAAGGGCTTCAATATAATAAAATACGAAAATGTTTGCGTCCACACGCAGCGTATTCGAATCGTTTTCACCGTCCACACGTATCCATTTTCGTAAAATTTGAGGATACGGACACAAACATTTGCGGATACGTGTGTACGGGACCCTACTTTGTCTTCCCATTTCAGAACATTTGACATTCACAGTCGTGCACGAGAAGACATCTGAATATAGATACAAGTCACGCAAGGAATCATATTCTCGATAGAATGACTGATCCGTGGTCTGAAAAGGGAAAACATTATACTCAAGCGTAGCAATAGAGAAAGCGCTTGTTACGTAATTGTCGCCATCCTGGTTGACGATAACAAAGCATTCCTCATTCAGCTTCTCTTGTTTGATCAACCAAGATGGCGGCTGTTTATTGTTTATTCATATAACAAGGGAATTTGAGTCACATGGTTGCACACACTCTATAGCTTTAGAATTGATATCAATAGACTTCATTACAAATTGCGTGTGGAATTTTTTTAAAGCTGAATGGCAAGCTTTCAATAGAAAATGTACATGATTGATAAAGCATGCTACGAAGGGCAGTGTTTCGCTCTTGAGATACGGCCAAACATTTACAAAGGAAGCACACATGTGGAAGTATGGACTTTAAAGTTTAGGTAAATCTCGGCGTTTTGTTGACCTTCTAATGAAGATTTCGTCCAAACATAAAGCAATATTTACAAAAGCTTTTCTCCGAGTAGCGTTGAAATTTAATGGCGAAAATCTTGTTTGTTTTGAAGAGACTCTTTTGCTTGCAAGCGTGTCTTGCAGCCGCCAGGAGCTGATCGCATAGTGTGTAGGTACGATTTATATTGCTGTTTTACGTTTCTTCAGTGGCTTGGTGTGCATTAATTATGTGCAGTATCTACATAAGGTAAGTGTGTTTTGCTGTATTTTACAGTCATCTACGTTCTTATTATTAATAAAGAGTTATAAGAAACAAAGGTATCAGAATAGCAAAGAGAGGCCAAACGAGAAAGAAGGATAGTTCTCTGTTCACCCATTCTTTTTACTTTAAAATTGTTACTTAACCAATAGTTTTGTAAGCTTTAAAGTTTTAGTTTCTGTGCTTTCAAACCGGGGTAAAATATCATGAAGTAGTTTGCAATTTTTCTCAGGACAATGAAATATCAAGAAGTGGCGGCCATGTTGGATGGCATGCGAAGGATAAGCGTTTGCGTATGCGTGCATTTCAGCACGTTTTCCAAGAATAGGACGTTTGTAGGATGGCGTCATTGACCTCTGCTACCGGACTCCCTTGCAAACTTTCTTTCGGTCAGTCAATTAGCACCGATTGTCTTACTATAGTCATGAGGAAGTGATAATTTAAATAAGAAAGAATATTCGCGAAGCATCTTGGTAGTGGGAGTCAAATGACGCCAGCATGCAAACGTCCTATTAAAAAGCGTCTTTCGTGATAAGACGACAAATGTTCGTTTCTCTGAATTATAAGTATCCTTTATATAACATATCATAGTAGTATCCTTTTTTGCGGATCCAAAAATTTATTTAAAAAGTTTTTTCTTAAGTTTTGGCATTTCGTAAAGACTATTTTTCAGTCAAAGGTTAAAATCAAATTTGTATATTTTTATCACAGCATTAACTTAGGAAGACGTTTTAACTAAGTTGGAGTATGCGCAAACATTTATGCAAGATCAGTCACGTGAGGTGACGTCAACGGGCGATAAGAAAGACGCGGCTACCATTTTGTACATGTAATAGTGCAGTAATCAGATACTATCACATTCTGGCCAGCACAACGACGGACGGAGGCATTTTCGTCGGGCGCAACATTGTAGAATTTTGGCTCTTGATTTGAAACCTTTAATGTTAATAAATATGTGATAGTTTAAAATGTGAAGGCAATAAAACCATGATTTTAGTGTCTTTTTGGTCTAGTGTCTCACAATTCCATCATTCTGTACTTATTCTCTTCTTCTTAGAAAATTATTATCGGACATGGTTTTTCTCCTGCCCTCCCCCCCACCTCCCCCCCCCCCCCCCCCCCGAGACTTTCCCCAGCCCCCCTATACTTGAGTTACAGCTCTGTCCCATATCAGGGCTACCAAAAAAGAAAACAATGCTGCTTTACTTTTTCCTGTCCCTGAAAAATTAAATTCTTATCACATCGACACATATTGCCATAGGATTAATGAGGACTGAGATGTGATTAAAGAGGAATTAGAAAAACTCGTTTGACGTGAGTAAAATGCCTAGATAATATATAAATAGCTATAAATAGGTGTACAAACAGGAAGACATAAAGAAGATCTGTCTTGCGTACGTGATACTCAAAGAGAAAATATAAAGCCTTAATAAGTTATTTACACACCGACTCGTTTATGCTATCTCCGCTCACTCATTTCGCAAACAACACAGTAAATTGAGAAATCTTGGCACGTTTCTTGGATCCCATCTCGAACGATTTCCTCTCAGGTACTAGACTATGAACAGAAAATAAATAAAGCTCAATTTGTTTTCTGGTGTCAGCCAATCAAATAGCAATATACCTTATAATAATTGACATACGAAACTCCTTTGAGTGCCACAGTGGGTCTTTATCGACGAAATCTGCTCAAATACAGCGCGGCGGAAATGTCAAATCTTGACATGCTCGAGGCGGCAAACGCGGTGACATGTGAACATCATTCACATGACCAGCAATAGAAAATTGAGGACAATACTGACCAGGAAACACTTCAATTCGGTACCATGAGTTAGCTACTAATATGTCTTACGTTCTTAGTGTGGGATTCTTCGCCACGATACGAAACTAAGTTTGGCTCGTGACTCGAAACATTGATGCTATTTTTAGAACCATTCATTTGAACGTTTGGTCTTCGGCACGCGTATAGTATAGAGTGTGTGCAGTATGTGCGTGCAGAGAAACAAACTATGGCAAATGTGATTCTGAAAATAGCATCAAACAGTGCCTATGATGTTTACGAATACCAGAGATTCCTTCTCTTAGTTATTTTTCTCTTGGCAAAACATTTTTTTCTCTGGACAAACCATTATATATAACAATTAATCAAAATGGTTATGCGTGCATACGTCTGACCCCAATACAAATAACGGCTCGCCTACAAACCTCGGTTTAAGCAAGAGCGTTAAGTACGCTGATTAATGGATGTGCGACCGAGTCAAACGTTTTCTATCAGATTCCTTTTGTTCAGTTTGGGTGTTCTTCCATTTCAGAACACCGACGTGTAGGTATAGGATTCTTTGTTTGAGTTGTATCATGTGTCTTCTAGTTCACGTTCAAGCGTTAAACAAAGAAATGATACTCTTGGGAATGATACGTGGCCTGCGCCTGAAATGGGGAAAAAACTTTACTCCCAAGAAAAATAACGTAACAACTTGCAGTTGGAAAGCGATTTCATTACGTTTCTGAGTTATTGTATTTTGTACACGTGAAAATCTATTAATCATTGTTTCAATATGTTAGTAGCATCAGGGAATATGCTAATGAATTCGCTATTAGTATTTAAGAAGTCAAGTCCTTAGAGTCTTTCTCTCGCTTCTAGTGCTGGTCATGCTGTCTATCAGGTACCAGGCACAGTCACACTCCATACGGCAGTAGCGTTTGTTACTAATTGCGCTTTGCGCGGCACGAAGTGTAGGAATGAAACGAGGTTACAACAACAATAGATTTATTTTTAACAAATATTTTACATATATATAATATCGAATCCTAGTTTAGCAACAATTATTAGTACAGCTAGTAAATCTTATCTCTTATTTTCATTTGATCTAGGCACTTTTTTTTGCTTTGCCTTAATCTTTTGATACGATTTTGGCTCATAATCATTCACTAGGCCGGCAGACAGCTAACTTTAATTCGCTTTTGAAACAGGAAGGGATTTAAGTGAGTATTCGCATGGATTATGACTGAGGAAACTGTAAAAAACAAATGTCAAACGCTAATAAAATCTCTCTTCATTTATCCTAAAACAAAGAACAGCAATAATAATTAATTGTACCTAGGATGACAACTACTACGATAATATTAACAAAATTTAATAATTTAAAACAATAAAGGTACTGGCCGTAACAAATAACTTAAAAGTAAAAAATCAGTTAGGACCAGTTGGTGCTCCAGGGGTTCTATAAATAATAAAATCACTTTTATTTAAGTGTCTAGGTGTTCTAGCGCTTTCGCACTAATAGGCCATTTGCATTATGGCATCATTTACCACCACTACCAGACTCCATTGCACACTGTCTTTTGTTCTGTTAATTAGCACCAATTGTCTCACTATTCCCATGAGGAACTACAACTTTGAATAAGAAAGAAAATTCACGAAACATTTTGGTAGTGGTAGTAAAATGACGCCATAATGCAAATGACCTATTGGGGACACGTTTGGCTCACACACACTACCACTACATTTAATATTCTATGCACACAACGCTCATCTCACATTATGATTTTTACGGAGGGAGGAAACCGGATTAATTTCTGCTCGCGATTTCCCTTCAAAACAGCAAACGCCAGAGCGATAATAAATAACCTCTGTACCCCATGATATTCTTTATTCAAATAATTTATTAATATCTGTTGTTCAATCTATTGATCTATCCTGACAATCGGACACGTTTATGTAGTGAAGTCATCGCCGCCATATTGCCGGGTTCGTACAAACGAGAGCTCTCTTCTTCTCTTCCTTCTTGTTTGTTCAACGCGAAGAAAGAGTAGGGTCTGCCGTCAGGATATTGAAAAATTTGTTATTCGGAATAAAATCTCAATAACGTTAACAAAATAGCCTATTTCATAATTATTGAAGGAAATGACAGTATAAGGTGCCAAGAATATGTCAGACACACATTTTTGTCTAATATTACAGGAAATTAGACTCATTCAGTCAACATAATGAAATGACGACGGAAATGAATAGGAAAAATGAATAGTTTTTCCCCTCATCATATATTTGTGATGGACGTATAGATGGATGGATGGATGTATAGTAATAAATAATTGGTAAAAGAGCTTTCTACTTCCGTCATTGACTGCACTTTGGGTCACTAATAGATTTCCTTACCTTGGCCAAATTTTCAGACCACGTGTCATTCCCTAGAGTATTATTTCTTTGTTTAACGATTGTGCATGGAAAGACACATGAATATTGATAATATGGATATACAACTCGAACGAAGAATTGTTCTAATTCAAGAATGATACATGCGTGTAGTAAGTAGCATGAAATGGGAAAACATTAAGTCCAAAGTAAAGTGTAAAAGATGTCTCCATTTCATGCATTTGCGTCAAGTTGATGTTCTACGGACAAACAAGAGATATCAATCCATTATCAGTTAGCTTAAAGTGCTACTCTGACGAAAATCGCTCAAACTTGGATTCAGCTGAAACTTCCTAAGAATACTCTTTAAAGGTCCAATAATCACTGTATGAAGTGTTTTCTCGAAATTCAGGACGAAAGTATGATATTTTTACGATTATTTTTTGGAGTATGTGACGTCATACACTCAACATCAAACATTGATACATACATTTCTTTGTATATAAATCCTTAATCTATTTTATTCCTATGAAGCACAAAGGGTGGCTAATGTGCTTATTTCACATTACTTGTGACTATAATTTATATTTTGGGGTGTTTGGGTATTTCTTTCTCCCTTAAATTACTACTGATATTTTGATTATAAACAAAATGTATGGAGCGATGTTCGATGTTGAGTGTATGACGTCACAGGCTCCAAAAACATAATCGTAAAAATATCATACTTTCGTCCTGAATATCGAGAAACCACTTCATACAGTGATTATTGGACCCAGTATTCTTTGGAAGCCGTTTCAGCTGCGAATCCAAGTTTGAGCGATTTTCGTCAGAGTAGCACTTTCAGTGAATAATAAGTGAGTGAGGTTTCTTTGAAGTCGTACTAAAAAGTGCTTGTCGTTTCATTGTTAGATTTGCCTCTATACATTTTTGATTAACCTGGGCGTAATGTTTCCCGTCATTTCATTTCATTTCGTTTGATTTTGATATCACATCTTCCGTCAAAGAGCTCTAGGGCCATGGCGTTAAGTTTCACTATTTGAAATCGCGCGTGTCACTAAAAAATATTTGTTGCTTGCGTCATATCCACTTTGAAAAATCTTTTCAAGCGTTTCTGCAGAACAAAGAAACGCTACTTAAGAGATTGAGAAGCAGTCTGAAATGGCTAAACGACCACCTAAGGTGTTGAAGTATATTTTGGCCTGACAGATGTTTTTAATCACAGTTTGAGCATTCTTGTGAGTTGGAGATGTAGTGTTTGACGCTGATTGGCCGAGAACCTGATGCCCTCATAAGCCCTCTGAAGACTTCTATTAGGTCAAGTATAAAACCAGGAAGCACTAAATGATTGCTAGTTTCATGTGATGATGAATCTAATCAACATTTGATTGCCAATACATCTTATACTCTCATCTGTACTTGAGTTTTGCTTTAACGTTTTCAGAAATTCTTATTAGACTAATTGATAAGAAGCGAAAATCGATTCTTTTCTGGTTAGATAATTCATATCATTTGTATTAAATAGAACTCCAGCCAGGGCAATGTACAGTCTTGAAAGCATGTTACGTTTGATTACTGCTGATATCTCTAAACGGGCAACAGCCAACAACAATCTCAGCAGAACTGACCAACAACCATATTTAGGTCCGATCAGATTATTATCACCTTATATCTATAAGAAGATTTAGTCGTCAGTAAATCCATTTAGAAATTCAGTTTAGCGTATTGTTGACTCATTTCATTTGTGTCATTTGATTATCATAAATAATACGTAAATAAAAAGAGAGAAGATCGAAAAGAAATAATGATAGAGAAAAAATAAGTAAGAAATTAATTAATTACGCTAAAGAGGAAAATGGGTTGAATTGTGTACACGGAGCGGACGGACGGGACGGACGGATGGATGGATATATAATGAATTAATAGATAAGTGAATGAATAGACTGATCGGGAATAAATAAAAGGTAGAAAAAGTCCTTGAAGTATAATTTCCAAAGCAGCAAAATTTGGATTTAAATTGCAAATTTCAACTAATCTGCCGAGAAGAATGAGAATATTAATCATCCAAAATAACTACCTCATTTTGACGTCTCGAAACGACAGCATCTCACAGACGGTGTTAAGTGTTTTTTCCCTAACAATTTTTTCGTATAAGAACAAATAAATAAATTGGTAATAGAATCTTCAAATCAAAAAGATAAATCCAAGCTAAATCAACATCTGGTCTTATAAATTGCCGTTTAGAATCCTACAGTTTTCGTTTCACTTGATAAAAATCGTTCATTATCTTTTTCCAAATAACAAAGGAAAAAAAAGCTATAGATATCAGAAAAATACTATTTTTAATTTCTCGATGACAGGTGATCGATAAAACTATTTTTGTATACGAATTATTCTTTAGAATATTCTGTACAAAACAAACTTATTTTGCCCTGAGGACCAGGAAATAAGTCTGGCTTGGATTTTCTAGTTTTATCACGTTCATCTAGGTCAAAATATAAACTCCATTCATTTCGGCTCATTGATAAACAAAGTGCATTGTGAAAAAAGGGATTACGCACGCAAACTTTAAAAGATATAATATAAAGATATAATATAATTTCTTTCCAAGTATGAGCAAAACAATCGAGTGTGTTAGAGCCGTACTTTCAACCTCGAGGCTTGTCTGCAAATAGCTTTTTTCTAGCTGTATTAAAGTGTACCCATTTTTGTAGGCATGCTTTTCATTTGCTTTTACTCTCTTTCTCTGTCCTTATTTCGCTTTGATTCTATATTTAAAAAAGGGGGAAACGCGCCGTCAGTAAAAACAAAAAAACACCTTGATTTCGAAATCACTATGTCGTAACACCCACATGGTTTCCCATTGTTTTCCTACGATTTTCTATTCATTCACAACGCCATGCAGGCGGCTAAGTAGCTAGTATTAAAAAAAAAAGAAGCTAGTATTTAATAAATAGACTCACTTTTAGACATATATCCAACAATGCCAAGACCAAGGGGAAAATTGCTTAAATAATTGATACTAAAATAAAAATTACAATCCCGAAACTCATAAATTGCATGTCGAAAAATAAAATTCTTTTATCTGACTTAAGTATATACAAAATATAAGCCATACTTATTATTAATTTAAGATATTGTAATTAGATTATTGTATGTTGTATTGTAATTAGATAATGTAACTTGTCGAATGATAAAATAACAATAAATAAATAAATACAAAGATGAAAATATGTGGACCGCGTAGCACTTATGAAATACATGAAGATATAGAAATATAGATAAGTAATATTGCTTGGAACGAGGTTATTCCGGGCGAAAGGCCTTGGAATTAAAATTAATTTCCGACCTCGCTGGGAATCGAACCCACGACCTTCGGAATTGTACTACTACAATGTAGAAGTCGGAAATTATTTTTTTCCGAATTTAATTTCAAGGGCTTCTGCCCGGAATAATCTCGTTCCCAAGCACTATAACTTATCTATATTTCTATATCTTCATGTAATAAATGAATACATTTTATTGTGTTAATAAACCACGTCCTAACCCTTAGTTTTTTTGTTGTTTTTTTTTGAAATAGAGAATCATATAAGAAAATTACTCTATAATATTTGGTACCATTTGGAGATTCTAATGTACTGAGTATCTGACATGAACGGCTTTACTCTGGAAAGCGAGATATTAAGTACTCTAGCCAATCACAGTTCATCATTTGGAAAACCATTTTAAAAAGAGATTTTGTTTGGAGACGATTCGACAACCCTTGATATTTAGTATTTGCAATGGCATTTACTCTTGACCAATCATTAACAGAGAAATAATCACTAGCCAATCACATTGCAACATTTTGAAAACCATTTTAAGAGCTTTTGTTGAACACCTGGAAGTTATAGCTTGTGTTCAGGAGAGGTGCACTATTTTCAGGGGCGAATTCAGGGAGAATACCTATTTTTCAATCCAGGATACGAGCCAGGATTTCAAGCTTGGATCCGAATCAGGAACGGAGCTAGGATTTGAGCCAGGATCCGATCCAGAATTTTGGCTTTTATAGTATTTTTCTATTACATTTTTTGGATAATTTGACAGCATATCTATATTCTTCCAAATCATAGGGCTAAATTGTAAGGTTTTCCCTTCGTGTTAGTTATTGTTGGATTCAGGATCCGTTTTCTAAAGGGCACCCACCTGTAAAGACGACGTACCCGACCAAAAACAAAAACAACAACAAGAGCGAGCGGTACAAAACCATTCATTTGGATATGTCCCTGTCTTTTCTTTGACCTCGTAAACGGGTAAATCTTAATAAAAGTATTAGATTATCTGAAACGCTAAATTAAAAGAAATTAGAAAGTTTTAAAAGCAATCGATCAAAATTTAAACTATCCTAAACTGTCATGTAAATATAACTGTCATGTAGTGTCGGGCGTTTGCACAGCGTTGAGAATTCACGTGAATTCATGACGGTTTTTTATTAACATGTTTTGTCTTGAGACGGTCGTTTAATTTTATAGCCCTTATTAGGTGTCTATTTTTTATTCATTTATGAGAATACTGTCTGAGTGTCAAATGAATTGAGAGGAAAAACCTGTCGGCATCGCTTATCACCACCGGTCGAACTGAAAACAAAGTTGAGGCGTCCTCTGGCAGTCCATCTATGTACCATGAGCACAGCTCTAAGCAGTGCGATATAGTTAGGGTCGGTTTGAAACGCATTGAAACAACCTTCTTGTACGAGTGAACTAAAATAAATAAAATAACACATTCAACCTCCCCCTATCCATATTGTTCATATAGGTATTGTTTGAGTTCAAAATTTGAAGGAGTGCATGTTGAACAAAAAGGACATATTCGTTTGTGATCGGGGATCCGAAAATCCTGACCCTATTTAAGAGAAGAATATCTTATAAAAACCGGCATACCATACCCCGGTATCCAGGGGAATTCATCCCCGTATAGGCTAAATATATATGATTGTTTACGACTAATAAAGAATCTGACCTTATTTTCAAAATGATACTAGCCAAGACAGCACAAACGCAGACCCAAAAAGTATGAATTCGATTCACAATAACAAACATGCGAAAATTGGGCGATGAGAAGAAATTGCACCAGCTCTTCAATTAAAAGGTTGAATTGTATTCAGAAGCGAGAAAATTTTAGGCAATAATCTATTAAAACAAGAAATAAAAGACCATCTAGTCTGAGCCTTTATTTATAACATTTGTTTATAAAATACATTTTATTTGCAAAGACAATTTCTGGCTTGACAAGAGCGCCAAAGTTTTAATTTGTTCGGTTGCACATTGAAGCACAAGATAAAGAGAATCGGACATTTTTGTACAACATCAATACAATAAAAGCCATTGGCTCAGTCGGATCATTACCAATAATCCATCCAATATTTGATCTTCTTTTTTTTCTTCTTTCTTTAAGCGCAATAAGGGATTTTATGTTTTTTTTTCTTAATTAATTTATTCACTGTAATTCAGCCCAAAAGCTGCTGAGATACGAAAAGAACATTCCCTATTTTGGGATTTATTTTTTTGAATTATAATTTGAAATTACAAAAAAATAACCTGTCTTAGCTCAAGGCAATGAAACAGCATACGCATTAAAAAAGATATCCTTTGGTTCATTTCTTATTTTATCTAGAAAAAATATGATTACGTTATTTACCCTTACGCAAAAGGATATCTTTGATATGATTGTTAAAAGATTGAGCTCAGTATACTGCACATTTGAAAGCGCAAAATAAGTAATTTTCTTTCTGACTACTGAGTAAAATATGCAATGAATATAAGTTTGCAAGGAGACAAGTTTTTGGTAATTTTTTTAACCAAAATATACGGAATTTGTGCGTATTGCGCGCACGAATCTTAAAATAACCGCTTTTAACTATAACGCATTGTCCACGAACGAGAATGATTATTTAATTTAAGCAGATATTTACATGATTATCGGCAGAATCTCACCACTGTTTTCTAGGGTCTTATTGTTTTCTGCTTTTACCATCGCAGTTGATGGATTCTTGTTTTACAGCTGTGTATGTACATTCTGTTCGGCATTCGTTATGTGTCAAGCTTGTACCAGCCTGCAATCTAGCTTATTCTTCGTCTTAGTTTACACAAACAGACGCCCTATGTTCAAGTCATCCTCTGTAATTTGTATTTAAGATTGAGATCCCATCGCAATAAATATTGATGATATTAGTTTTTAACCTCGTAATCCCGTTTTGTAAATACATTCAGTTCATTAAACTGACTGATACATACATGGTTCTTTTCCCAGCGAGGTCGATAATTAATTTTTCCGAATTTATTTCCAAGGGTCTTTCGCCGGGAATAACCTCGTTCCCAAGCACTATGACTTATCTATATTTCTATGCCTGATACATAGGAAGGTACACGGTCATCTGGTAGGAGATTTACCGCCTTGAATATCGAACATGGTATTTTTCATAACGTATGTTTTATTGATGTAGGATAATTATTCATGGACGTTAGTTTCTTCATATTGAGATATGCAACATTTGGATTCACAATAATTCGTTTCTCAGGAAATCGTTGGCTCCACTGAGTCCCCGTAGTTCTACTGTAAGAGAATAAAGTAAGAAAAAACGAAGGACGACTGCGTTATTCGTTGATTATCTTTTACCCCGAGTCAGAGGTTTCAGTTCGAGATTTTTCATCGCTAGGAACTGACACTTTAGCTATGCTTTTTAGGGATAATGGATTATGGATTTGCGCGGCTATTAGGGTAGATGATGATGAAATCGAACATTGACTCGTGTCATCTCCTGTTAGTAAACCAGTAGTTTCATTCACGTCTTGTTCGTTAAAATCTACGCTGTCTTCTTCCATAGTGCCGTGATTATTTCCTTGCGCCGTTTCTAGATTAACTGCCACTATTCTGCTGTCATTCTGCAAGACTTTAGCCTCTTCTTCAGAGTCAACAGAAAACTGCCTACGGATTTGTGACTGGTATCCGACAGGATTCTCAAGCTGGTCCAGAGTAGTTGTACCGAAACGAACTCTAGCGACTCCAGGGTCTTTGTCCTCTTGTTGATAAAGTCGTAGCTCCCCAACGTCTTGAAGTATTCTCAAGGTAGACTCGGAAACCATGTAAATTCGAGGCTGTAGCGGGCAGACTGGTTCGTGGTGTGTTCGAGATGAGTTTATGATCAGAGCGTGTGATGGACTGCAACCCATTTTTTTTTTTCAGTAAAATTTCACAGATTTGAATTTCCTTGATCAATCCTTACAGTGGTTCATTTGCGCTCGTGTTTCTCACCACATTGCCAAGAGAGTAATGCGCCCTTGTCTTCCGTTCACCTTTCTAAATCTTTTTTCATTTTCGTTCTTTCGTAGTCAATCTACCTTTGAAAAATAACCAATAGAGAAAAAGGCAAGCGTCAATCACTGATTCTTGGGTTAAACAGACTTTGTTAACACGTGTAGGGAAGTTTGCTGAAAGAATAATTTGAATATCTCGTTACGTTGGTGGAAGATTCTCTGATCTTGAATTTCCATAAAATTCGCTGGAAATTGTCAAAGCACTCGCTATATCTTTGGCAAAGTGAAGTGGAATTTAACTTGCTTAAATTCGCTTTCCGACAAGCGGTTTACAAATACACGCAAAAGCCCCTGGTCTTGTGTACGAAGGTGAGTTAGGCCTGTGAATGTACTATATTCGGTTAAGACTGCCAAATAGCTGATGTTTTCGCGAGTCCTACTAGTATTGAGCTTTGATCCTGTTGTCACATGTACGACATCAAATGAATAAACAAAACTTGAACTTGCTTTTATTTTATTTGGCAGCTAATTGTCCCAAGGGCTAGAGCAGGCGTTACTAAGCAACTTGACTCGTCATCAGGCTACCTCGTCTCGGAAATGAGTACTGCTTTCGTAATGACAATCAAACAGTTCCTATTATTAGACTAGAACTTCAGCAGAATAATCCTCCCAAATAAAAATAAAGACATTGTTCTGATAATATTATAAGACAGCTTTGGGATTCGATATAATCCAAGTAAGACGGAACAGAGAACGTGAATATTGGCTGAGCAATGACAGACGAGACACCTGTCAATGTCGCTATTCACAATTTTTTTCCGAACCCCATTTCACTTCACTTTTCTCAGAAGAGCTCAATTTTAATTTTGGTCGCAGACTTATATATATCAGTGTCAATAGGGATTGGCGGAGCCAAAAGAGATGGGCGATAAGCGACAAAATGTAATTCCAAGACGCCGAAATAAATTTTGTACTCACACGAATAATCGAGGCTATTTTTAAAATGGCTTTCGTTTGACTACAAACAACACTGGATCTCGACACTTATCTCCGTGTTCCTGATGGGGAGAGTAATAAAGTAACACAACTCATTCCATCTATCTTTGGATCTTGGAATGACTCCTCTTTACTTGCCTTTTTCCCATTAAATCGATCGGTTCCCGCAATCGGACCGCAACCTGAATCAATAAGCGATGTTACTCATATCCTTATAGAAAATTGCGAAACTCATAATTACAAAATTCATTCCTCGCCTGGCAAGTTGACGTCGACTCGAGAAAAAAATTGCATAATATAAAAAATCGAAAAGACGAACAAGTCTTTTTTGTTCTAATTTTAATCAAAATAAAAAATTCAAGTCATACAGGAAACAAACTTGTATGGCCAATTTCAAGTTTTATGACGCTTTTAACAGCTAGAAACGACAAACATAATGTCAAATATTTACAGAAACCTGTCGTCTTGAAAAATTTAAAAACAGCTCGGACGTGATAGACAGCATTTTTTCCGTTTTTGTAACTGCTTGAACAGTTTATCAGCTGCTCCGTTAAATTATATTCACAATAGCTATAAATACTAGTAAATAGATAGACTATAAATTGATATTTTTTTAACTTTATTTGTTTACATTGAGCGGTTTTAGGTCTTGATTGATATGCGAATAAACATATGTAGGATCAAACGTCAGAAGCGGGAAGGAATTAGCGTAGCTTAGCGTCTAATTGAGTTCTTAAATTGCTATTTTCGAATTTCAATTGTTTTTGTAGAAAAGTAATACTACTATTTCGCAAAATTTCCTGCACCCCGACGAAAACAATTCATGAGAAACTTCAGTTTGGACGTTTTAAAGGCGAAAAATTTTATAATATAGAGTCCACATGAAATTTAAAAAACACTTTGAGAAGCAAAACTAGATGTAAAATATCTTAAAGCTTTAAAAAATTTCGATAATTTTATTGGAAATTTAGTGCATGCATCTAACCTCGACTCCTCAAGGATCTGTTCTAGACAGCCATCCTCGTCTTCGAAAAAGACAGGTGTTCCACTGAGTGTTCTTCAGACTTTTTTTGAAGATGAAATTGTATAATCAAAAATACTTGATATTCATGTTAATATTTATATGTGAAAATAATAGGTTGAGAAGTGAGTTGAAAATAATTAGAATGTCAAAGCAAGGATGTCGAAGCCGAAAGCGATTCCAAGATTGAATGGAGTTATTGGCATGCAACTAAACACGATAATAGTCCAGGAGAACAACATTGAATATTTCAGTACTAGCCTCCGTGTTCTTGACTTAGATCTCGGTGGGATTAAGAAAAGCAGAAACGTTACTCGGCATTCAAGCTTTTTTCAGTGGATCTTCTCCCGTTACTTGGAACAAAATCAAAGATGAATTAAAAAGAACTAAACGTTCAAGTTTAAAAAAACTAATAATAGATCACGTTTTAATAAATTATTAGTTACTCTGACGCACTTTACTCTTTGCCAATGGTTTCTTCCTTCTTTCCTTTATGGTTTTCTCTTTCTTTGTTATTGTTAATTTACAGTAATCTAATTACATTTGTTTTTGGATTTTCCTATTTCTATACTCGTTCTTTTAACAATTATCAAACAGTACCGGATGACCAATTTGCTACCTAACTTGATTAGCATTGCTATTTAGGTAGCAAGTGGTTCCTCAAATTTTCATTGTAATCTTCAAAATATTTAATACCAGCTATAAAATGCCTTTGTTTTGTATTTTTTTTTCCTCCGCGACAAAATGGCAAAGTTGCGCAATAGTTACCCAGTGGTCTTCAGGAACTTACCCAAGAGACCTTTGCGGGCATCTGCTATGGGGTTCCCGTCTATACTCGTATCAATTATCATGTACCAGATGTCAATCAATGTCGCTATGTTGTCAAGTGATTATGAGAGGGCGGAGCTAGGAGATCACGTGGCACAGGTTTATGTCTACGCACGCTCTATTTCGTTGACCGCCGTAATATTCAAGACAGCCGAACTAGAGATATTAATTTATCTTTTTTTTTCAAGCAGAGAAGATAGCGGGATGATTTCGAAGAGATTATTTCTAAGAATTTTCAATGAACGTCATGGGCAAAAGCTCGTTTTGGTTTATATATTCATGATTCATCTACTCGAACAGTATTTTCTGCACGAACAAGCGAAGATCGACGAGAAGAACAGGGTTTTAAGAGTCAGAATTACGATAAGCGATAGTAAATATTTCATTCAGTATGACTCGTTAGCAATTATGAGAGAGGTTTCGAGCAAATATTAGCCTGTATTTTCGTTTTGCATGAAGCATTTTGATTTTAAACCGAGCCGTGCTAATGTGCATGCTTTTGAGACGTTGCATACCAACAAGCTCATTACGTATGCCAAAATTCGGATCCCGAACTGGAATTGGAGTTCCAGATTGACTTTTTTGATGAGTATGGCATAAACGCTCTGCCTGCAAACGGTCTTTAACACTGTCGTTCGAAATTTTGCAACTTATGTTTACTTCTGCTTCAGATTCTTCGAGACTCTGATACTAGTAAACCTTCCCAACCAGGGTCTGGTTTATCATTACTTTGAGAGGTCACGAAATACTTTATCAGTATTTTTGGAAGCTCAACCAACTAAATCCTCCATGCATGTTGAAACCAGGTTCTCCAGGTATCAAGGTATCCCAGCTTACCCTGCCAGCAGGGTCTTGTTAAAAAAGTTCTTCGATTGTATTGGTTTAATCGCAAAAGAGCGTCCATCGTTAACAGCAACAAGATGACCAGGGCCCAGTTGCATAAAGCTCTCTTAAGATAAAAGGGCTAAAAAACAATCGTAAATATTGTCCTAACAGTACTTACGGCTTTATGCAACCGGGCCCAGGGTTCGATCTCTGAGTTAGCCGTGCCTTCATGCACTTTGATTTGAGTTCATAAGTCGTTTTAGCGTATCGATATAACTGTTAAAGGTACACTTTTTTTATTGTATATAAAACAACCAAACAGTGAACAAGCTCTGCATGACTGTAAACACTGGGCACTACCATTTATATACTTATTCATTTAATCTGTATTTTTATGGAACATTATAGATAGAATATATTATCCAAACATAGTTTACTGATCGAAACCGGCCTGAATCAACCTCTGGGCTGATCCAAATTAAGTCAGAGTACCACTAACTTAATACAGATCGAATCCTGAAATCCTGAAACAAAATCTGGACTGATTAAAATTGAGTGAGTGACGACTCACATGGAAATGGACTGATTGAACTCTGTACCCAATTAATCCAAATGGCGTAACCACGACTACAAAACGTCGTATATTTATGGTATTAAATTTCATTACATTTTATATCATATATTTTTTGGAGGTAGGAAAACCAGAGAACTCTGTTGTTATTGTTGTTGTTGTAATCGAGAGCGTACTATCGTTACGCAACTTTTAATTCTCCAGGGAGGCAGAAAGAAGATTCTCAAAATTACTACGAAAGTTCCTATCAAACAAAAAATGTGTCTTTATGCGCTCTTTGAAATGTAATGGATGCAATTTTTGGGCATCATTATTATTCATGGCTTACCGACTCATCATCTCTCATTTATTATTGATGGAAAAAGCTTTTAGCTATTAGTAAAAGAAGAAAAAATATCCGGATCTCCAACACATTTAAATACTGTTACATAACTATGGTTTATGCACGAGGCCAAATCCATTCCTGTTTTATTTTCCGCTGTTTTCAATATACAAATAATGCTTTTTGCTTTTATTTGTACACTTTTCGTGCTTATCATTATTTAATTATTTTTTTTAACGAATGTAGGAGGGGAAAAAATACGCACTGTATACGGAAAGCTAGCCTCCTCCGCATGTATCTCTGATGTCTCTGCTCTCCTTTTGAGTATTGGACTTTCTGTGTCTTTTAGCAGTAATGATAAAAAGGTAAATTATACACCGTGAATTAAAAGATGAAAAAACTTACTAAGTCATCTTTTTACATCTTACATCATCTTTTTCACGGTGTATAATTTACCTTTTTATCATTACTGTTTCATTAGAAACACCGACGCAGCTCACACTAGTTTTTAGCTAGTTGTGTCTTTTAGCTCCAAGTCTCTTTCGACAGGAATCCCAATTCGCGACACAGGAATCCCAATTCAACAAAAAAGAGACGAAAGACGCATGCGGAGGAGGCTAACGGAAAGCAAACTTCAAAAGGAAAATTAATAATTATAATTCACCGATCCAAATGCTCTTACTATTCCTAACTGAAAGGAAACAAGAAAGTTCGAAAGAATAATAGCGTTTAATGCATCATACTATAGGCCCCTTGCAGCAATGCAGTTCAATCTGGGGACTCTATAGTCCTAATGCAGTTCGTCATGTAAAGACTTGGTCACATATTTTACGATTTTTTCATCTAAAATTCTAACGGAGTCTCACTTCAACATTCTCTGACTGAAAATTTGAAGAAAAGTTTTAAGAGAATTTTCGTAGAATTTAAGATTAAGTATTAAAGCAGTAAATTTACAAAGATAAAGCACTTTTGACGTAGTGGAAAGTAGTTCATTCGACTGTTTTGAGTTCGTAATTTTATCTAAAGCTGATGGTAAACCACTTTGGAGTAATTGAAATATATTGGAAAAAACCGTGCCATTTGAATATAGGGTGGATTATAGAGTCGCTGTGAGCTGTATTTTTGAAATATTTTTTATATTTAACTTCTCAAACTCATTAATAATTCATGGCTCAATGACTAATGGCGACCTTACATTGTAGTCACGTGTACGCACCTTAATACTTGATCAAAAACGGATCAAGACACTGATCAAAACATTATTTACATTTTTAGTCTCAGGAAATTCAAGAACAAATATTGATTACGGTGAGGCCGAGAAGTAAGTTTAAAAACTCGTGATTCGTGTTTGATTAGGCATCCAAACACCTCAAAACAATAAAAGCACTCGGCCTACAGCCTCGTGCTTTCATCTGTTTTTTCTCGATGATTGAATGCCCTGGTCAAATACTCGATCTCGTTCTTGATCTATTACATAAATTCCAAACTACACCATGACTTTTTTCAACGTTTCTCTTCATTTACTGCAATATGTAAGCAACATACAGTCAATGTCATTAACACTGTCCACCGAAGAAAGACATTTACACATTTAGAAAGATATATCACGTGTTTCATTATATATTCTTTGCCTCGTGTGCATCAGCCTGAACTTTAAACGTAAGATTCAGAATGCCCTGACCATTTAGTGAGGATTTAAGATGGAGAATGGTATTTCATCATTTGTTTTATGCCAGAAACTTCGAGGAAACACCTGATATTTCTTTTAGTCTTTAATGTGTAAATGTCTTTTTTTTTTTGGTGGACAACGTTAATGACATTGACTGTATTAAAGTTCATTTTCATAAAAGCCTTTTTAGTAAGGCTTTAATGAATCTCGAGCCTGAAATGAGGACAGGTCGGGGCGGTAATACTTCATTTTACAGTTCCGTTCAGTGGCAATGAATAATAGCTCCACTGAGCCGAGGCTGGAGTTGCCGCGAACGATAAACTATAGTTTTAGGAATGCGCGGAATCTTTCCCTTGTTATCTGAAACCTCTAAAAGGTTTTTCCCAAATGGATCGTTTGCGTTCATGTCAGTATTTGCGATTAACTTGATGGCTTTCTCAGGTGATGGTCGAGTAATGACCAGCAACCTCTTGCACAGCCATGCGAAAGTCAAGGAAAAAACTGGGTCGAGCAATTATTGCATTGCATAGTGGGGCTGCTTAGGGGACGAAATAGACGCCATGTTGAAATATGTCCCCCAAAAACTCAATGCAGTGCAAATCCAACCCAGTTTTTTCCTTCGACTTTGGAATGTCTAATGGACAAAAATGTTTCAAAATCAGTAGCCTGATGAGATTATTGTTTCCAGGAGCGTTATTGTAATCCGGGATAAATCGAGTAAAAGTGTCAAGAATACGAAAACAGATACCGACCACTGAAGCCAAAGTTTCTCGACTTTAACTTTACAATGACTAGTTGGAATATCTCGAATAATTCTGCCTTTCTTTCGGTTTCACTGTCTCCATCAGATTAATCCATTTAAAATTTAGCAAAAACATTGGCTTATTTTGGATTTGTTTTGACTTGAATTGGGAGCATTAAGTACGAACCAAGATAAAATGTGAAATGTGGCCTCCGGAACTATTAAAATTAAGACAAAGCAATTTGCGATAAACTATAAAATTAATTTCTTATTGTCAAGCTCTTTTCGGTTCGGTTTATTGATATTGTTATCAATTCAATTGAGAAGATGATAAAAAACAAAGGAACAACTAGGCTTGCTTTTAGTTGCATTTCTAAAAATAATTTAATGGGATATGCTTACCATTCCAGGGTGGACGACGGAAATCCTATAACAGGTTCCTATAACAGGTCTTACAACCCACTTGCAACTATTGCCAATATCTAGATCCAATAAGTATAGTATTTTACTAAGCAGATAATTTTTGCAGAGGGAGAAAAGAAGAAAAAAAGGAGAAAAACCCTCGAGCAACAGGAGAGAGTCAACAAACAACCGTTTACTCACTTACGACTGACATCGAGCCCGCGACGCGAGAATGCATGGATCACACGCGCTTCCCTTCTACTAGTCACTATTGGCAACGGACTCAAATATTTTGGTTAAATATATGTTTAGAGTAACCAGTTTTGGATATGAAATACCTTGTATTGTGTTTTATATTTTTTACACCAACGCAGAGCCCAACACATCGTTATTCATAATTTTTATTCTAGGTTTAGCGTGTTTGATTAAGTAATGTTTTTTTTCGGAAAGTCGTGTGCAACCAATCCCTTTTTGCCATACTTTGGCCCGAGGGGACGATTAAAAAACTCCCTATCTTGTGTGATTGACCACGTGGACAGCACCCTCCCTTTATAAATCTACCTATCAATATTCAGCCCCACGGCTGGCGGCCGGGTGGGTGGGGGGATATTAATGTCATTTCTCCCACCCCTTCCTAATGTTCAGGCTCGCTAGATATCATAAAGATGGTAACTGTTAAATTCCTACCCCAGTACAGTGGGCAACACACTTGACGATCGGCGATCACACCTCCCACCCCCACCAGGCTTCAGCCAGGGTCTCAACATTGATTGGAGTACAAGTCAAAGTAGCTTATAGTAGCTTGTTCGTTTTTAATGGTCTTTCCACATTGGTCGGACACGACACAATATCACCCTGACAGACCTCAAGCACTGTAAAGGGCCAGAGTAAAGGGCTTATCATACTACTAACAAGTTTCATTCGGCCATACAACCTTAAACGCTTTATTTTAATCCCATAGATTTGTTTTTAGCTTTCAAAAACCATTGTGTTGGTTTATGAACTGAGCCAAGCTAAAGAAACGAAAAACGAGCTTGAGATCCCTGTGGTGGACTAGGTGGTACAGGTGTTTTAAATACATGGCTATAAACTATATTTGACAACAAAAAATTCACACTGCGAAGAAATTAATATAAATCTTTTGAGAATATTTTCCTTTTACCTGAGCGAGTAGAAATTTCTTGGTTATATAACTTTGACTGAATCAGTCTTTGATGGCGGCTGGCACTAGTCCAATTTGAGTCTGTTTGCTAGCTATGCAGAATGAATAATAAGACATTGGTTTTGTTAGGACAAATTTGCATGTCTCTACTCGAAAAAGTGAATTCAAATGAGTAAGCATAAAACAAAACTGCTTAAGATAAAAATAATAAGAAAAATATAAACGGAAATAACAAACAATAAAGATAAAATTGACGATGATGATGACAGTGAAAAACTTTTCATGAATGAAAATTAGGCAAACGAAAAGGGGTTTTGAGTAAAAGTTTATTAATTAGGAACTTTTGAGCAAGTAAACGGCTCTTTGCACTAAATTGAAACGACCGAGAAATTGGACAATAAAGACACAAAAAATAAACTTAAATCTTAAAACCAAAACAATTTACCTTGAAATCGCTTTGTCCACTTTGTGGAATTTTTTCAGATTGTTATCGAAAAATATCTTTTAAAAAGTTAGCAAGAGAAAATTTACCTCTGTCACCTTAAAATACAAGAATGGTTCGGCGAGGATTCCAAGAGCTTTTTGAAGAGTGTGAAGTATCAACGACGTCGTATTTTTATAACGAAATCATCGAGAACGACATCATAGAATGAGCGCGCCTGCTAGCGGTAAATGAAAGAGCGCGGGAACTTTGCTGGTGAACCACGCGGAGTTACTTGGTCCACGTGCACTTATATCTCCGGCTCGGTGTGATTGAATAAACAGGAAGAACGTGTTAATGGTCGGCGAATGGTAGTGGGGGGGACAAAGCTGGACACTGACTCTGTGAGTGGTATAAATAAACCGGAAGAATATATTTTCATGAGAAATTAATGGTTTATTGATTGACGAAAGAACAAATGGTGCATGGGTGGAGCAGGAGCTAGAGAAGAGAAAAAGCTGTGCGCTAAAAACAATGATGCCGTGTGCTAGGAAAAAAACCGGAAAAAATACAGATTAGATGGTTTATTAAATAATGGTAAGGAAATGGCGGAAGACCAAGGGCTCAGAGACAAAGGGATCAAAAACCTCATCTCCCGAAAAAAAAGATGTGGCTAATAACCGACGTCAAAAGGGTCCTGTGGGATACCTGTGTGCTTAATAAGGAGGAACAATACTGAACAATACATATTAATGGTTAATTAATCATTTGAAGGGAAATGGCGGGAAAACAAAAGCGAAGACAAAGCTAATGGAGGTGAATGTGTGCGTTATCTATGATGTGCGAGGGCAATATCACTTAATTACGGACGTAAACAGCACGAGTTACCTGCGTAAATGAGCAACAGCTAGGAAATGAGGGTCAATAGACCTATCCCGAATTTGCTTGACTGACAACAAAACAATGGTTTCAAGTCGAGGTTGAACTTGATAGATAAAAGAATCAAGTTTAGTCTTGACTTCAAGGCATTGTTTCGCATTACGAGACTGTTTTCGGTGACAAAATGGACTCCATCTTGAAAATATGTCCCAGAATGGCTAATATTAATATTCTTCGATTGTATGTTACGTCATCGCGGCCATGTTGGTGTCATTTAAGGTGGCTGCCTACTTTTGAACGTTCGAATTGAGCCCACGGTGAGCGCGCGCTCAAAAACCGCTGAAAAATCTACAAGATTTTATTGAAGTACCATACGCGTTTTGAGCTTCAACAGGGCAAAACCCTCAAATTTTGCACGGGACTCTATATTTTTGATAGCTCATTCGAAAAAAATCCTAAAAATCTAGGTTATATCAACATTTTAGGAAAAGTTTAAATCAGGAACACGTGAAAAAATAGATTTTTGTAGGGACTTTTGCTCGACTTTATGAGATTTTTTAAGAGCACCGAAACTACAAAATAGGACAAATTAATGTATCTCTGTCTTTTTGTTGAAAATATCCATGTACTATTGTAGGAGGATTGACTAGCCTTCATTCGTGCAATCATATAGTCTGAAAATAACTATCATCTTATGAATTTTAATTTTTTTTCTAATCACTTCCGGTGGCGTAATTTTTACTCCAAAAGCTCGTGCGTAGGCTCCCATTAAATGCTGATTATCTCGAAAGCGAGCTCGGGACACCCTATTTTTTCCAGATTTGGAATCAGCATTAAATTTCAATTCGGAAAATCGATGTTTTAAGAAAAGCTTAAATCAATTTCCAAAAGTAGGCAGTCGCCTTAACAAAAGATTTCTCATTAGCATCCATTGTTAACGGTACCGCAATGGCCGCCATGTTTTTGTCTTTTGACTCTTTTGGGAATGCTTGAAACCCATCAATACAAGACCAAGAGTTTAAATGACTACTCATCACGAGTCTTTCCTATAGCTCAGTGGCTAGAACATCCAATGGGTGTCTTGAAGGTCAATGGTTCCTTTCAACTGTAGACAAATGATCAATAATTATATGCTGAAAGTATAATTCAAACCTTTGAAATAAGAGTGGAAGTAAATCTCATGGAAAACCTCTCCTTAAAACACAGGGTGACGAGCAAGCTTGACTGTGATGTCATACTGGTCTCAATCAAAAATTGCAATTTTGGATTTCGCATATTTTCAGGACATTTTTATTCCATGACTTTGTGAAAATCATATTCTTCCATAAATCTCTCATAAATCATAAATAAATCAAAATATCAAAGCAAAACCCTTCTGTAACAATGTACTTATGTGGATTATCCAAGAAAGGTCCATGGTGAAATTAAGATTACTGGAAAAATAAGGTTTTATACATTGTTTTTAGATGGAAAACAACAACAACAAAAAACACATGAAATAGTGTTTTTAAAATTTCTAAATAGAATGACTAGTATTGAAATTAAAGAAATCAATTGAAAGGGTTTTCCACAATTAGGTGTGGACAATTGACTTTTTGCACTTTATATTGAATAACATAATGCTTAGCATCTTGGTATGACCTAAATCATATCACTATGGTAACCATTTATGAAGAATTTATATATTAAAAGTGGTCACATGGTCACATGGACTGGTCACATGGACTGGTCACATGAACTGATCACATTGGCTGGTCACATTGGCTGGTCACATGGACTGGTCACATGGACTGATCACATGGACTAGTTACATTGGCTGGTCTCATATACTGGTCACATGGACTGGTCACACTGACTGGTCACATGGACTGGTCTCATATACTGGTCACATGGACTGGTTACACTGACTGGTCACATGGATGGTCACATGGACTGGTCACATGGACTGGTCACATTGGCTGGTCACATGGACTGGTCACATTGGCTGGTTACAAGGACTGGTCACATGGACTAGTCACATGGACTAGTCACATGTTGAACAGTCCAATGTAACTGGTCATCAGGTACCATCATTGAGAAACTGTTATTTTTAGCCCTGCCAAAGCTTCCGAAGCTCTTATGGGGTAGGTATGGTATTTTATCACAACAATTCTCCAACACAATTCTTATTACCATGCAAATACTGTAACTAAAATTTAAATTTTTGTTAAAGTTTACGAACAGGCCTGCTTCTCTCAGGAGATCCTCTTGGTGAGCCTGAGGCACTTGAAAAACTAGATGACAATGAGCTAACTTGACCAATAGAACTGCTTGTCTGTCTAAGAGCTGATGTCTCACCATTACTTGCTAATGACTTAAGCTCAGATGACCCCAATAGCTGCCGCTGCACAAGTTTACTGAAGGTACCATCTATTGCCATCAATTCAACATGGGTTCCATATTCAACAACTTGTCCATTGTCAATTACAATTATTTGATCTGCTTTCTCTATAGTGCTAAGACGGTGAGCAATTATCAGTACAGTATGGCCTTTTAAGTTGTTGTATATGGCATCTTGTACCAGATGTTCGCTCTCTGCATCAAGAGCACTCGTGGCCTCATCAAGGAGGAGTATTTGGGGTTTTCGGATGAGAGATCTTGCAATCGCAATTCTCTGCTTCTGTCCACCTGAAAGTTGTAGTCCTTTCTCTCCGGCTTCTGTTTCATAGCCCTTTGGCATCGTGGAAATAAAGTCATGTGCATTAGCCAGCCTTGAAACATCTTCTATAGCTTCAGTATCCTGTGAAAGGTTTTCAATCCCATAAGCAATATTTTCTTTGATTGAACAGGAAAACAAGACTGGTTCTTGTCCCACAAGGGAAACAGCTTTGTGTAGGTACTTGTGGTCAAGGTGTTGAACTGGTATTGAATCAATTAGGACTTCTCCACTTTGTGGCTCATAGAAATGTTGTAGTAGGTTAATAGTCGTACTCTTGCCTCCTCCACTTGACCCAACCAATGCAACAACCTGGCCGGCTTTGACTGTAAAGGAGACATCATTCAAAATATTTACCTCTGGCCTTGTGGGATATGAAAAGGTAACGTTCTTGAACTCAATTTCTCCTGATGAATGCAAAGGGACCACACTTCCATTATTCAAAATCTTTGGCTCTCTTTTAATCAATTTGAAAACTTTTTGAGCTGCACCTAAAGCTTCCATAAATCCAGTGTAGACATCTCCAACTTCTTCAAGACAAAAAGAGAGCTCCAACTGGTAGAGAATGAATGATACAAGATTTCCACCTGTAAGTTCTCCACTCAGAACTAGATGTCCTCCATAGAAGAGTATAATCACTTCCATTGCTAGAATAAGAATCTCTGTGCACCAGCTGTAACCACCGAAACAAATGGCCTCTTTCACTTTTAGCCTGAATACTTTAGAGTTTTTTTCTTTATACCGGTTCAGTTCGCCATCCTCATTGGCAAAGCTGCGAACAGTCTTCATAGATGAAACAACTTCAGCTACAACTTCATTTGCTTTGGCAACTGAATCTTGAACTGCAGCTGATAACTTGCGATAGTATTCACCATAGATATCTGACACCAATGCGATTATTGGTAGACCAATCAATGTTACGATTGCAAGCTTCCAAGAGAGTTTGAACATGAAGATGCATACACCAACACCCTTTACCAAACTCCGAAGGAACACGTTTAGGTTTAAGGTGATTTGGTCACTTATTTTTGTGGTGTCAGAGGTCAATCGAGAAACAATTTCACCTGTGCTTGATTTGTCAAAAAATCCTATCTCTTGTTTCAAGATAGATCCAAATAATGTGTTGTTTATTCTGATATTAAATCTTGCACAAACAAATGAAAATATTCCTCCCCTCAAACCTGCTGCTATGGCTTCTACAAGAGCAATCATTGACATGATTAAGATAGCTTGTTCAAACATCTTGCGGTCTCTCTTTATGGCAATACCATCAATGACTTTTCCTGTATAGTATGGAATGAATATCTGTGCAGCACATGCAATGAGGAGAAAGAAAAATGCCAGGAGTAGATATAAAATATCTGGTTTAGAATAAGCAAATAAACTAGACATAGAAACCTTGGCTTTCACCGATGACTTTTTTCTTTGTTCAGAATTTTCATCATCTGAATTCGTACCCTCATCACCAAGGAGCTTTTCTCTTTCCAACACATCACTAATTTCTTTATCTGTAGAGAGTGAAGATCTTATTGAGGTCGGGACTTCAATTTTAGACAATCCATAACAACACAGCACCAGTAGAACTGAACAAACACAGTTCCAAGCTAAGAAAGCCCAAAGCCAAATTTTTGAAGTTTTCTCCAAATGACACTCCGTGCTCATCAGAAACTTAACGACGAGAAAGATCACAATGGCGCCTTGAAAGTAACCCATTGGTTTAACAGACGAAGCTATACGAGGTATAGCATCTCTCTTGTTTCGCAGAAAGCCGACAACTGCTCCGAGGATGATGACACAGCGCGACAAGGCTATGATCCATAAATCAAAGGCAGAAGTACAGAACTTGTAATTGTAGCTGCTTAGCTGTGAGAAATCATCCCAATGAATGAGGAATACTGTAGAGACGAATAAGTCGATTGCCGTAAATATTAAAACGAATGCAATCTTGATTTTAGTTCTTCTTGTTGAGGAACTCATGTTTGATTTTTTGAAGTTATCTTTTAGTAAATGCTTTCGTTTGCTGTTGTTTTTTTGCTGCAGGTGACGTACCGAAATTCGAAATCAAACAAGAAAAGCAGGTCCTGAAAACTAAGCAAGAAAAACTAGCAAGTAACAGCGAAACAATATCGATTGATTGATGGTCTTCGGTGTTCGATCGGAAGTGTTCGGAAGTGGCTTCTCGTGGAAATGAGCACGCAACCAACGAAGGAAAGAAAGAAGAAGAAGCCCACTAAGAAAACGATGAAACAAACGAGCATTTAAAAAATTTCAATACGAGAGAGAATTTAACTGTTTCGTGGAAGTTTTTGTAGGAATGAAAATGCTGTACGCGGGGGAGGGGAGGGGCTACCAACAGTTCATAATGCATTTAGTGTAAATCGAATTTGTTATGGCAAAATTAAATAAAATCAAATCCAACATACAGAAAATAGGAAAAATATTTTTTAGGTGTAAAACAATATTTAAATGAATAACTAGTGTAAATGAATGAGAAAAAATTGTTGAAATTTTAATGTAGATTTTTAAGGAGGAAAGTCTCTGTTGAAAGAACGAAATAAAAGCAAAAGATATAAAGAAAAAAAGTTAAAATCAATAATTAGAAAGTTAGATTTCAAATTCCTTAGGAAAATATTCCCTAGTAGGGATAGGCACGGGGAGTTTAGAGGAAGGTAGAAGACTGGGTCTAGGGATCACGTGCCTGGTACCTTTGGATGTTCTTGCACTAGTAATACAGGAGGAAGTTATCTGACAAAATGGTGAGAATTTATTGTTATTATCACACTTTTTCATCTGCTTCAACACAACCAGAGCTAAATCTCATATCCTCAATCCCTATTTCAGCCTCCCACACAGCCACCATCGACGGAAGACCAAGAAAAGCTGCTGGATGAGGCAATCCAAGTTGTCAAGTCTCAGTCGTTCCAAATGAAACGATGTCTGGTGAGTTTGACATGAAGATGATATAATCGCTTTTCTCCAAGGATTTCAGGTCTAAAGATGGTTTGGTTATCATTCCAGGACAAAGGCAAGCTTATGGATGGTCTGAAACACGCTTCTAACATGCTAAGTGAACTGCGGACTTCGCTTCTTTCGCCGAAAAGCTACTACGAGTTGTGTATCCTTGCAGTTTAGAAACTTGAGACCATGTAACGTTCAAGGGGGAGATTACTTCTTAATTTGAGAAGTTATTGTTGTTCTTAAATTGAGCATTCTCATAACCTCCCCTCATTTTTATTTTGAAACGAGAAAGCAATTTTTCACTTCCATAGTTAGTTTTCAACTTATTATTAATTTATTTTCCATTTCCTTGTATATGATTTCAAGCTAATTTTCGTGTTTTGAAGAAATCAATTGTGTGTTCTTTGATTTTTCTGTAAAGATAGAGGCAGGTGTTCATTTAAATGCTTGATATGATTGAGTAGTACATCATTGATTGTTTTATAATGTTTGAGAATTGTGCATAAATATTGATCTGTCTTGTGTACTATTCTATGAACACACACCCCTTGATTGAAAAAAAAAGTTTTTAAGATTTGGTCATAAATGTAAAATAATTCACGAGAATACAACAACATTTTGAATTGAGTTAAAATGTACTATCAATAAAAGAAATGGGGGTGTTTTCAAAGGGGAGGAAAAAATAGTTTGTACAGGTTTTTCATGAGAGCCGGGTTTTTCTGGGCCCGGTTGTATGATCGGTGGATAGTACTTTTCAATAAATCTAAATTATACAGCATCTCATTAAACCATATAGCTAACTGTCCAATTATTTTCTTAATTGGACAGGTCTTGTTGTTATGGGATTTTATTAGGCAGCTATATAATTAATAGGTAATTAGATTTCATGCTCCCCAATCAAGAAAAAATACGGCCTCATCCAATTTTGTCAGTCCTCAGAATTTTCCTCGTCCAATTATAGCATGGAGTCCTATTACATATATACTTATCCACTGGATAAATTTAGTGGATAATAGCATTACTTTATCTACTGGATAAGGATTCATCCATTGGATAGTGCTATCCACCCTTCATATAACTGAACCCTGCTTTTCCAGTTAAGTGATCATCAATATCAGTTTCTCCTCTACCTGGGAAGCATGGTAGTCAGATCACCTCCAGCATTTACCCCAGTTAACCTCCAAAGGTCAGAGGGTATTAACATACAATTGTACTTTCGGTGGAGGCAGAAGTAGTTTTTAAAAAAAAAGTTTACAGTGAAGTTACAAGATTATGTGAGTTTTATCCTTAACTTTGTCATCACAGACATGGCAATATCTGATGAACTAAGACATCTTGAGCTCCATCTTGTGGATGAATTCCAGAAGGGACGAAAGGTTTCAGATTTATATGAACTGGTTCAGTATGCTGGCAACATTGTCCCTAGACTGTAAGTAGATTATTCCTATCCTAATCATAAAAAATATTTTAAAACTCAAAATGGCACCCACCAAAATATGCACCCTAGGGTCACAATTTGATTATACATGTTGGCACCCTTCATCTCTCAAAACTGGACTCGCAAGAATATTGCACCCTAGGGCCTTTACTTGACCATATGTATAAATTCCTTTATCCTTCAAAATAACTTCACAGACCCTGGTTTATTACTGTCCTCTTTCCCTAGGTACCTTTTGATTACTGTTGGTGTAGTGTATGTCAAAGCAAAAGAGGCTTCAAGAAAAGACATCCTGAAAGACTTGGTAGAAATGTGTCGAGGTGTTCAGCATCCCTTACGAGGCTTGTTCCTTAGAAACTACTTACTGCAGTCAACTAAGAACATGTTGCCTGATGTTGGTGATGAGGATGAAAGGTAGTTGCACTAAATTTTTATAATAAAACAGACCTTGTATGACTGGAAATCTTATCAATGTGAGAATTTATTTAGCAGTCATTAGTTATCACCTTGGGATGGGGGATTTAGGGAGAAACACATGGTTGTTGGACAACTGGAGTGGGGTATCAGGTATACATCAGGGTTTAAAATAAGGACTGGACATCAAACAATGTCTGGCCAAAATTCTAACTTATCAAGTCAAATCTTTGCCTTGCTGGTCATTTTGACCAATAAGGTTGAGCCAGAAACAAGGCATGACCAAGCTACAGCTAACAGCTGTTAATTTAAGCCCAGGTTGATGCTATATTGCAATCATACTTGATTCTTTCATTATCCTCCTTCTGCAAAAAATAAGATTTCTTGACCTTTTTTTAAAACCTTGGACAATATTCACATGTCATTGCAAGCTCACCGTTCGTCTCGTTTTGATGAAAAGGCACAGTTACCTTTCAAGATGGCGCGATGGGGAACTGTGAAGGGAACTATTCAGTTTGTTACCTAATCATTTCAAGATTAAATTGTTTGAGACTAATGTATACATATTGTGATCACTTCCCACCATTCCACTCTGCCTTGCTAAAAATAATAAATAAAAATAGTTGGACCTTTGTTTTTAATTTATTTTTTCTAATGTATTTTAGGGAGACCCCAGAAGGCACTGGAACAATCAAAGACTCCATAAACTTTGTCCTCTTGAATTTCTCTGAGATGAACAAGCTCTGGGTTCGTATCCAGCATCAAGGTCACTCTAGGGAGAAGCAGAAGAGAGAACGGGAGAGACAGGAACTGAGAATCTTGGTTGGAACAAATCTGGTCAGACTAAGCCAACTTGAAGGAGTTACGGCTGACATGTATAAGAAGGTTTGTAATACCGTAAATCATAAATTATGTGTAAACTTTGAAATATCCTTGTTCGCAGACATTTATTTAACTACGTACTATACATACGTACTATTCCTTTTTAAATCTGTAAATAAAGTTTTGGCCATAGCAGTCGTCTTGAGGGCTGTGAAAGTACAGATATGAAATCTATCTATGTAATATTAATAGAAGGGTGGTATCCATGCAGTATAGCTTGTGCTGTTGTTATCTTTTTCATGAATAACATGCTTGTTTATTACGTACACAGATTTTTGTATATGTACTTTCATGACCCTGAAGATGGCTGCTATGGCTGTTAAAATAACTTAATAAATAATAACTACATACAATTAAACAATGTGTAAGCTGATATAGAAATATGGGTAAGTTGTAGTGCTTGGGAATGAGGTTATTCCGGGTGAAAGCCCTTGGAATTAAATTCGGAAAAATTAATTTCCGACCTCGCTGGGATTCGAACCCACAACCTTCGGAATTGTACTACCGATGCTCTTCCAGCTGAGCTAGAGGTCAGACTGAGAGCAGGGGGTGAAATAGATGTTAGGTTGCGGTAATTATGATGCAAAGATGAGAGTATGTGGACCGCATGGCACTAATGAAATAGTTGATATAGAAATATAGGTAAGTTGTAGTGCTTGGGAACGAGGTTATTCCGGGCGAAAGCCCTTTGAATTAAATTCGGAATGTGTAAGCTGTTCAGTGAAAATGTTATTTACAAAATTACAATTACTGTTAATTAGTACCTTTGTTTTTAAAACAGTAATTTTTGTCTTGTATTATGATCTTCTAAAGTCTACTAAAAAACTTTTAATAAAAACTTATTAACATATTTTATTGCATATTTTTTTACCCAGCTTGTTCTTCCTGGTATCATTGAACAAACTGTTAACTGTAAAGACCCAATAGCACAGGAATATCTAATGGAGTGCATTATTCAGGTACATGATAATAATTACTTAATGTGCTGACGTTGTAACTATAGAGTCAATGTAACTAAGCTAAGTGTATACTTGTACCTATTGTCATTAAGCTTATATTAAGCTTATAGGAAGAAGAAAATGGTTTTCATTTGGACTAGTTGTCTATGTAGGTAAAATGAAACTAGATGGGTTTCTCTTGGGACTTCAATCTTTCTTCCCTCCACAGAACTTAATAAGCTAAATTCCAATCCAGTCTTTGAGTTAATTAGCCATGTCCAGATTTTGATCAGCCTAGATGTTGTTTTAGAGTTTGATCTGTGTGAAAGCCATTCCCTTACTTAGATCAGCCAGAGTTTTTTATGGTTTGATCTGTGAATTAGCCATACCCTGACTTAGATCAGCCCAGACATTGTCTCAGGGTTCAATCTGTGAGTTAGCCATGCCCTGACTTATATTAGCCCAGACGTTGTTCCAAGGTTCAATCTGTGAGTTAGCCCTGCCTTGACTTTGATCGGCCTTGAGGTTGTTTTCAGGGTTTAATCTGTGAGTTAGCTGTGCCCTAACTTTGATTTGCGCTCTGCCCAAGAGTCACTTCAGGGTTTGGTAAAAAATGATGTTTCCTTCCTTGGACCAATATTTCATTTATTGCACATTTGTTTTTCCAATGAAGGTATTCCCAGATGAGTACCATCTTCAGACACTAACTGCATTCCTGTCCAGCTGTGCAGAGCTTCATCCCCAAGTTAACATCAAGAACATCATTATCAGCCTGATTGATCGTCTGGCATTGTTTGCCAATCGTAGTGATGGTGGTATCCCAGCTGAGATTAAACTTTTTGAAGTCATGTCTGAACAAGTTTCTTCTGTCATGCAGGTAGGTACCATATGAAGACATAGGTATCAATGATGATGATGATGATGATGAATATGCTGATGATGATGATGAATTTGGTGATGATGAGGATGGCAATGATAATGATTATAATGATGATAAAAAAATTCTCATATAGCATTAGCTACAAAAATTAATCTCAATGCCCTTTACAAAATGAGAAAAGTTAAAAAGGTAAATCATAAAACATAAAATTTAGATTCCTTAAGTTAACAGTTTCTGTAGGTCATTTCAATCATTGTCCCTGATCCAACATATGATACTCTCAACAAAAAAAAAAATTCGTGGCCTCGAAAATAATTTGTTCATAAATGTCTAATCCACTGTTGTAGGTGCGCAGTAACATGCCAACAGAAGACAAGGTCTCCTTACAAGTGTCGCTGATTAACCTTGCGCTGAAGTGCTATCCTGACAGGGTTGATTATGTTGATAAAGTATTACAGTACACCTCAGAACTGTTTAGTAAATTAGAAATTGGATCGTAAGTTGAAACTCTATTTCATTTGACTAATACAGTAGCTTTGCAAAACTTAATATGCAAAACACCATAAGCTTCAGCTGATGTAAATTTGCCCTGGCCTGACTTTGAAGTTTTTTAAAGTTTTCACATGCCTATAGAGGCTTTGCAACATCACATGATGACAGCCATTTACAGGAATCAGGAACAATTGAATTTGGTCTAATCTGATGTACACAAAAGAGAATTGAGTTTCTCAGGAGAAAAAGACTCTATTGTTGTGCCTCCTGTCATGGTTACCATCACATGATAGTGCAAAGCCTATGTAGGATTGCTGACTCTTCCACTTTTCTCTACAGTGGGGTGCATGTATATAATTTTTGTAACGTTTTTCCGCCAACCACTTGTCATTGACTAGAAAACATGATTCTGTGTAATTTTTGTATCTATATTCTTATGTCTTCTCATGCACAACCATTAAACAAAAAAATGATACTCTAGGGAATGACACTTGGACTGAATTTGGAAAACATTACACTCCTGCTGAAGAGTGCTATTTATTTGAACTTATTTTCTTTGAAACTATAAAACTAGGCAATTTTAAGTATTAAATAAAAATTTTTTTTTCAATTTTTCAAGTAATATATACAGTATGAGTGGGCGTGTTGTATCCAATATACAAACACAAGGCGTAGCCAATTGATTGTATATCGGATACGACACGGACACGAATACTGTAGATTACTTATCAAACGTCTAGGTTAGTTCTTTTGTGTTTCACTAAAATATTCAGGATAAAAGTGAATTTGGCCAAGAAAATCCAGCTTAAGGTGACTGCCTACTTTTGGAAATTGATTTAAACTTTTTTTAAAACTTCGATTTTCCGAATTGAAATTTAATGCTGATTCCAAATCTGGAAAGAAAAATAGGGTGTCCCGAGCTCGTTTTCGAGATAATCAGCATTTAATGGAAGCCTACGCATGAGCTTTTGGGTTAAAAATTGCGCCACCGGAAGTGATTAGGAAAAAAATAAGATTCATAAGATAATAGTTATTTGCAGACTATATGATTGCATGAATGAAGGCTAGTCAATCATTCTACAATAATACATGGATATTTTCAACAAAAAGACAAAGAGACACATTGATTAATAATATTTTGTAGTTTCGGTGCTCTTAAAAAACCTCATAAAGTCGAGCAAAAATCTCTACAAAAATATATTTTTTCATGTGTTACGGATTTAAACTTTTTCTAAAACGTTGATATAACCTAGATTTTTAGGAGTTTTTTCGAATGAGCTATTAAAAAATATAGAGTCCCGTGCAAAATTTGAGGGTTTTGCCCTGTTGAAGCTCAAAACGCGTATGGTTCTTCAATAAAATCTTGTAGATTTTTTAGCGGTTTTGAGCGCGCGCTCATCGTGGGCTCAATTCGAACGTTCAAAAGTAGGCAGCCACCTTAAAGTTTATGCAAATGAACAGGATTCTGTATCTGATTTACAGAACTCTTCAGGGTCGTGATTTCAGTTGTGTTTTCCTCATGAATTATTAATGAATATTATTATTAAATATTAAATATTTTAAATCTTGTGAGACAGCTTATCAGGAAAAAAATTGAATTTTGTATTCTTTTTTTCCTTTCAGCATTGACAAAAATGATCCAGTGTCCAAGGAGTTGACAAAGTTACTTAAGAATCCTATTGATGCTTATAACAATGTGCTCAAGCTGCTAGAACTGAAGTATTTTATCCCCATGTTCAACTACTTTGACTTTGCTAACAGAAAAGAAATGTCATTATATGTTGTATCTAATGCTGTTGAAAGTGAAGTAGAAATACCCACACAAGAACAGGTATGTTTAGGAAGAAAGAACTTTTATCTTGGGATAATTTTAAATAGTGCTACAGTATGTTAACGGACTTGTGATCAACTCCATGTACTAAAAACATTACATTACATGAACATTGTAATTATTTTTCAGTTTAATAGAATCTATATTTCTATATACATTAATACATTTATTTATTGTAAATGTATAGAGTTTTTTATATCGGTATAAAAACATTCTTTATCATTATTATAAACACACTAAGTCTTTTTCCTTTTTCAGATCGACACACTTCTCACATTGGTCTCTGTATTAGTAACAGATCAGGATGATCAACCCAGTGAACCTGTGAGTATAAAGAATTTACCAATGCAATGAAAATCTGAGTTGAGGTTGATGGTGATGATAATAATATCATAATGATAGTGTTAATGAAGTTAATTATGATGTTGGCATTGGTTATGATGCCAATAGTGTTAATGATGTTGGTGATAGTTTGGCATTGGTTATGATGATGATAGTGATAATGATGTTGAGAGTGTTCTTGTAATTGGCTTAACGCTGTTCACCCTGTGATATATACAGTATCACAGTGTTTTTCAGTTATTATATTTCCAGTTTAATATATGGTAAAACTAAAAAATAAATAAATAATTATGATGATAATGTTAATGATTTTGATGATAGTGTTGATGTTAATATTGGTGTTGACAGTGTTGATGTTGATGATAGTAATGATGGTGATCATAACTATGATAGTGAAGATAAGAATTAAGATACAGTGCTGACTATAATTTTGTTGCTGGTATAATGCATCTACATTCCAAACAAAGCCTATTACTACTGACTCTAATATCAGTGTACTGTGTTGTATTGTCAGGACGATCCAGAAGACTTTGCAGAAGAACAGAATCTAATGGGCAAGTTTATCACCCTGATGAAGGCTGACAGCCCTGACCAACAATACCTGGTATAGTGTGCTCATCACTTGTACTGTATCACTGATACTTGTACTGTACTTGATCAAACCCTGAAGCAGCCTCTGGTCAATGTGAGGCCACGGTAGCCGATGCAACCCTGTAATAACTTATGGGTTGATCTAAGTCACGGCACAGCTAACTCACAGATTGAACCCTGAAACAACCTCTGGGCTATCTAAGTTAGAGCATGGCTAACTCACATATTGAACCCTGAAACAACCTCTGGGCTAATCTAAGTTAGAGCATGGCTAACTCACATATTGAACCCTGAAACAACCTCTGGGCTAATCTAAGTTAGAGCATGGCTAACTCACAGATTGAACCCTGAAACAACCTCTGGGCTAATCTAAGTTAGAGCATGGCTAACTCACAGATTGAACCCTGAAACAACCTCTGGGCTGATCTATGTCAGGGTAGTGGCTAACTCACATATTGAAACCATTAGTCTAGAGGATGATGAAAGTCAGGGCATGGCTAACTCACAGATCAAACCCTGAAACAATCAGTCTTTGCTAATCTAAGTCAGGGCACTGCTAACTCACAGACCAAACCCTGAAACAACCTCTGAGCTGATCAAGGTCAGGGCGCGGCTAGCTGCTAGATCTAATTGGATCAAATAACAAATTTCACTTCTCTTTTATGATGCTTAGCCTAGGAATCAAACCTGGGACCCTGCATGTTAGAGGCCAGTGTACTGCTGCTATGTCACCCTGATTTGGTTATGTTGTCTTTGTACTAATATGTCATTCTTTGACCAGATCCTAACTACCGCAAGGAAGCACTTTGGCAGTGGAGGGGAGAAGAGAATCAAGTACACGCTACCACCTATTGTGTTTAGTGCTTATCAGCTAGCATTCCAGTATTATGATGCTAAAGATGAGGTCAGTATCAAAGACACCACCTACATGTACAAGATTATAGAACAACTTTGGTGCAGGGATAACATTAATGCATTATTAGCTCCAAATTCATTACCCTTGGCTATTCAGTTTATTGACTTCATGCCTCAGGTGCCTTTCAACACCAAGAAAGAGCCAAAAAATCCTAAATAATCCATGTGGTACTAAGTTCAAGTAATTTCTTTTTCCCTTGGGACACACAAACACACAAAAAAAGCCTAGAAGTAGTTCTTTCATACCAGAGACTACAGAGTTAGTTTTAGATTGGGGTGGCTAACATTTCACAAATCTCTTTTGAATAGTGAATTTTATATCAAATAGAAAATAAACGAATAAATAAAAAATGGCAGCAAAATCATTAGTGGGGCTATAGCCCCTCAGCCCCTCTAGCTCCTTGGTCCCTGCATTCCTGATGATGTTACCAGTTCTAACATATTTGAACAACGTCAGAAAATTTAAGGATTAACTTTAAAAAAAGTGCAATTTTCTGAAAGATCTGAAATGGGAAAGTAAAAGACAAAATGGGATACAATTTCGTCTTACAGTTATTTTAATATTTTTGTGCCTAGGACGATAAATGGGACAAAAAATGTCAAAAGATTTTCCAGTTCTGTCATCAAACGATATGTGCATTGGCTAAAGCCGAGTATGATGAACTGCCCCTCAGACTCTTCCTCCAAGGAGCCATGGCTGCTGGTCGTGTGGGATTCTCTAATTCTGAGACAGTTGCTTATGAATTTATAAGCCAAGTAAGTAATAGTCTTGGCTTGTGCGTTCTTTGAAATATTTAAGTGGTTTTCGTATCAGTATATATATATGAGTGGTATACTATCAGTATATAGTATTGACTTGCAGCACAGCACGTACACAGTACGATATTCAACTGTAACATCAAAATGACAACTCGTTGTTTTCCAGTGGTTAATCCGTCACGCAATTTTCTTAAATACTTAAAATTCCAAAGAACTCAGAACCGTCACGCAAGTCACGTACTCGAGAATTACTAATTAGCTCTATTTTGGCGCATTATATTTTGTTCCCTCATTATGCGTTGCTCTTGTCTAAAGGATCAGCTAGGTGATAACGGGTAGTGTGTAACCGTTTTTTGGTGGATCTTACGACAGGCACTTCAGTAACGCAACATTTTTTGTATGACAGTCACACAATCATTATACGAATCGAACACCGTCCAGATTTTTAGTCCCGCAATGGCTTTGGTCAAACAAGATACAGTATATATAGCATTGAACTATATGATACTTTCATGACCTGTGTAGTTTTTCAGTCACAATAATTCTTGTCAAACACTGTTCATTAAAATTTTATTTGTCGCGCAACATAATTTAGAAATTTAGTTACGAATTGAGGACATTCTAAATTCCAATGATTTGCGATTTTGTTGTGTAGGCATTTTCAATATACGAAGATGAAATCAGTGATTCCAAAGCACAGCTGGCAGCCATTACCCTCATCATCTGTACATTTGAACAAATGAGCTGTTTTGGGGAAGAGAATCATGAACCTCTTCGTACACAGTGCGCGTTGGCTGCCTCGAAACTCCTCAAGAAACCAGACCAGTGTCGTGCTGTTGGTGTCTGTTCGCACCTGTTCTGGTCAGGAAAGAGTAAAGATATCGAGGGTGGTGAGGTAAGAGAGGAAGTTTTAACGAAATAGATTACATTTCGATTTGTGAGTTAGCCATGCCCTGACTTTGATCGGCTTGGAGGTTGTTTCAGGGTTCAAATCATTTTATCGTTACTTGCCTGTGTAGCAAGTACATGTCAGAATCGTACAATTTGCAGCTTGCAGGGCAAACTTTATCACCTGACTTCGCGCCAATTTATTTTGCTACACGAAGTTGAATTAGCTATCTCTTATAATATATCATTCTTTTTCAGTGCTTTAGGACTGGAAGGGGGCTTTCCTTCATAGCTGCATAGCATTGTTTTCTTTATCGTTTCGTCCCTGTGATATAAATATACTGAGCCATTCGTATTCATTGTAGTGTCGTGATGGTAAACGCGTCATGGAATGTCTAAAGAAAGCAGTTCGTATCGCCAACCAGTGCATGGACTCGACTGTTCAAGTACAACTGTTTATCGAGATACTCAACAGATATCTGTATTACTACGAAAAGAATGCTGATGCTGTAAGTACAGTAGTACAGCATGTCAATAGATACGACAAACAGTCAGGCAAATAAGCAAACAAACAAAAAAAAAACAAACAAGCAAAAAACAAGCAAAATAGACAGACACTTAAAAGCAAACAGGCAGACAAACAAACCCACCCACCCACCTACCTACCCACCAACCAACCAACCAACCAACCAACCAACCAACCAACCAATTTAGCCAGGGAACAAGCAAGCAAATGATCAATGTTTATCGTTTTGAACACGACGATCCCGCTATTTGGTATTACTTAGAATAGTCCCCATAATTTATAATAATAATATCTTTTCCAGGTAACACCAACCATTCTCAACCAATTACTGGACAAAATACGAGAAGACCTACCAGGACTAGAAGAAAATGAAGAAACCGACCAAATCACTAAACACTTCAAAAATACCATCTCTCATATAGAATTAAAGAAGAGATCCACCGAGGAATCTACTCCTTCATTTGAAGGCGTCAATATCTGAACCAGCTGAACATTATTATAGATTATTAGCGGTCATCAGTGACTGCCACGCCCTTGTGCATTGGAATACTCTACTCTACTTTTGCGCATGTAATAAATGTAATATTCTTTTCAAATGATTATTAGGATCAAGTAGCCGCTTTCCATTTACATTCAAGATGTCAGATTGATATTTCTATAAGATTTGGATTAAGGATCCAAATGGAAGAGGGACAATAATTTGGTCCATAATGGCACCGCATGCACATGTCAGATTGGCATTTCGATTGGTTTTGGATAAAGGGTCCAAATGGAAGTGGGACAAAATTGTTCCATAATGGCACCTCAACTAACTCATCTTTTAAAAACTAAACACGAAATATTTTGAAAAATCTCAGAATCTTCACTTAGGTGTTCTTTTCGTGTGCCTTTGGGTCACAGATTTAGGGTTAAATATTTGTTTAGGTACCCCACTTAGGTATACTCTGATAAAAATAGGACTAATCAGGTGATAGTAATATTCATTATTTTTAATCGAAACAGCTTTTAATTAAATCAACTGAAATATAAAGATCATTGCTATATTACATATGTATAAGTTGTTCTTGAGTATGGCAGTGTTGCTGTGTAACATGGCAAAGATTAATCCACTGTTAAATCTGAAAATCAGCAAAGATGAATTGGTTAATCGATCTTTCTAAAAAGATATTGCCAAATTAAAAAATAATATGGATATTTCGATGGGGCTCTAACTCAGCGACGAAATTTCAAAGATAAAAGAAAAAAAATTGGTTCGACTGTACCATACTCCCGAAGATATCCGTAGCTGAGGCGTCGTATGGACTTCGGACCTGATGGCAATTAAATTCTCCGAAAATGTTCTAGCCCGAAGGCATCAGGGGAGAGACTAGTGGGCCCCCAAACCATATCTACAGCTAATCCCTTGCACTCTGCCACGCGATTCTACTCTGGAGCAGGGTATCTATTTTCGCAATATCGGAACAGGGTACGGTTTTCAGCGATCTTGCTCTGGAACAGGGTCAGGGTTCATAGTGCACAGCGGCACATCCCTACCTTAAACAGGCAAGAGTGCCCCCCTACCGAACATTATAGTGCCCAGCATTTAATCAGTGACCGGTACTGTAATGATGCCTCAAGTACCACGAAAAGAGTCTTTCCCGTCATATTTTGTGCCGAGGAAAGGCAAACAGTGTCTATGGGCCACCATACAGGCTGTAACATAATTTGCGCGTGTAACCACTAAGGTTTTAAACGAGAAAATTAGTTCCCCATCCAAGAACACAGTTTTAAACTCATCCCTCATGATCCCTTACCAGATTAATCGCGGTCTTCCTGTGTTATAGCGCGAGTAGTCATGGGATCGGATAATATCACGTGATAGAGCGCGCTGAATTTCAAAAGTGTTCAGTTTGAAGAACGGTTCGAAAGTCTTCGGTCAACTGAATTATTCACGAGAAAAAAACACGAAATATTGCCCTCGAATACGACAAATACATGGTTTATAACGATACGTGAAGATGGATCCATTCACACAGGTACCTCTGAGCGTAAATAGTGTTATTTTTAGTACTTTTTAACGTGTTTTAAAGGTATTTTACAACATGGGTGTCGCCGTATGTGGAAAAGAAAATAATTTTAAAACTTTTGTTTTCATCCGTTGTAAGCTAATTTTATTTTGAGGATGACTCTAATTTCAAAATATAAAGCTATTTTTTACTTAGGACTAACTCTAAGAGGAGATAGATATTTTAGAAATTGCCTAAACCGTTGTAGTTCATGAACGTTTTTATATCAAATTTATTGTTCTAAATCTCTCGAGTACAAAGTACGTACAGCGTCGAATTTTAACTTCTTAAATTTCTTTCGTAATCTTTTTATGAAGTCGACAATAGTAAAATTCAGAAATTTAAACATTTGTGAAGCCATATTTCTGCTTCAAAAAATGGTCGGAATTTCAGCCGTTGTAGCGTGAGGTTTTCAAGCACATTTAAGCTTTCTGAAGGAAGATAAGCTTATTCAGCTTATCTGTTAAAAGATATTTTGAATTGATCAGGTATAATCGATTAATTGCGTTGAGAATTATTGTGTAGTGGTCCTTATATTCTATTTCTTTTTTAATAGTACTTAATGTGTATTTTGAGTGAGGAAACGGTTGCATAGTTTAGATTTTTGGAAGAGCTTCAACTTGATATAAATCGTTGAAATATCATTTATTTGAAAATGAAACTGTTGAAAAGTAAAGGTCGTAAATGAGTAAATTTTAAATGAGTAAAGTTGAGCCAACATTCTTTTTTTTCTTCTTCAAATCTTGTTTTTTTTCCCCTAATGTTTTGGAGGTGAATACAACTAAATTGGATTGGAGGTCTTGATTCTTTTGTAAAACGATAACTAGTATTTCCTTTTTCAAATCTTGCTTTACTTGGTACAAACTTAATTTAAGAGGTCCTTGGTAATTTCTGTGTTTGAAGTCATTCATCTTAATTTGGACAAGAAAATAAATAAATGTATTCACTTTTTTTGAATAATATTACATGTCTGATATATTTTTTACATTCAATGCTTTTCAGAAACTCCTAGAAAGAACTCAAGCCAGAAAGGAACAATTAGCCAAGAAAAAAGAAGAATTGGTTGCTTGCCGTAACAAACGCAATGCCCCAACAGCACCATCCCCAGTTAAGCCACGCCGTCCTCTATCGGAAGATAATACTGATGATAAAGACAAGCTGATTGATGACAACCAGAAGAGGAGGATCAATAGTGATGGTAGTGTTCCCAAGACACCCAAAGAGCCTACTACTCCAAAAGCACCCATTACTCCAAAGAGGGCAACTACACCCAAGGCACAATCTGTACTACAAGGACCAAGCACACCTTCCTCAGTGACCAAGGTCCGTGGTGGTGTAGAGATTGACACTAGTAGCCCTTCTATACAGGTAACCTAGACTCTATACATATTTTTGTTATCCTATTTATCTTTTGAATATTGTTAACCTGTAATGTTTAACCCTTTCACTACTAGAGGGTCCAACACAGACTTTTCCTGGAACATAATTAGGTGTTTTTTTATTTCTTAAAATCAAAATGAAAAACATATGCTCAGTAGATGTTGAGACCATCTTATAATACAAATCAAAGCAGTTGATAGAATCTGATTGGTTAGTGAAATTTGTCGTTTCAGTAATATAGGGAGACATTTATTCACGAAAATTGTTGAATGATGGAATAATAATAATTTTTTAAACATTCAACAGGCTCGAAGAGAAATGTTGATTCTAATGCAGCAGAAAGATCAAGAAAACAAAACAACACCAAAAAAGCATTGGAAGAAGGCTCTAGATATGAATTCAAATGAAAACTCTAGTCCAACTGTAGCAGCCAGGTCTGCTATCTTTGCTCAGGTATATCAATCTACATGTATCAATATTATGAAGTATACATCATTCTTAAGGCCCAACATTTTGACCAAACATTTTTGGGTGACCATGACAAATGAAAACAACACAAATTACTGTTTAATTTTTAATTATTCTTTACTTTTTTTCTTCCTTTTCATTATCCAGGATAAAGAATCCCAGCCCATTTTTCCTAAGCCATCTGTACCAACACCAGGAAAGATTTCTGCAACAAGAAATGTCTTTGAAAAAAATCCAGTTTCAGTTGAAGTTAAGGCTGATGCTGCTGCCCCACCCAAACCACCAAGAACTATTGATGTGGAGAAAACACTGACTAGAGAAAAGAGCTCTTCCAAGAGAAAAGCACCAGCCCCACCAACTGCTTCTTCAGGTGGACAGAAATCTGATTCTGAAGCTGTCGATACTCCTGTTCCAAAACCAAGAAGTGAAAGCAAGGTTGTTGGTAACGATAATTATGATCAAACTATTGTATCAGACAAGTGTGCAGATGAAATAAAACCTGCAAAGAGAGAGAGGTTAGGGGAGGCTGATACACATTCAACTGAAAGAAGCAATGCTAAAGATGAACCAGCACCCAAGCCAAGAAAGAGAAGAAGTGCTGAAAGCACTACTGATGGTCCAGAAAACAGCACTGGAGAAAGAAACAAGAACCTTGAAGATGAAAGAACCAAGAGGAGAGAAGAAAGAAAGAAAGCAAGAATGGAAAGCAGAGAAAGAGGAGGAATTATGTCTGTAACTGCCCAGGCAGTTGAGATCCTTGAAGGGAAAAATGAAGCTGTACCAGTTGAGGTCAATAGTGTTTGTACTCCCAGGAGTGGCCAAAAGTCAAGAACAAAAGTCACTGTAGTTAGGTCTGAGTCTTCAGAAACAACTGCAGCAGTCAAACAAAAAGATGCTCCATCAACAAACAAAGCAATCTCAGAAACAATTGCAAAGCCTGAACAAATCTGTGATGCTATACTTGATGCAGTGGTGTATGATGAGCCAAAGAAACCAATTGCAAAATCCACTGGCAAGCCAAAAGATGGTGTTTCTGAATTCAAACCCTCAAGAGCAGCCCCTTCTAGGCCTCCTCCACCACAGGGGATCTCACGGTTCGCCTCTCAGACTAGCATTAATTCAGGCTTGGATGAACTGAATGAGACAGTTAATCTCAACGATGTTAATATTCATGAGATGACCTTCACATTTGACTTCAGTACCTTTGACAAAATACAAGAAGACAGGGAGACAAAGTTCCAGAAAAGCTTTGATGAGCAGCAGAGAGAGGTGAGTGAAGTTTATTTAGAGAACATTTTTGTGTTTAAATGAATCCTGAAAATGTGCTTGTACCTGAAGCACAATATCGCAAAATCTGATTAACCAACAGGTTGTTCTTGTTGTAGCAGGCTTTATTGTGTTTGGGGATTTATTATGCAGGGTATTGTTTATTATTGTCTTCATAGTTCAGGTGCCTTGCAACACCAAGAAAGAGCCCTATGTGTGACATTGGGAATTTCTATGATTGACATTATCGACTTATAGTATAGCTTCTAATCTTATGCAATTCTCTTGTGTTTGTCTTCAGCTTGTAAAAGAGAAGAGAGAAACGTCATGCAGTCAGTCATCAGATGACAGTGGTATTGTATCTCCCTACATCTACGAACCAAAGACAAAGCTAGAGGTGGAACAGGCCAACATGGGTGTGTATAAGTCGGGATATAATTCTGAATCTGGTGATCCGTATGCTACCAAGATGTACAAGAAGGCTAAACCATCTGTTCCTGAGAGACCAAAACCAGTGCAAGATGTCATCAAGGTATTGGAAATACATAAATGACATTTGCTTTCAATACAAGGGACTGTTCATTTTTTACAGGCATGGGGTGCTCAGATGGGATTTTCTGAATTGTAAGTTTAAAGATGTATGACCACTTCGGTCCCAACCTGAACTTTAAAACAAGAGAGTTTGAATTTCAGAGTAGTGCACTAGTCAATTGAAATCCCTTACCTCCTGGACAGGGCGGGAAATTAATGAGGCTAGACCAGAGATTTTCGAATGCATTGGTATACTGGAAATTTGACACATAACAGTTTCGCAATTTTAACAGCAATGACTTCAATAATTTTAACAGCAATTCTTCCACAAAGACGGGAAAGTGCTAAGGTGTACGTAATAGTAAGTGAATGTCAAATTCCCCGGCCTGTCCCGAGGGTGTAAGGGTGATAAATATAGTGTTTAATGAAACCCCAACATTGTTACTATCATAGGAGCTTCTGGATGAGGCTGCATCCCAACAGAACATCATTCTACAGACCAGTCAAGCACTTAACGTGTGTGACTCCAGTAACGACATCTTTAAAGGCTCCCAGGAAGAAGTGGAGGCTGAACGAGTACTTTTACTGGCATGTGAGTATTTACATTAAAATGCATGTGTATAGTATTGACAGTAGATGGTATTAGCAATGGTCCTGAACGTAGTAGATTGTCAGCTGTGCGCACTTTTTTCGTTCCATCTCATTTTTTCACGAAAAATTGCCTCCTCTTTTTCTTCTTTCTTCTTGCTAGTCTTTTTCCTCCTTTAATCCACAAGAATATCTGGATATTATAAACGTTACTTTTATTGAAAAAAATCACTCCATTTTTGTTAATATCTTTAGCTGAGCGCAAACAAGCTTGTTTGAACGAACACCACCGCATCAAGAACAAAAAGAACGAAAACAAGAAAGATCGTAATAACGATGCCTCGAATGCGTGTACTTCAACAATTTCCATCGCAGGTGAATATCTGTTTCAAATTACGAGATTACATAACTTACAATACGAAGTTCATGCTTAATTTTGTTAAACTAATGAGGATAATTATATCAATGGATTGTTGTATGTAAGTCATTATGAACGCCCGGGATTAAAAACTCAAAATTGGGCAACTCCCTCCCATTGACCTTAACTGTGCACACCAACCGGGACAACTTGAATACAACTGACCAATCTGATAACAGTAAACCGGACGGAGATTGAGCTGATAACATGCGTTAGCCAATCAGGTTATCGCGTTCTCACGTTCTCATTATATCAATGCGTTATCTGATTGGCTGGTACAAAATTTTGACCTAAATGTCGCAATGTGATTGGTTAATTATGCTAGTTTATCAAAGTGGTCCCTGTTGGAGTAGCCGTACAGTACCACACGGCAACAATGCTTATCCTCATGAAAATAAAAACATTTGTTTAACCCGCATACATTTATTCTCAAGCAATTGAATGCGAGGCCACACGTGGTGGAATCTGTTGTTCAAACAAGGAAACAAAAAAAAAACAAATCGAACAAGTGTGCCTCAGTATATTCTCATTCTATGTACCTTTCTGGAAATTGCAATGAAAGGAAAATACAAAACAATTGTATCTTATTCCATTTTTTTCCTGTCAATGTTTTTATTTTAGGCATTCGCCTTTCCCTGAAGCAAGAGTTTATGGACGTCCTCAGAGTTGGAATTAGACATGGTTCGTAATGTGGTCATAGAAAGATTTTCTCATGTTTTCCCATTTCAGGCCATGTGTGATTCTCATGAGCATAAGATTCTTTGTTCGAGTCGTATATATTCATGTGTCTTCTCGTGCACAACCATTAAACAAAGAAATGCTACTCTAGGTAATAATATGGTCTGGAATGAGGGAAAAATACGTACAAGCTAAAGAAGTCTATTACTAGCTTAACTAAGGATAAACTCGCAGTCTTTATGTTTCAAAGTCAGTTCATCCGTCTGAATTTGTGTATTTTTGACACAGATCTTGGAGTGTTTCATTTCGTGTGCCACGTACAAAACGGTCCACTGGAAATCACCTCGACAAAAAGTCTATCCATCAATGACTGTAACGAGGGAAACTACCTGATGTTTCCTGACAAGTTTGTTCTGTAAGTCAATACTTATTGATTAAGCCAGGTTTTCAATAGCCACACAAGCACAAGGAAAAGAAAAATCCTGAAGTGTTGAGCTTGTTATCAGTAAGATAAGGACTCTGATGTTTGTAGTTAAGGTTGCACTCACCGCAAGTGAAAAAATCAAGCTTATATAAAACAGTCCATAAATAAATGAATATACTGTAATAAGCTCACTCAGCCCCCCCCCCCCCAATGCAGTGCAACTGCAAAAAGATAAAATAAATAAGAGGCTTATAAAACCTAAAATCTATTAGCTTTAGTTGTTGTATCACAGCTGGGACACTCGCAACAGAGCTAGGCTCCAACTAGGTGAAAGCCCAAAGATCAAATTAGAATTATCCTCCAAAATGTTTATGATTGCAATCTGTTTTTCTTCTTTTGTACAGGAAAAATGTCAACCCAGATTTTGCTGTCGTCGTCAGGGTTTTTGGAATGGTATGTGCACTGTATTAGTAGGTTTATAGCCCTTACTCCAATGCTTCCTTTCTTTCCTTCCTCAGTTTATTTTCGTTTTTTCCACCATCCTTATCTTTCTTGTCCTTCCCTCTTCCTTTAACGCTCCCTTTTTTTCCTTTTCTTTCATAATAAAGCATGTCCCCTGTCATAAACCGTTTTTCATTTTGTTCACAGCACGTGCAGAAATATGCCCCCTCTGCATCCTCAGCTGTTCAAAAAGGCAAATTCTTCCCATCACCAAAAGCAGCTAAAACCAAGGTACATCATGATCCTGTCTCTAATACAATACGACTTTTTCGTTTATTTGTTTCTAAATAAATTCTATCGTTTCTCATTTGTAGCGTCACGGTATTGACAGAGCATCACCAGGTGAGAACGATACTGTAGTAATATGAAGGTTTTGTAAGGTACCTTGGAAGTTAGAACATCTGTCAGTGTCTGTAAATTGTGTTTGTAAATGCGTGCTTTTTGGAGCACAAACACACGAGAGCTTATACATGGTTAAAACGAGTAGCGACCGCGAAAAAACTATTACTCACTGCATGAAAAAGATAATTAGCAATGGTTGTGCAATAACGACTAAATTATGATTCTATGCGCGTGTTTTCTATGACACCAGAGCTGTGGTAAACTAAAAACCATCTAATACGCTTGTATCTCATCTCAACAGGCGCAACACCAATGCCAGTATTCAGAAATTCTAACTTCAAGCTGATAGGCTCTACCCGCGTGACTCTGTCCCAGATTAGCTCCAAGAAGTGGATGCTGGACGGCGTAGCAGAGGGCTGTCCACTAAAAGATTATATACAGATGAAAGTACATTGTACGCCACAGTACACTAGCCATGTCAAGGGATTCTTGGTAAGTCCCTGCTACAGCCTCCTGCACTAGATCTTCGCGCTGCTTTGTGGCCCGTTACGCGCCCAGCTCTCACTACCAGTGAGTTATAGAGTTATGCACCTCCAGACCTCCGGGACAGAGCGGGGAATTTACCATTCATGTGGAGTTGAATTCCGCACATTTCCCAGGTCCCTGGTGCTGTTAAAATTGTTTACACCTTTAAAGTACGCTTTAAAGTACGCGCTAGATTCTCCTTATACCTGTGCATTCATTCTGTTAAATGTGCGTTATAATCCCGGTCTTGACTAGGGCGCTAGGCCTTGAGGTGTTAATTTCCCACTCTATCCTGGAATTCGGGGGTTGGTTATAATAGACTAGTGCTGAGGTGCAAGGAAAGACCGGTATTGCGTTCTACCACGAAAAATAAAGTACCACATTTTCTTTGTCTCTATTGGGTCCTTTATGTCCATCAAGACTGGACCATCACTTAATATTCTACATTCTTGTTCTATATTTTGTTATCTCGTAGACTGTTCTGGAAGATGTGGGTGGGTTCAGTGCGTGGCAAAGAAGATGGTGTGTGTTGGAAGGTGGATTACTCTCGTACTGGAGGTATCCAGGAGACGAAACTACACAGGTAGATCACTTTTGGTATTTCTTTGATATCTTTTTTACTGGTTCGTTGAGAAGCGATTACACGGAGCGATTTTCACTGCAACTTGTCTCGCAACATTGTTTCAAATTGCGCTGTAGGTTACACACTGCAATGCTCCATACAACTTGTGTCGAAAAACCGTCGCGTGACAAGTTACAGGGAGTACTACTCTGTATAATTGCGCCTTTACGGTGCGGTGATACGGGCTAACATCCTTCAACTTGCAATTTAGACTCTTCCACAGTCTCTCTCTCGTCCGTTCCGTCTCCACGCTTAGAGACTGTAACAAGTACAATGTCCGAAAGGACTTATGGGTCCCGAAAACTTGGACCCAGCGTGCTTTGGGAACCAAGATACTCGTCAATTGACTGTTATGTGTTTTCCCACGTACAGGCTCCTCTTGACACCCTGGACATTGGCCAGTGCACTAGTGATCACATAACTACAGTACCCAGAGACTTGTGTGCAAGACCAAACACTATTGAAGTCTGCTTGAAGAAGAACAACGATCAAGTCAAGTAAGTCTAGACAGAAACTGTGCATATAATTTTATGTTCTCTTTGATATTGAGGCCATTTGGAACCGTTGCTGTACCGTTACCGTGAAGACCTTTCCGAACATGATGCATTGTGGTCTAGTTTGAGTACAAGCATTTTTTAGAATGATTCATATGGTGTTTTTTTGTGCCCAAGCTAGACCACAATGCAAATTGTTTATCGAACTTAGAAAGGCCGTTGCCAAAGCATTTTCGTGGAATGAAGTGCTCTCGCGAACTTTGATCAATTCAACTCCAGTCGAATAGTTTGCTTTGATTAAGAAAATCAACTTCGGGAAATGCAGCAAATTCTTATCCTCGACATATGCCTTCCCCTAACGATCATAGTAAAACTAATCAAGAATGGTTGGTTTTCCAGATTCCTTCTGGCGTGCGACACCAAAGAAGACCGCATCACTTGGGTCAACTGTCTGAATGATGCTATGTGTGACATGAAAGCCTGGACTAAGTCAAATAAAGGACCCCTATATCCTGAACTGGGGCACGTATCTGATACTAAGGAACAACACGGAAAATAAAGGTGCGCGCAACCACTACAGATATAAATTAATAATATTGTAAGAATATGTAATAATAGTATAATAATTATACTAGATATAAGATCGCATAGGGAAGACAAGCCAGGCGAAGATGTGATTAATTATCATTATATACACACACCATATAATTCTTATTGGATATTCAGCATTAGATATATCAGGGCACTTTATTGTAAATATTGCACGTATTATAGAAACTAGAAATAATGCCCGAGTAAGGTAATGACCGTTTGAACCATTCTCAGTGAAAATGTGCGTCAACTATGGTAACGCATTTTGTATTTTTAAACTCGTCAGAAACAAAATTTTTATTATATGTTTGAATCAATTTCGAAGTAAGAATATGAGCACCTATGCGCGCAGTTAGAAACGATGCGCAGCCAAAGTATCTTACCTAACTCAAAGAAACAGCTCGTGTAGAGATATAATAGAATGCAATGAGCCAAGATATTCTAGAAGTATTTTGAACAAAGAGTGCAAGTTATCAAATGTTTTTTTGTTTATTTTTATTACTGATTATCGCTCGCCGCGTAAAACTCGTGTGTTTTATATTAAGACAGAAGTCATTGATGCAATGCTCTAATGTGTATAAATGAATATGAAGTAGAAAGAATACTTTTTAGCTGAAATAATGAACTTATAAGCATTAAATGATGTATAGAGCACGGTATTTTCTTGTGAGTATTTAATCTTGTGATCTGGTCTGTTCCCCTAACTGAAACCGGTTGCATGAAGACTGCATATAGTTATTCATTGGATAAGAGAAGCCAGTGTAAAGAAATTGTACAAGTTTTATCTGGGCCAATTATTGATTCTTTTTAGCTGCTATGAAGTTTTGCATCACCACATGATGGCAGCCATGACAGGAGGAACAGCAATAGTTTTTTTTTCTGTAAACCAGTTTGGACCAGATTCAATTATTCCTGCCTAGCTTCTGTCATGGCTGCCATCACGTGACGGTGCAAAGCATCTATACACCTTCGTATGACATGACGCACGAAAAAAAGTCGAGAAGAATGACTGGCAACGTAGTTTGTTTTAAATTATACTCAAACCCCAGTCTATCCGAAATTAGGTTTTATGTAAGGAAGTCAGACCCAATCGACACTCGCTCTTTTTAATGCGCGCGATGGCTTTTGGGAAGGAGAGAGAAAAAGTGACATTTGCTTCTCTTTTCTCTTCCTTCCTTCCCTTGATGCACCAGCAGCATCAATAAGACAAGAGAAGCGAATGGGTACGAGTCTGTAAGGAAGTAACGTGCACTTGATGTGCACTAGATAAAACAAATCACTGAATTCAGACGCAAATGCAATGAAATATTTTATTTTATTTTTAATAATTTCACAATCATTCAGTAACAAAATATTTTCTCTTAGTTTTTTTCCGATACCTGTGTGAATATATCAATTTTTTTAGACAAAAGGCTGCGCAGGGCCTTTTAATTTTGAAGTAACATTCGGTGTTTATCGACATGACGAAGACGCTAACAATGTCTATTTCAAGTAGGCGCCTGTTTTGTGGGACAAGCACAAGCAGCCCCAAAAAGCAGTAGAGGTAAAACGAGGGGGGGGGGGGGGGGGTGATAAGGACTAGCTGTCTTGCGTCTTTTGGAAATTTTAAGTTATGAAATCGAATTATTTACAGACATTTACACAAATAGATAGACAGAGAACCAAGAGGCTCTGTCAAAAGGGGAGTTGCAAAGAGTAGAATTAAAGAATCTCTACATTACACAACAATGCAAACTTGTTGCGCGCATGGTAATACGAGCAACACAGATGTTCATTGCCAGTCCCATGGTATAGTAATCTGCCCGTCATCTGATACTTGATAGTATTTCGACACTATCACCCGTGTACCAAACAATTCATCTTGTGGCTGCTGGATCAATGCCTGACAGCAGGTCATCATTTGCTGGAAGGATACTGCTACATCCTTTGTTAGTGATTTCAACCCTAGTGTCTGCTTGCAGGTACTGATGACTTCTTGTTCTTCAGCTATATTTCTGGAAGGAAAAGAGTCTGTTACACCTACAATACTACGTCTTGATCCTCCTTCCTTGACGTCTCTTATTTCATCGATTCATATTCGCGCGTCATTCCCTTATGGTTTTTGTTCACTTTTAATGCTTGAGAAGATAAAAAAGTATTGCCAAACAGAAAAATGTACAAACTGGGAAAACCTTGCACCCAAACTGGAAGAATATGAATTATGTGCGACATAAGAGAACTCTTTACCTTGGGGCGTATTGTTTTCCTATTTTAAGCTACGTGTCATTCCCTAGAGTATTATTTCTTTGTCGAACGGTTGCGCATAATAAGACACAAATATGGGTACGACTTAAAATCAAACAAAGAATCCTAGAAACACTTATGAAATACGAGACATAGAAATATAGATAAGTTATAGTGCTTGGGAACGATGTTAGGTCGCGGTAATGATGACGAAAGATGAGAATATGTGGACCGCGTAACACTTATGAAATACGAGACATAGAAATATAGTTATAGTGCTTGGGAACGAGGTTATTCCGGGCGATAGACCCTTGCAAATAAATTTTCCAAGATTTTCCAAATCTTAAGTTTTACGGATTTACTGTGGTTACTCTGTGGTTACAAACTTCTTAATAATCACTTCTCGTGATTACTGCTTACTTGTTCAATTTTTCTTGCAAGTTCAAAGATTTCTGTTTGTTTTGAAGTAGAAAGTCGACGAGTAGTTCAGCTGGTGTGGACGCTGGTACTCTGAACTGTCCATTATCTGATAGACTCATAGGGCCATTAGGACTACAACCAATAAAAGTACCAAAACTTTAGGATCAAAATAATGGCATCTTTAAATCCTTAAGGAGCGATTACACGGAGCAATTTTCTCTGCAACTTGTCTCGCAACGACACAAGTTGAATGGAGCATTGCAGCGTGCAACCTACAGCGCAACTGCAAAATATGTTGCGAGACAAGTTGCAGCAATCGTTGCGATAAGTAGAATTCGTTTCTACTTTTGGCAACGATTGCGTCCCCGTTGCACCGTGAAACATTCTTGCGACTTGTGTCGCAACGCTTTTGCGGGACAGGCTGCAGTGAAAATTGTCTGTCTGTCTGTCTTCCTTCTCTTTCACTATTATCAACAATAAACCGTCTACAGTCTTACCTTAAGATATTACACTCGATGCCTTTAAATGTCGCAGGTTTCAGAGGATATCCTATCCTACCGAACCTGAACCGTCTCAGACCCATAACAAGTCTGTGTAAGTGATTCAGATACTCTGGGACCCCTAGTGAGGGGCTGGTTTTGTCGTAGACTATCGAAATGTTACCGAGTGGTTCAGACAATCGTTTCTCCCATAACGGTACTTGATGTAGAAGGACATCGTAGTCTTCTAGTGTTCCGAACAGCTGAAAAAAATAACATAAATTAGGATTATCATGTCATACTACGGAATAAAAAGTAACTTGAAAATAAGTACTTTGATTGACGTCCAATTAAAATCTAATTTGCGAAGATGATTACTCGCGTGCTCATGAGAACAATTGCAAATCTAGGACCATCTATCCAGACGCTGCATGTTTATTTAGGTTAGAAACTAAACATAGTGATAGAGTGAAGGCATTTAACTCGTGAAATAAAAAATGTCAGTCAAACGAGTAATAGACAAATAGACGCGAATGAAAAGAATGGAATTAGGGTCTAGTATACCAATGTGTATAGCATAACATCTATCTCCGGGTTTAGTGACTTCACTCTAAAGGTTTTTAGTTGCCCACGCATAAAAGCTAAAAACGAAAATAAACTTACAGCTAACCAATACTGTGGCACGTCTTCAACATTCAACATGATGTTGCCATGAGGGTCAACCCCAGTCCACCTCGTCAATACCACAGACCTTCCACGTAGAGTGTATAGATCAGACATCTTTTCCTTACACAAATACAACAGATTCTTCAGAGCACCTTGGCATGACGCACAGGTCCAGCCACAGTCTAACGAAAGATCCCTCAACTCCAACTCTGCGGAAATTTGCTGCGAAATTCTCATTGTCTCTTCATAAGCTTTTTCATTCAAGTCAAGTTTTTCCTTCGCGTCTTTGATTTGTTCGTATATGAAGCTCGTCAGCGTTATTTTGGGCTTCTTTTGAAATTTAATTTCATGGATCCTCCTCTTATCACCGTACATGCGATAGGTTTGGAGCCAGTCTGCTGGTCCGCTGAATCCAAGGGTCGATACGTCACGACGATCTGTGGTCTTGTTCTGTACGTTCATGACGTCCTCGTGCATCCCACATGACTTGAGGATTTGTTGGACTGTGAAACTGAGATCGCGCGAAAAGAGAGAAATTCGAACTGTCTTAAATTTGGGATCTGAAAAAAGAAAGATGAAAGATGTTTAGATTTTTTCCCCTTCTTTTCTTTCTCTTGTTGTATTTTCCTTTTTGTCTTTTCCAGGCAAGAAAATCTTTGGGAAAAACTGCAGTTTGAAGTAGCCCAAGGAAAAGACAACGGTACAAAAACCTGTAGGAGATCTAAAGGCCACAAGATCGTCAAACATGTCATGCAACATTTTTACGTTGCAAGCTAGATATTTAATGTTTTTCGTATTACCGCTGGGCGCGCAATCAATTTTCAGAAATAGTTTCTTCTTCTTGAAACAATAGAAATTTGGTTACGCATGGTGCGGTAATACGAGCGCGCAACATTTGCCTCTGTTGCATAACAACGCACACAACTTTGTGCCGCAATTTAAGGTGGAGTTTTTATCGAAAAAGAAGATCAAGTCTATCGTAGGTACACCAGTAAATCACGTCACGTGCATATAAAGATATCAGAATAGACCTCTTTACCTTGGGCGTAATGTTTTCTCATTTGAGACCACATTTTCTTCCCTAGAGTATGATTTCTTGTTTGAACATGAATATGGATAAAACAAAGAATCTTATGCTCAAGAGAATGACACGTGATCTGAAAAAGCGGAAAAAATTAAGCCCAGAGTCGTCTTTAAGTTCAGTTTATTTCTGCATTAAACATGAGTCATTGGCTCGGGAGAATTGGGCAACCACTCCCCGCGTTATCGAAGTATAACAAATTACCTTGACCTTTTTTTACCTTTTTTGTTGTTGTGATATTTGAAAATAACTGTTGGCCCAGAGTCGACTTTAAGTTCAGTTTATTTCTGTCATCTCTTCCCCCCACCTACCCCCTTCCACGAAATGTCATTCTAGTTTTCGTAGGGTGAGCCTGCGACGGCCAGCACTCTGATTCAAGTTCGATCAAAAATATCCATGTGGCTATTTTTATCATTAACACCTGCGGTCAATCTGGTCAGAATCTGAGAATCTGGGCTTATTTTCATTCAACTAACGTCAAGATAACAACTGATATAAGAGATGAAAGGTCACCTTGGTTCCGTCGGATCTGCTGTTGTTCAAGTTGTTTGACGCAGTCCTTGAGGTAGAACGTCAGATGTGTGGGATTCACAGGATATTTGTTCTCGATATTATCGATGTAGGAGTTGAGCCTTTTGAGAGAATCTTCGTTTGTCGCCTGGAAAAGACGCACGAATCACGTCAGAATGAGGTCACGAAACAGCCACGATTAACAAGACAATTTCAAGCTACATTTCCAATGAATACCTAGGTCTTTGCCTCGCCAATATCTCTTACTGTACTTATTTTGTTTGTCTGCGGTAAATATGGAAGGAAGGAAGGTTTGTCACAGAAACTAGACATCTTCCTTTGTTTCTATGGTAACACTCAAATTCCCTCTATCTTATTTCCACAAGCAGCCCACAAGTCCCCACAAGCGGCATATGCCCTTCTTGATTGAGGAATTCTCCATGCTTGGGCTACCTGTGCTTTATTCTTGAGTTAGCAATCACCAAAGCTGTTTAAAAAAGAGCGCGGTTTTCTTACCCTTTCAGCAGGGAACTGACCAAACAGATCCGGATGGACAGCGAAATAGAATGGTTTCAGAGCCGCTTTGCTTTCCGCGTGTGAGAGAAATCGTGCTAGCAGCCATGATCCACGGAAAGGGGCTGTTCGCATCACACTGGGGGAAAAGAATGAAAAAGAATGATATTATTTATTTATTTGAAATTTTTTTTATCAAAACAGACTTACGAGTCTATTTCAAACACTGAATACGCAAAGTGAATTGACTACTTCAACGATAAGGCTGCCATCTTTCCAGGGAGCAAAACAAAACAAAGATGACAGAAAATATATAGAGTTTCGTGTGTTTGTCTCTTTTTTATGGGTGAAGGTGATCGATGTGTACCATCTTAAATTTATCTTTTATTGTATTCTCTTGTGGTGAGCTGTTAAAGTTAACCGACGTCATTACTGCAACAAAGCTTCGTTTGCCCCTGGACGCCTGATAATACCTTACGATCCAAGATGGCCGCCGTATCGTCACAATCAATTGAAGAATTCCACAATGAAACAACCTCTATTCTGATCAAAGTTACGGCAGGGTGAACTCACAGTTTAAACTCTGAAGCAACCACTGGGCTAATCAAAGTCATGGCAGGGTTAACTCACAGATCAAACCCTGAAGCAACCTCCGAGACCCCAGAGGTGAGATCCTGGTTCATTGGTTATGAAAATAACTCGATCTGCAATTCACTATGCAGTTTTCAGTATTCACAGGGCAAAAACATTTTTTGAAAATAGTTACCATGAAATAAAAATTTAGCGTTCAAAACCTAAATTTCGAATATGATACGAAATTTTGAACGATAGACAACGCAGTCACTGATACGAGTGACGTAGACTGACGTATGTATAGTAAAGGTAAGAAGTCAAGTGCAATTGGACTTTTAAAGATATATTCAAAACTCGTTATAAACAGGTTCAGGGTCCTGTTCTTATTTAATCCCAGGCATACATCATATGTCAGAAACATCCCAGTCCTAATATAATATAATATGATGATGAATCTTTGAAGCAATCATATTTTGTCGATCCTAGTATTTCCTTTGTTTTCTAGCTGCCAAATTCTCTGCCCGTGCACCAAATCCCTTTTTTTGACACAGAAATATAAGCAAATCCTATTTTCAATTTCACTACACCAAATTGTAAAAAGTAGATGTCATTGGTAGAGAAGATGAATCTTTATTTTTCTTTCTTTGTTTTAAAACAAGAAAAAATGCATGTTTTTTCGTAATCATTTCCATCACCAAACAATGGCGTATCAACAACATTAGATATAAAAATACTAAACGAACGAAGAATAACTGTAAAATAAAGCCTCCCTCAGAAATGGGTTTCAAATTATTTAAAAAAATGCTCTCACTTTAGGAAATCTTAAAGTTATAAAATTTGCAATTGAGATTCATAAAACTATAAAAAGAAACAAAGACGCTGTTAAATATAGACAAAACCTTAAAGATTAATAATTTTGAGCTTTGCAAGTTCTGTTAACCTTTGAAGTAGAATTATCTTCTAATATTACCTGTTTGTAGGGATTTTTCTTAAGCAAGGAAGCATCTTTGTGAAGCTAGTTTCGTTAAGTTTTTCCGCCGTAAAGACGAGCAAAGGTTTAAGTGACGATATAGAAACCTCTTCATCCGAAGCTTAGCCTTTAAAACACAGTCCTTCAAAAATATAAACAAAATGCTAGTTTTTCTAGACAAGTTTGAATAAAATATAAGTTTACAGTTTACAATTTGAGTTCTTTCGATCTCTCCTCCAATCAATCCTCAAAGTGAACTCAAACTAGTCATGAATCATTAATGGAGTTTCGATAACAGTGACATTTGTTTAATATTCATAAGAGTCATCATTCATTAACAACAAAATAAAAAGAAAATCTCTTCTGGTTCTTGCGGAATTCAGTCATTTGAAAATTTAGTACGAATTCGTTGACCTTTTTAAAACAGTCAGCTCTTTTAGCGTATTTTAAATAAGAATGTTTTAAAAACAAATATTAGATTGAATGGAAAATAACAAGTTGAGACGATGCTTTAACATGTTAAAAAAACCATTTCTACAAACAGCAATGCAACTCTATTTGTTTTCGGATAATATATGAATGAAATAAATATTATAAAATAGTCGTATACATGTTTTTCTTGTTTTTAATAAATCAATACTCGAGGCAAAAATCTTTATTCTGTTGTTTGTTATTTTACCTTGGCGGCTAATTTTGTTGATGAAAAAAAAACTGACACAAAAATTACTATGAATTGAACGACTAATCATTTTAAAATAAGAAAATTTGAAATTAAAATTGCATTTAAGTTGGAGTTACACGAGACGCAGCAACGACGAGTTTTTGTGGTAAAAATTGTTCTAATGTAAAATGAAGTCGCGCGGTTCTGATTTTTACTAGTAATGACATCTTCCAGGTTTTTGAACGACCTTGTTGCCATCGATTGGTGTTGCCAAGCAACACTGGTACAGGAGGCAAACTTTTAACGAAACAATGTTGCGCTAATGTTACGTCAACCATTGTTCTTTCCCATGAATATTTTCGCTGGTGGTTTGGACTTAAAGGAAGACGGGGGAAAAATCACTAAAAACGCTGGTTTTCTGTTCTTCTCCCACACAGGAATTAATAGGTTTATACGGAGGAAGAGTCTTTGATGATGTTCAGTGGGCAGAAAAATATGAAACATCTCCGTTTTCAAGTTTCAGAATTTTGCCTTAAAAAAGCCAATCATCCCAGCTGTGTAATTATGAATTTTCATAAAGACTTTCACCATCTGTTTTCATCGCATAGGTGATAAACAGAACGACAGTAGCAAACAATAATGGAATATCTCTGAGATAATTAATTCAATAAAAATTAAACATATTGATTTTTTTGTGAAAATTATTTTTTAATGACTTTAAAGAAAATACTTGTTGTTCAGTTTGGTTGCTATCGTCTCCCATAGCAACGATCTTTATCGCATGCATTATGATATATATATATATATATACACATATATATAGTAAAGATAGGATTAAAGACGAGACATGTTCACTGTAACTCCGAGTTTCGTGCTTACGCACTCATCAGACAGACTTTAATGAAACATATTCCTATTACTGTGATATTTATATACATACAAGAGGTGTAATGATTATTTACAAAAGAAGTATTGTTCGGAAAGGAGTTAATTAGCTAGGCCTGGATTTCTATTGTTCATCAGATAGAACTTGTTTTCATGTCGGCATTTGGAGATCAATTCGGATCGCTTGTTTAAAAGAGTGTCGCTGTTTGCTTTGATGATGAGTAGCTTTTCTGTTAAGCACAGGTCACACCTCTTAGAAATGTTGCTGTATGGTCTGGCTGAAGTGATGATTGTCCATTCTATGTTGTAGTCTTTGTTGTTATCTTTAAGGTCCCAGATGTGTTTAGAAAGTTCGGTGCTGTTAGCGTATTTTCTATTTCGCAAAGATAGTTTGTGCTGAGTGTATCGTTGCTTGAATGTTCCTTCTGTCAGGCCAATGTAGTTTTTCCCAGTAGTGTCCTCGTTTGTTGTGACATGAGCGTTGTAGATGATGCTGGAGGAGAGGCAGTTGTTGTTTAGAGGGCATTGATCTTTTTTACGGCAGTTGCATGTTTTCTCAGAGGTGGTGGCGGGATCGGTATCGGTGTTGAAGATTTTCTTGTTGTGTTTGGTAATGGTGGTTTTCATGTTTTCCATGCAGCTGTAGCTCACTTTGATGTTATTCTTATTGAAGATCCGGTGAAATCTGTGGTGCTTGGGGAAGTGTTTGTGTATGAGCTTCAGGAAGATGCTTCCGACGTTGGTTTGTACATTCTTGCTGTATGGGGGGTTGTACCAGATGATGTTCCGTTGTCTGTTTCTTTTTGAATGTGTAGATGGTTTATGGTTGTTGTAGGTCAGGGTTTTGGTATATCCGCTGGATTTCAGGGCGTGTTCATAGATGGGTTTGGCTTTGTCGAATTCGGTCTTGTTGCAGGATATGTTGGATATTCTACGGTTGATGGCGTCTGGTAGTTGTTTGATTATGTTGGGCGGATGATTCGACTTTGTGTTGATGTATAATGGCTGGTCGTTAGGTTTTCTGTAGGGGCAGTACGTTTCGTTTGCCAGGTCAAAGGTTACGTCAAGGAAGTTAACTATTTTCAGGTTCGTCTGTATGGTGATGTTAAGGCCGTGGTTCTTGAATAGTTTCGTTATGTCAACATTTCTAAGAGGTGTGACCTGTGCTTAACAGAAAAGCTACTCATCATCAAAGCAAACAGCGACACCCTTTTAAACAAGCGATCCGAATTGATCTCCAAATGCCGACATGAAAACAAGTTCTATCTGATGAACAATAGAAATCCAGGCCTAGCTAATTAACTCCTTTCCGAACAATACTTCTTTTGTAAATAATCATTACACCTCTTGTATGTATATAAATATCACAGTAATAGGAATATGTTTCATTAAAGTCTGTCTGATGAGTGCGTAAGCACGAAACTCGGAGTTACAGTGAACATGTCTCGTCTTTAATCCTATCTTTACTATATATCTATTGCTCTGCATCCCTACGCATTGAGCACTGTTTTACCAGTATAGACCACATTACATACTTTGTTATATATACACACATATATATATATACTGCGGTTTGCATAAACTTTGACCATTTGTGCATATATACAAGTATATGAAATGTATATAAAAAATTATGGGATATGATCCCTGATATTGTTTTCGAGTTGTCTATCACTAGGACTTTCTGAAAAAAATATCAGGGGTCATATCCCATAATTTTTTATATACTTTTTATATACTTGTTTATATGCACAAATGGTCAAAGTTTATGCAAACCGCAGTATATACACATATATATATATATATATATATACACACACACACACATATATATATATATATATATATACACACATATATATACAAAGTATGTAATGTGGTCTATACTGGTGAAACAGTGCTCAATGCGTAGGGATGCAGAGCAATCTGCAATATGTGTGTGTATATATATATACACACACACACACACACATATATATATATATATATTATACACACACACATATATATATATATATATACAAAGTATGTAATGTGGTCTATACTGGTGAAACAGTGCTCAATGCGTAGGGATGCAGAGCAATCTGCAATATGTGTGCAATATGTATATATATCACAGACAGGGCCATTCATAACTGGGTGTTATGTATTTAAGCTAATATTCCTTATGGAAATGATTACAATTTTCAGCAAGAAAGCTTAATAATTAGGATCTCTGTTGTCTTAATAATGTCCTCCCCCCAATAAAAACAAATTAGTCTTTTCTTTTGTAGTTTCGGTGCTCTTAAAAAATCTCATAAAGTCAAACAAAAATCCCTACAAAAATCTATTTTTTCACGTGTTCCTGATTTAAACTTTTCCTAAGATGTTGATATAATCTAGATTTTTAGGAGTTTTTTCGAATGAGCTATCAAAAAATATAGAATCCTGTGCAAAATTTGAGGGTTTTACCCTGTTAACGTGTATGGTACTTCAATGAAATTTTGTAGATTTTTCAGCGGTTTTTGAGCGTGCGCTCATCGTGGGCTCAATTCGAACGTTCAAAAGTAGGCAGCCTTCTTAATTAAAACAATTGATTATAATTCAATATGTATACATATGTTAGAGAGTAACTTTTATATATAGTATGTATGGCATGTATGACATAAACTATAAATAAAGTGTATATATGAGCTTAAAATAGGACTGTTTTTCAGCAGACTGTGTCATGGTGCACTCGTGCATCCAAAATCTAGATGCATGAGTACAAATGACACTGATGAAAAACTGCAGTGTCGTATGCACTTAACAACATGGATTAACTATATGAGAGAGGGTGAATCAAAAGATTTCACAAATATTGTAGTCCAGATTACAGATTCAGATCAAGATTTTGAGGGGTTAGAGAATCCTGTAAATGTAGGAGTTTGGTTTTTGGTCTTTAATTTGAAGTTTGCAGATCTAAACTAATTACCAAAACGTTTTGAGCATTTTTTGTTTGTTTGGATCAAATTGGGATTACTCATTGGTTTTAATGGATTGACAGATATTCATACCCCTATCCAAGCCCCATATGACATTGCACGGCTTGTTTACTCGAACTATACTATGCATCCACATCTGGGATAAACATATGGTTATACATCAAATTATATACCTTCACATTTAACTGATTAAACGATTTCAGATAATATATCTTTTTAAGTGCTGTTTATGTGGGGAAAAGTGTGTCCTGGGTTGGATACCCTTCTTTCCTGAGCTACCCTGGGCAAGCTAACTTTTTTCCTGATTTCTTTGTAAATTCATCTCGGCTATTTACATGAGATTTTTTACTTTGCCTCGGCTAGTATAGAAGGGTTACTGCACTGGTAGGGTTGCTCTCTTTGTGAAAGAGGGTGACCCTGGTACCTGGCCATGGGACAACTTTTCCCCATGTAAACACTTTCACTCGCCTAATCGAAAGAACTTTTTTGTTTGAGAATGCATATCTCCATTGAAATCAATAGTTGTCCCAGGTTTTTATAGGGACAATTTATTTCCATATATATGCTCGATATAGCTGGCTGTAAACAGCCATGTAAACAGCCCCTTTTAATCATCAAGACAGAATACTTTAGTGTCATTCAATCATTATCCACTATTTCCAGAAGAGCCTTGAAACAGGTGCACATCTAAGTGGCTTTTGGAGACTGGTATGGTTATTTCTTAAGCACCGATATTAAAAACATTGGTGTACGTTTGTCCTTTGTTTGAATCTCAGGTATCATTAATAACTTTACCTATAGAAGCTAGTACACGTAAGCATTTACTTAAAAAAGTTAGAAAAACCATTCGAGTCTAACACTCAATCCCTAAGAGAATTTTTACTAATTAAGTATTTTTGATTGACAATATAATGAGTACGTTGTAAGTTGTTGTTTTGGGTTGACTTATCATGCGATTGAAGGATAGTAAAAAGAGGAAAAAACGAAAATTCGTCGCTAAGAATATATTTAAAGTAATTCTGACTTCATTACTGTACAATTTTTGTAAAAATATGATTTATGTGCCATAGTGCACGATTTTGAACGCACACAAAATAATTACTGATGAAACCTTTAAGACGGCCGAAAGAAAGTATCAGGGAACCAATACAGATTAGTTTATTGATCATAGATCGTTTGTTTATAAAAAAAATAAGTAAGACTTTCAATACAGGCGAATACAGTCACAACACGTAATCAGGAATCACACAACGAGATAAAAAAGATTGATGCTTGAAAATGAAGGACATTTTACCTTGAATTGATGCGAGAAAACATTCCTTGATTGCTTTTCTTTATCTATTTACAACAAGCACCTATTACGGTTTACTCTGTAGGCCATTGTCGGTTTAATATATATATATCTGTACAAAACATCACACAAAATACCATCGACGTCGTCGGTCTGTGATCAAATACTACAAGCAAAAATAATACTCACTAGGCCAGGGGTAGAGTAGAGTAGCGCATAAAATGCTCCTCAAAATTCCAATGGAAAATGCTATAAGACGTATTTCAACATACAGTAAAAAGGATAGTTTATTTCTTTAGATCGTGAAGAAACTATTAAGTTCTATTTTTTGTTAATAGTTGAGAAATATTTTCAAGTGGACGAATTTCCTTTATTCAGTGCAGTGTGAATATATTGTAGTCCCCTCCACTACCCCCTGAGGTCTTAGTCGAAGCTTAGTAACCACATTAGTTGAGTTCAATTTATTTTACACACGTACATTCAAGTAAATGCTTTCAGGAATTTACGCTAGGTTGAAACTGTAGCTATTATTTTCGTTTATTGGCTGTATTGTGAACAGAATCAATAAGCTAAAGTGCCAGAGAAAGTGCCTAGGTTTACGTAACCGTATATGCTGACATGCCCACGTGCTCCGCATGATACGGTTCATGAAACTGCCTCCTAATCACTCATAACTGCGTTTACGAATGTTACGTAAAAAGCTGATGTTTGGGAGCTATTGGTTACTAGTATTATTATCCCAAGTTGTTCCTCAAGATCATCCACAGTGATTCTATTCTCATTAGAATGCCTCATCCTAACGAAGACTTCGCTTCTTTGAACTCTCATAACAGGAATGGAGTGTCTTCAGATGTTGTCCAGGTAAGGGATAATGTGAATGATCATGATTCACGATTTTACTCAAAAATATTTTTTATTTCATTTACAACTTACTAGCCACAAAATTACCGGCGATATCTTTATGCCAGGGTAGTATAAAATCAAAATAGAAAATCAATAAGCACGCGGTAGTTCCGTGGTAGTGAACGATCTTACATCGGTTTCTACATTGAGATAAAATTTTGTACGTTAACCTGTTTCAGTGGTACTATCGTCGTGTACGGATTAACGAAGTACGTAACAGGTCTCCGAACACACGAGCGGGACTTTTTGGTTCTCTTCACTTAGAAAAAAAAAAAGTGAAGACACCAAGAATCGAACTCGGTACCTTCGGCACCAAAGAACTACTACAATGCCAACCCCAACCCTAACCCTAAACCTAAACCTAATCCCTAGACCACGAAGCAAATTCGGTTGGATGGTCTCATTATTTAGTCATATTTAAACGATGTATCATCAGCATGTGCACATAAATATTTATTATAGTTTAATTTATGCTATCGTAGGGTACGACTACTAGCCGATTGGTTGAAATTTAAATAGAATTCCCCTGACAATTCCCGTACACGACGATACTACCGTTTCAGTGGCTTACAACGACTATTCTGTAGCTAAGAAAATATACTTACCTAATTTTGTCTGTTACTGTTGCTATTAGAATTCTATAATGTACGATATAAGTAGGTCGGAATTTTTGCATAGTATCCCCAAATACCTTATACACAGAAACAAGCAGAATTGAACATCTTTAATAAATCTTGTTATAATGATGAATATAATTTGTTCACTTTAGATACTGACACTGACATTCTCTGTTGACCTTTTTTTTCCAATCTGGTCAATATGGAACTATATTTCATTTACATATTTTCGCCGCCATTCAATTACTTCTTTAAAGATTAAGGAACGGCTCACCTTAACATAAGGGTATAATCATCACAAAAAGAAAAAAGACACAAATGTACAAATTAGTGTTTTGTAGTTTTTATTGTAATAAATATTTTCATATTTCAGTGTTTATTCCAAAAACACCGACTAAGAAAATAAGAAATTGGTCGTAAAGTTGAAATACTGTCAAATGGACTTATCAGTGCATATGATTTTGTATTCATATCCCCATATCTTTACAATGTAATTCCAATTAAACTAATTTGATGTCATGTTAAAAGCTTATTTTTTTGCCACATTTGAGTTCCTGATACTTCATTACTGCGAAAACCTATTATTGGACCATTTTTAATTTGAAATATTTGTCGAACAGGATTTGTGCAAAAGCATTTACGGTCAATAGTTTGGTGATATCAAAAAATTAAAAATGTCCATTACTTGACATAAATTTATGCTTAAACATTATATAAAAACGTTACTGTTGGGCATAAGTTTATTTTTATAACAAATATAATAGAAACCTATAATGGACATAAAACTTTCAAACATGTCCTTGGTGCATTTAAATTTTTACCCGACATAAATTTATGCCCACTGAGAAACTTTCAACCATGACATAAATTTATGCCCATTTCCAAAGTCCGTACGAATTTTTTCCGGGCATAAATTTATGCCCACTGAGAAACTTTCAACCATGACATAAATTTATGCCCATACGATTTTTTACCAGACATGAATTGCCCATAAAAAAAACCTTCAAACATGTCATAAGTGCATAAAATTATTGCTAAACATAAATTTATGGCCACTCAAAAATTTTCAAATATTTCCAAAGTCTGTACGCTCTCCATTATAAATCAACCATATAACATTTTAATGACCACAATAGTAGAAAACAATGGTGTGTTCAGTTGTTCAAAAGTCAATGTGTTTTTAAACGGATAGTGCGAAACAGCTTATGAATGTAGATTGAAACCTTCTCAATCCTTTAACTCATTCAACCTCATTTTCCTCATACACCCTCTTCAATTCTCTTTTGGTCGCCTCCCTGAGCTTCTTTTGTGGCGTTAACTCAAAGTCGAAGAGGAGGACACAAGATTTCTGGACAACTTCTCTCCATATGACCATCTTTCGTCCACTTCTACTAGCTGTTTACTCGTAGTTTCAAATTTAGGTGACGCCAGCTAAGATAGTAAATAACTTATCTAATTTAGGTGACGTCACCTATTCAACAGTGAGGCTAAAAGCACTCTACTAAAGTTACAATATCATAATGCACTTGTCATCGGCTTCCAGGAGGAGGAAGGGGGGGGGGGGGTGGGGCAAAAGTAGAGACTTTACTTTGAGCCTAGAGGAAAAATATCTGTATTTCCCCAGATATGGGGCAAGGTTTCTTAGAAAATACATACCCCTATATTCCACCAGCCCCTGGGGCAAAATTGTTATGGAGTTGAAATAACAGATCACAAAAGTAACACAAAACAGTAGAGTGCATACACTAAATGCATAAAACAAACTGGAGACAAGATCTTAGTAACATGTATAGCAAATAGAACATTTGATAAGGTCTTAACTTTCTGCAAACTCTTACTGAAATACTGAATCAGCATCTGCCTCAAGCTTGAACATGCTGCTACAGTTACAGTAACTTGACCTTCAGTATCCGCCATTTTGTGCATGACTATTTTTCAGTTTACGAGCGGCGTTTCCCCAACATTTCCCGAGTCTAACCCGGGATCCCCCCCTCATGGAAGCCAATGACAAGTGCATAAATTATCAATTCCTTGTCTGTGTTATCACAGATAACACAGCCTTGGACTTGATAATTTACGATATCATGCTCAACCTCATCCAATAATAGCTTTATTGTACATTTTGCATACTGGAAAAAATCAACATGAACATTAAATCATAGAGACAAAAATTATGAGTGCCATGATGTTGCGTGAAAAATGGAAATGTTAATAATAATAACTTTAATTCTTAATATAGCATGTTCCGCAAAATCTCAACACAATTGTGAATGTATATTTTAAAAATTCAAACATCATAAAAATAAAAAATAAAGTAAATAATAGTTTGTTTTTTTTAAAATTTAACGTCATGTTCGAACAAAAATGTTTTTAAAATCTTTTTAAAAGAATCTAATGATTTTGCTTACTGAATGTTCTCAGGGAGTGTGTTCCATTGTCTCAGTGCATAAATATTTGGAGAAATCTTCATAGAATATATGAAAATAAGTTAAGGATTCCTTAAATAATTGTTTTTATTATATACCAAGTGTCAAAGTTCAATTTTCCCCAATTTCTATTGGTCGAGAGCCAGTCACGTGAACATGAAGAAATTTGACTGTTTCCTGGCAACTATTCTGGGAGGGGAATATTATGTTATGGACCGGGAATAACAAAACCGGAAGTCACATGATTGAAAAAATATAAAAACCGGATACTAGAGAAGCAACACATTTGAGCTCACATTCGGCTTCGCCTCCTGAAACATCAGCAGTCTCGGGACCACAAAACATGTGTTAATTGTACATAATTCTGGAAATAAATACATAATGAATAAAAACAAAGCTAACACAGCGTGACCTTGAATGGACTTGACATGATAAATGTATTATCTGTAGGAAAATCTACAGATAATACATTTATCATGTCAAGTAAACATGATATCAGGGATTGGCTGAGGCCTCTCAACCAATCAGAATTGAGATACTTAGTAAAATGTATAATACCAGGTGGACTGACAGAAATCTATTAGCAATCAGATTGTGAATCACTTTTTGCTGAAAAAGAATCAATCCCAATAGGCCTTTGCGTGCCTAGAGAAGCAGAAAAAAACAAGATGTGTGGATCGGTAATAATCAAGTTTATCAAAATCATGTTTCGTGCAGGACTCTAGGCTCGTGATCATGCTAGGGATTGATTCTTTTTCAAGTCAAAAAATGATGCATTGAGCGCTTTCCAAAATCACCTGGATTCACGGGTGTATTCCAGCAATTTAGTTATCACTTCTATAACATTCTATAAAATTAGCATAGGAAATAACACCATTTAAAATTGCTTTTACGAGGAATAAGGTGATATTATCTACAAAAAATGTGTTGATGATGATATATCAATTGGGCAAAAAAAATTTGGTTATCATCCAAACAGTGCTTCCAATAGACCTTATTTGTGATGTGACAAGTTTTCCCAATTCAGCGTGACAAACCTCTGGGGGAATGAAGAGCTATTGTTTTGAAACTCAACGGGACATCATCGTTATTCCTTTCATATCCGTTGGGATGATCATGAATTTTTCGAAGTGTAAAAACAAAAGAAAATGAATCCCCTGGAGGTTCATCACGAAAACATTGTCACACTATGAATAGGGCCTATTATAAAATTAAGAAAAATTGAAAGCCAATCAACCAAACAGAAACAAGTATTTTTGTGTATGTGTTGTAAGTCTTTTTGACCTTTTTTTATTACCACAAGGGTTTTTCTCCTGGTGCTCCATTTTCCTTAGCCTGTCTCACATGTGACGCAGGCTAAACAATGGATACGTTAATTGAAATAATGTCATACAATGACTGAGGGACGATATTATATCATGAAATTTGCCATAGACCTTATTCTGATAATTATTGATCTCTTTTATTATATATCGTTCTCAATTCTTTCAGTATCCAGTATTCTGTTTTCTCTATTTGTATCTTAATATTCATTATTACAATATATTGTTCATGAAATATCTCCTTGAACCCCCAAGGGCTAAAAAGGCCTCATGGGTGGCATAGTGGTTAGAGCACTTACCTCTCGCCAAGACAACCCATGCTCAATTACTGGACTTGGTGTATTACCTGAGTAGAGTTGCTTATTGGTTCTCTCCTGTGCTTCAAGGGTTTTTCTCCGGGTTCTCCAGTTATCCTCCCTCTGCAAAAATGAATGTCTAAATTCCAATTGGAATTTAGTAGATGAAGAGCCACTCTGTGAAAATGCCACTATTGAAACATATTTATTTATGAATGAACTAGTAAACAAATGATTGAAACACAAAATAAGACCTCTTTAGCTTTGGGAGTGTTTTCCCATTTCAGACCACATTTGAGAATAAGATTCTTTGTTTGAGTTGCATCCATATTCATGTGTCTTCTCGTGTGCAACCGTCAAACAAAGATAAAATACTCTAGTGAAAAATGGTCTGAAATTGAAAAACGGTATGTCTAAGCTAAAGAGTTTTAGGCTATTTTTGATTATTTCTTAAAACTCTATTTTTCAAGGATGATCATGAAGGTTTCAACCCTTCAGTCCTCATTGGATCTAAAAAAGAAACCAAAGAGTCAACAATGAATGGTGCCAGAAACGGGATCCACGTTGTGGGCAAACGATTCCCCAGGGTACTAGTGACAGGAGGAGCAGGCTATCTTGGGACATCACTAGTACCATTATTACTCCAGAAAGGCTACGAGGTTCTCGTCTACGACCAGATGCTTTGGGGTGTAAGCGGCCTGCTGCCATGCGTCGGTAATCGTCGCCTAAAAATAGTCAATGGCAACATACTAGATGTAAGGCACCTACAAGAGTGTATGGCAAAGTGTGACGCTGTCATCCATCTAGCCGCAATTGTCGGGTACCCGGCTTGCGAAAAAGACCCGGACCTAGCCCGAGAAGTTAACGAAAAGGGCACGAAGAATGTGGTGGGGTGTTTACGACGTGGACAAGCCTTGATTTATGCCTCTACCGGGTCATGCTACGGGGCGATACCAGATGGGTTGTGTACTGAAGATACACCTATATGTCCTTTGACTCTGTATGGCAGCTCAAAGGCAAAGGGAGAGGAAGTAGTCATGAAATCGCCTTGCGCCGTCAGCTTACGATTAGCCACTGTATTTGGTATTTCACCGCGACTTCGTCTTGATCTTCTAGTAAACGACCTTACTCACAAAGCCATCACAGAGAAGCAGTTCGACCTTTACCAAGGGGAATTCCGACGTACTTTCCTCCACGTGAAAGACGCTGCTAGGGCTTTTGTTTTTGCTTTGGAAAACTACGAGGAGATGAAAGGCACTGTTTTTAACGTTGGAGATGAACGTATGAACATGTCCAAGAGTGAAGTTGCTGAACGCATCGAGAAGTCTGTACCTGAATGCAATATTACGAAGTCTAACAGCGGCGAAGATAAAGACAGAAGGAACTACGAAGTGTGTTACCGGAAGATTCGAGAACTAGGATTTGAAGCGACGATATCAGTCGAAGAAGGAATTGAAGAGTTGTTAAAGATTTTACCGTTTGTTACTCCCGAAGAAGTGCTCAAGGCAAGGAATGTCTAAAGATTTCATTTATATGAATAATATTAGGAAATACTATCATATATAAAAAAATTCCGGTCATGAATATCAATAATTTAAGATAAAAAATATTGTGAGACAAGATGCAGCAATCGTTGCGATAAGTAGATTACATAGTATTGAAAGCAATAATCCTAAGAAACATAAGTTTTAGAATTCTTTCAAAAGAGCTTACTTGAATACACTCAAATCCTTAATATTCCTAGTACTTTCGCTAACATTCCTGTCGTCCGCTGCTCTTGAAGCTTCTTGAGACCGTTCCATATTGGCCCTACTTTCAGTTGATCTTAAGCTTGCTAATTAGGAGAATTCATTATGACAAATTTTTTTAATTTCATGTTAAGGTTGCGGTTATACGGGCGATCGTGCAACTTGCCGCAAGTTGCAACACAGCTTTGTTGCGCGAAAAGACACCTTAAATTAGAGAGAGTGTTGCTCGTATTGCCACTCCTGCGACAACACAATTTCACTGTTGAACAAAATAAAAGCTTTCTCTACTCTTTGTAACAATGAAAATTTGTTACTCTTTACAAATTGCGAACATTCCATTTTTGCGTATTATAACCGCATGTAGCTTTAGGTAGTTATTTCAAATATATATTCGTTTAAAGATAAAAATATTGCTTGTTAATTGACGCTGCTACAATTAAAATATATGCATGTGTCTGTATGCAAAAACTCTGCCAAATGCCCAGGATATCTAATATCCAGAATACCCCTCGTCTTACTTCAATGATTTTATTTATGAATCGGCCGACAACCTGTTTTCAATTTTGTGTAAGATTTCAAGTTGGAGTATAGATCAGGTAGTGTATTGTTTGAGGTATGAAAAAGGTAGGGTCAGGTAAGAAGTTATTAGCGAACTTGAGATCCGACGACGAGTACGAGATCGAGAACGAGTTTTAAAATGTGTACGTCGTTAACACTAAGCCGTAGTCGACTTCCGATTTTTTACAATCCAAAGTTTCAATCTTCGTACACTATCACGACTATAAAAAGATAGTGGCTCTCTTTGAAAGCTAAAAACTCGTACTTGTACTCGTTCTCGTACTTGTACTCGTTCTCGTACTCGTCGTCGGATCTTAAGGTTTCTATTTCTATGTGCTCTGCATGCCTGTGATATTCTAAAAAAGCCGGATAAATAAAGTGCGGGCTAAGCAGATTCCCGCCTGCATACCTTTGAACGCCATCTCTTTGACACACTTTACCACATTCTGAATACTCTATGCATGCAGGGCCCGGTTGTATGAAGTGTGGATCGCGCTTTTCGAAGGATAAATCCTTATTCAGTGGATATATTGAAGTCGATGCTGATACAATAAATTTATCCACTCCGGTTAAGGTACTCGTCGGATAGCGCTTCCACCCTTCGTACAGCCGGGGCCACTGGGTTACCAGAAAGAAATATTTTGTGCTTGACCATTCGGGTCTATATCGAAAGCTGCCTATATCTACTGAGCCGAATTTTGGACATTTTACTCGAGGTCTGAAAAGGGGGTCCTGATCCCGAATCCCGCGCATTTCTTCCCCGAAATCCCTTGTGCTGCAACATTTTGCTATCAACGACCATATTCAAAAGAGTTTTTAAAATTTTTGAAATTTTATTTTATTTATTAGTGTTTTCACGTTTTCTCTAAAATCAATAAGCAAAATTTCACATCCTGGAGTGACATACTGGGGGATTCTGAATTCGGCAATTTCCGGGTCACTGCCGATGCCAATATCGCGAATGGCGTAAAAATGTTTCTCCAGTTTCCCAGATCCCGCGCTAAGTTTTATCCGTTTTCCGGTTCACGTGAACACTCTTCCATACCCTGTTTACTCTGCCAGATAGGTAGCCTCTGTATCAGTGTTAAAATTTTTAATATGTCAAAAGGTTTCCTGCACAGGATGTTGGCTTTCGCAGCAGGATTTAATTATATATTAACCATAACCAAGGGTGACGAGCCCAGCGGCGAGATCATTAATATGCTAATTGCATTCCTCGGGACATATCTTACTCTCGGCGTCCGTCTGGTGAACTCACTCAACCAAATACTAGTATAACTCGGTATAATACTACAACAAAATGACTAACCTCTCCGAAGACCAGATTCTCGAGTTGAGAGACGCTTTCTCTCTTTTTGATCGCTCAGGCCGTGGAACTATTGATCCCAAGACTGTGGTAGATGTGCTAAGGTCAGTTGGTCTAAACCCAATGATGGAGGACATAGAGAAGATGGAGAAAGAACTCGGCAAGAAGCCAGTAAGTTTTGATTCTTTCTTGACCCTCTACGTGTCGTTCAACAAGAAACCTAAAGTAGTGATGGAGGAATTTATCGAAGGATTGCGTGCGTTTGATAAAGAGATGGACGGAACCATGAGCTCTGCTATGCTCCGGAATCTTCTGGTCAGTCTGGGAGATAAACTGACACCAGAGCAGGCTGATACTATCGTAGCTCTACAAGACGATCGTGGCACGATTGAATACGAGAAACTCATTCATAAAGTCATGGATAACTAGTGAGATTTATTAGTGAAGTATTATTCCGATTATTAAGACCTTGAGTGAACTTCATTGGGAACATCACTTGAAACTTGAAACGGATATGATAAGAAAGTCGAAAGAAATTTCAAGTATTTAAAGGAGCAGTCCACTAAATAATATGGTAAACTGTACTGAACTTTTTCAATTTAGTGACTTGGTTTCTCTGCTGATGATTTCGCTAGAGCTCAGTGATTGTTTTCAAATCAAGAATGATTTTTTTAGAGCCAATCTTTTGTGTTGTTGTATCGTCTTAAGATCTGATCGCATATGGACTCCTTGATTAAAATTGTAAATTCTAAGGCATGACGAATCGTAACACAAAAAGATTCACTCAAAATATATAATACTTGTATGTAATTTCAACTTTTAAAATCCAAATCGAGATATTAAAATTTAGACATTTTTTCATCATCGCGTTCAAAATGAGTTTTGGTTTCCCGTAGCGTATTTTGTCTTCCGAGCAAGAATGCATTCCTCCAACCGATAAAAATGTTTTATTTAAACCATTAACTTATCGAGTTTGCATTTTAAGATTCAAGGTAATATTGCATTAATTTCAAACTCTCTTTAATTATTATCGAATTCCATGGTACATTAAATTCTTTAAACTATCTTTAAAATCGATGTTACGTTATAGCTTAACAACGCTGGTATGTAATTATATTATGTAAATACGACAAGGTTTGTTGTTACAGCTATGATGGCTCGGAGAAGGGTCCTTGATTACTAGTAATCCTCTTTTTAAAAAACTATCGGTATCTCGTATTCTGATTCAACAAAACAAATTAGGATTGGTTTTATTCTCTGCAAAACTAAAACTCTTTTTGTCCGGTTAAAGTCCTGTCCGTCTAATGAATATCGAGCAGAGTTGATTAGCGGTCACCCAAACGACTCTAACGGTCGTATTATGCAGGCTGGTCGATTCGACCAGGTTCTGTGTTTTAGAAACGCAATTTACCCAGTATATGAGATTTTATTTATGAAAAACTTTAACGGTAATCAAATCCTACTTTAACACACGTGCAACTATGCCCCCAGTACGGACATGTTTTAACAATCAAGGTTGGTGTAGCAGGGGGCACTAAATCTCTTCTTGCCCTTTAATTCCTAGACCCAGGACCCTAGGACTTTGGAAGGGGAGCTTTGTTTTTAACTATTCTCACTAAATAAATTATCACTAAGCAGTATAAATTAAGTCGACACACATGACTCACCTGCATAACGTTGTTTTGACCTTCGAAGTACGAATTTTTCCCCACCCATCCCTAAGCCTGGTGGCGGTGGTGTTCTCGTTTTCCCTAATCTCGCTGTTTGCCTCATCATCGTCGCGGACCTCGCCCCATAAATTAATCATACTGCGACTTGATAATGGCTTCAGTGAGAAAATATTACTGATCTTAGTTATGTCATTTCTTGAAAGACCGGCCAGAATAGCGCTAAACATAAACCACCACTAGCGACCGGCTTCTCAAGACTTGGTATGACATTTGAGTTGAGGTTGTTAGATCTCATTCTCCATTCGAGGGTCTTTCTCTGATTTTTATCCATCAACAAATAAGTTCTGATGTGCTAATACATTCGATCCTTGAATTAGCCTTGCTCTGAGTTTGATTAGTCCATAGGTTATTTAAAAAAATTCAAAGTTTTCTACTGCGAACATTGAGCGAAAAATAAAAAACCTTCAGTTTGCGGCGCACAATCTTTTTATATGTTCTCACCCATTAATACTCTCACTCTTTTTATTTTGAATTTTTTTCTGTAAGAAAACCGAGCTTTATTTTAATTTTTCATGTCTGGTCCAGACCTAGTACAGAACTAGTCCAGATGCTGGCTAATCCTATGACAAATGGCGTTTTTGGCTGCATGTGCTACCTACTGACAACTCTGTCTCATAGCTTGGCCTTGCTTCAAACTTACGACGAGTTGAATTCGTACGTATTTTTTTGTAATTATTTTATATACTGGAAGGCCAGAGGCAAACACTTGGGTACACTGACAGTGGAAAGCGAACGCTGTGTGGCTAATTAGTTTTAGACGTCAGTCTAACGCACACGTAGAGAGTCTTATTAGACAACCAGTCTAACAGTATAAGACCCCTTGCACTGTTTTGTCTCCCGGAGGGGAATTAGTGCAAGAAAGACTTGCATTCGTTTTCTATATAGCAATCACGTGAACCTCCCTGACTATAGTTCATACACTAAGCTTCGTTATTCGCAATGGTGTCTGTTTTCCAGTATATGCAATGCCAGTAAATGCGCAGTGGCAAATGCCGAACATCGCTGTGTGTGCGACATGGTTCCCATATTGGGACTTCTCGAAAATGGTGCTTGAATACTTTTATGGACCTACTCCATGTCGACTTCACAGAGTTACGAACAAAGCAAGAGAGGTGACGTAGGGGTTGCTGCAAAAATTGTGACGCACAAGGGGGAGGGGCTCAGGAAAATTTAGACACAACCCCGCCGGTCTTTCGAAATAAATGTCTGGCTCTTGAGTCGCGTTCTAATAAAAACTTAATATTTCCTTTTCAAAAGTTATTGGAACATTTTTATTGTAAGAGATGTCTACTTTGGACGTAGCTTTTCCCACTTAGTCACGTGTCATTTTCTTGAAAATAAGATTCATTTTTTGAGTTGCACCATATTCATGTGTCTTCTCATGCACAACTGGCAAAAATAATATTCTAGAGCATGACACATGGTCTGAAATGGGAAAACATAACGCTCAATGAGAGGTTAGGCTATATCGGGTGAGAAAAGAAGATTGGGTTCCCTGTGTCACCGTCTTTGCACCACACAGGAAACCCAGTAGAAGAAGATAGAATGACAAGGTGCTGAGACAAGGTGCTGAGACAAGGTGCAGCAGTTTGAGTTTGGAAAGAATGGCCAGCTAACTGGACAAATATATGGTAAGTTTTTGATTACTTTTAATATTTCCAAACTTTAAATACATATTTTAGACTTCTCTTCTTTTATAGTAAGTTGCAAAAGACTGGCAAAATAATCCTTCAAAGTAGGGGAATATTATAGAGTGTTGCGTTCTCTCCATATTTCAAGGCTATTTGCTTTTCCTCCCTTATCTTAATTCCAAATTGATCTTTGAACTTTACCTAGATTTGAGCCTGGTTCTGTATTGATGCACATGTTGTAATACAAGAGATAAGGCAAAAATGTAAATTTTCATGGGGGGGGGGGGAGGGGGGGGCTAATCGACATTTTGACTTAGATGTTTATATATAAAGGACTTTTGGACGGGTTTCAGGCTTTTGGTTTAAATTTTATTGAACCCTGAAATTGTAGTATGCTAGCTGAACTGAGCCTCTCCAGTCTTCATTCCCAAATTCCATTCATTGGTTGACTGGTCAACAAAAAGCATTCAACAGAGGCTACAAGATAGTTTCAAGTGATAATTCAAATTTGAACTGCTTGCAGCCTTGACTGTATGCCGTTGTGTTTCATCAATCAATGCAATATTAAGATGGATTACAGGTGTTGCCATCCCTTATTTCGACCCCCATTTAAAACAGCTGCTTGAGTAACTAAGTCATTTTGTCAGAGTTATAAAGTTGCATCTTCGTGACATATATAAACATCTGTGCCTGAAGTCTTGATACAGGTTGAGGCTTAAAATAAAAATAAAATAACTCTCTTTTCCACTTGCTATGTTATTTGTTTTGTTGTATAGCAATCCATTATCAATTATGCAAGTGCAGATGGCTTAAGCAGCAAGGATGCTGGACTGGGGCCAGAGATAAAAATACCATCCCCTCCAACAGCCAATGAGAATGCTGAATTTTCAGGATACTGGACTGGAAAAATAAATATCATTTTTAATATTTCCCATCTCTGTCTATCACCCTATGACTCCAAATAGACATGACATTTTCATACTCTGCAGGAACTCTGGAAATGTGGGACACCTTAGTTATATCCTTGCTTTTCCCCTGGCATTCAGTTTCAGGAACAAACCTACCCAGGAATTGTCAGTTTCTTTTTTACCCAAGGTAGCAAATTTTACAAGAAAATGTAAGCCCTTTTAATTTTGTCTTTGTTAAATTTCTAAATCTATCTTTTCCTGTTTTCTACAGCTGTTCTTTTCTTTCCCTTTTTCCTGCACATCTTTATCTGCTATCTTGTACTTGTCATGATGAGATGTAAGCTGTTCGTTTGGATCTTGGGTTCCTGAAGTACTGTAATAGGGCAACGCCAGGAATGAAAATCACTGAAGAAAGTATCAACACCACAATGATAAACACTGACCAGGCAGGATAGGGAAGTACCTGGTAAGTAGCCTGGAATAGCAACCAATATCTCAATATTCATGCAAGATAAATAAATAAAATAAATATCTTTATTTAAGTGTCTAATCGTTCTAGTGCTTACCCACTAATTGGAGACACTTTTCACTCAAAACTCACTGCCACTACATTCAATATTATATTGCACACAATGCTCAACTCACATGTTAATTTTTACATTTTAATATATTATAATTTATATCTCTTTCAAAGTAGCATAGTTTTGCTTATTTTTTTTAAGGAATAAACAATTTTTTAAAGGAAATTTTCATTTTCACAACCATTGCATATAGGTTCTCTGAGTCGAATAGATAGAATACATTATGGTGTACGTAGCTTGGGTACAAACAGCACTATATAATCCCAAAAGATTATGCCCAATTCTTGCTATCTCAGGAAAGGTTTTGGGCACATCAATATCAATCTCCTGTGAATTTTTCCTTAAAAAAAGGAGTCCTCACCAGTCCTTCATTCCAAGCATAGTAGACTGCTTGTCCTCGTGACATCAACACGATGCTTGACACTAGGATGGTTGTCATGGCAACAGGAGTGATGAACATCCAACAAACTTTCCAGAACATTGCTGGTTGTCTGCCTGTCATGAACTCAATATCTTCTGAGAACCTGGAAGAAAAGGATCTTGTATGAAATCTTAAATATGAGAGACGCCTGCCTGCCTGCCTTCCTGCCTTATGTGGGGGAAAGAATCGCCAAATCCAATAAAAAATTCAACAAAGTTTGCTCTTAGAGAAAAACTTTAATCTAAAATGGACTGTTTTTCAGATATAACATGTCTTAATACATACTAAAAAATAGTCTGAGTGTTTGCTGGCTATTCTACTTCTCTTCGTGGATTGATTTGGGTTTTAGAACAATTTTCTGTAAATTTGCGTTGATTTGACCCCCGTCCGATGACCATGATCCTTTGCTTTTAAACAATAGATTGTTTTGATGTGATGTCATAGTGAAATAGGACAATTACTAATTAATGTCTGACTAATGTAACACTATTGTTTGTCTTGTCTGCCTGGGCATTTTTACCCACCTGTCAATACCATAGATATAGCAGACACCAACACACTCCATGATAGCAATAAACAACAAAGGAAGGTTAGCACAGAAGCTATCAAACATCTGCAGGACGTATTCTCCTACAGTAGTGACCATGCTGAATCCCATGCACATAGAGAAAATACACAGCAGACCTGGAAACAATATTGTCATAAATACTGCTTGTTACCATGGTAATTCTTCATTATCATAAAAAATGCCTACTTGACATCTTCGTTACATGGGTGAAGCATATCTGTGTAGTATTTATTAGCCATTTCAAGCTTGAGGAAAAAAACGGGTTGAGTTGACATTGCAATGCATTGTGGGACTGTTTCCCGAGATGGCATCTATTTTGTCCCCACAAAGAAAATGAGTCCCATAGTAGACCCATATTAGCATACTCTTAGCAGAACACATAGCTTGTTTATTATTCAGTGGGCTATACATTTTAGACTTATAGTAGTTTAAAGGTTAATCAGAACACACCTGCAAGCAGCTCTTTCCTTATGTTTTTGAATCCCATTATGTCTTGTAAAGCGGTTGTAATGCTCTCTAATGCCCCAAAGAGACTATCCAGGCCCAAGGAGAACAACATAAGGAAGAATATGACAGACCAGAAGTTGGATCCTGGCATTTGATTAATGGCATCTGTGAAGGCAATGAAGGCCAGTCCTGGTCCACTTGCTGCCTGTCGAAAAACACCAAAAAAACCCTCAACTTTAGCTTTCACTAATTAAATATCAGGAAATTGAGTGCACTTTGTTTTCCCATTTCATACCATGTGTCATTCCCTTGAGTATTATTGTTTCTTATCAGTATGGCTTGAAAAGGTACATCAGCTGAGTACCCTGTAACACACCCATTCCTTCAGCAAACTAAAACCTCGACTTGGTCATGAGGCTATCTACATTTGTTTCTAATTCTATGTTAATTTCTATCTACTCATCTCATTAACTCAATTTTTCTTTGTCCATCAGCTTGAAAAATCCCTTCCGTTTGCACTACCCATTCCTTTGACCCACTCTTAACCAAAGTAAAGTACTGATAACTTCCTACCTCAGTCAAAAACTTCTCAATATTACACTTTGGAAGAGCGTCTACCACAACTTGAGTAGTATTCCTAATAATCGAGTTCTTTTGATCTAATGGCATTGCAGTAAAATTATATTTTGTATAGTAGAGTTTAGGTTCATCATTCCCAAGCTTCGCTTTTCCTCGCATTCAGCCATCATAAAGGTAGCCCTAAAAACGTCAATGGATAAGTTACGTGACTATCACGGAATTGCGTGACTCTGAGTAAAACATTCGAGCGTGACTCAAACGTAAAGTATATGTATGCGTGATATTCAGTTACACTCGTGCGATAGACTTGTACTCTCTTGACTCCAAATCAACACCATTTACGTGACAGTGCTTTGCGTGACCGTTAGTATTTCCATAATGCTGAACTTTCAGGCTGTCGTTGCCAATTGCAATGCATACACATTTACGTGACATTTCAAGTGTCTTACCTGAATCCTAATATAGAGAACACCACGATACTAGCAAACAAAGATGTCATGCAATTGGCTAACGATATGGTCATGGCGTCACGCAAGGTATTTTCATGCATGGGGTTGTAACTGGCGTAGGCGATGATGGTCCCAAAGGCCAGACCAAGTGAGAAGAAAATCTGAGTAGCTGCATCCAGCCATACTAAAGGATCCAGTAATTTCTCCCACTGTAGAATAGAGATAGAAATAGTTATAGAAATATATATTAATAGGATATTCCCACTTATCACCAGGTTGTATGTGCAGTCGATCTCGTCTTATATAGTTACATGCGATATGTTGCGTGTGATATGTTTTAACATTGTCGTAAAACCTCAAATGTTTGTCATTTCTTGTGTCCAATCTACTAATATGTGTGTCGTATGCCAGTTTCCTAAGGTGTGTCGTATGTTGAATATCGTAGTATTTGTGTCTTACCTCTAGTAACCCACTGTCCCTCTATCTGTGTCGTACGTGTGTCTTGTGTCAAGAGAGTATAAATAAGAGAGCCTGGAAACTTCTTTGTATCGCTCGCTCCATGTAAATCGCTAGTTGACGAACGGGTGTAGGTTAAGGCAAAATTTAAACTGCATCCGGTTTCTAAAAATAGTCCAACCAGGATTTACATGGCGCGTGCGATATTAAGAAGCTTTTCCTTCCTTATCTATGCTCTCTTGCTTGGGTTAAATGCCCCTTTGTTTGTGTTGAGCGTCTTTTATCATGTCTTTGTGTCTTGCATGTTTATCGTACGTTCCGCATAAATGAGCTGTGTGTCTGGCCTACAACCAATGAGAAAGAACTGTATCAATATACCCCATCTAGGTGTTTTGAGAACAGGCCTAGTTCGCGGTGTGTCTTACCCTGAGCTCACAGCACAGGGTAAGCTAACCAATGAGAAAGAAGTGTATTCAATATACCCCATCTAGGTGTTTTGAGAACAGCCTAGTTCGCGGTGTGTCTTACCCTGAGCTCACAGCACAGGGTAAGCTAACCAATGAGAAAGAAGTGTATTCAATATACCCCATCTAGGTGTTTTGAGAACAGCCTAGTTCGCGGTGTGTCTTACCCTGAGCTCACAGCACAGGGTAAGCTAACCAATGAGAAAGAAGTGTATTCAATATACCCCATCTAGGTGTTTTGAGAACAGCCTAGTTCGCGGTGTGTCTTACCCTGAGCTCACAGCACAGGGTAAGCTAACCAATGAGAAAGAACTGTATCAATATACCCCATCTAGGTGTTTTGAGAACAGCCTAGTTCGCGGTGTGTCTTACCCTGAGCTCACAGCACAGGGTAAGCTAACCAATGAGAAAGAACTGTATTCAATATACCCCATCTAGGTGTTTTGAGAACAGCCTAGTTCGCGGTGTGTCTTACCCCTGAGCTCACGGCACAGGGTAAGCTAACCAATGAGAAAGAACTGTATTCAATATACCCCATCTAGGTGTTTTGAGAACAGCCTAGTTCGCGGTGTGTCTTACTCCTGAGCTCACGGCACAGGGTAAGCTAACCAATGAGAACTGATAGTCAAAGAAAATATAGCAAAAAAGAGTCTGCATGTGTCTGTATAGCTCCCTCCGTCAATTTTGAGTAGCGAATGGCAAACACGTACGAGATGTATGGATAGACACGTTAACGAGTTGCATGTCACCTCATGACATTGACATTTCACCTGTATTTTTCTCTTGGATGAGGGATCTACCCTACGCATGCGCGTCACGTGTCATTACCTACAAGTTGCATAGAATCCAACAAACTGTTGCATTTCATACTTGATCGTGCACTTGTAGATGGCTCCATGTATTCTTTTGGATCTTTGTGCTCCTGCATGCTGGCAACACCTGCATTTGGACTCTAGTTTGCATAGAATCCAACAAACTGTTGCATTTATTACTTGACCGTGCACTTGTAGACTGCTCTATTTATTCTGTTGGATCTCTGTTCTCCTGCATGCTGGCAATACCTGCATTTGGATTGCAGGTTGCATTGAAACCAACAACTGTTGCATAACATACACGATAATGTACTCAGACAACCATTTCTTTCTTTTGGATGAGGTATCTGTTAACTCTCTGCACTCGTGCACGTTGCCAACACCTACGTTTGCATTGCTAAGTTGCAATCCAATCCAATAAGCTGTTGCGTTCCATACATATCCCCTTGTAGACCATTTTTTCTCTTGGACGAGGTATGTGTTAAGACCCTCTGTGATCATCTTGCAGGTTTCATAGAATGCAATAAACTGTTATTGTCATACATGAGAAAGTGTTCTTGTTTTTCTTGACCGAATTATCTGTTGAAACTCTTTTTGCTCATGCATATTGCCATTGCCTATATTTGGATTGAAGTTTGTATAGAATCTAATAAACTGTTGCACATCTTTGCAATACAGTTTACCTGGTTCTCTTATACGAAGGGTCTCCAACAAAACTCTTTCCTCCTGCATGTTGGCATTACCTGAAATTGGATTGCAGGTTGCAATCAACCAGGCAAACTGCAGCAAGCCAAGCATGACGCCATACACTATTCTGATTATGTGCCGATTGCTGGCTGCATATTCTAGATTGTTCAGTAGTCTCCAACACGGACATGTCAACGAATACCTTACCTCTACTCGTAAAAGCAAATTCAAAATGTAGATCAGAATAAGAATCAAGTTAACAGCTGCATTTGAATTGCAACGCAAATCGTTCTCTTCTCACCGGAGGGGGATGGGGATGGGTACTGATTTGTTTACGTGACTTTGAATGTCACGCCATCTGCGCCGAATTCACACCATGTTTTTCTCGTGACTTTGATTGTCACGCACGTTTCCTGTAAAAGCAAAAAGCAAAATGAAGTTTTTTCAAATCAACATTAAAAAGGCCTAAGCTAAACTAAGGCCCTGATAGTATGAAGCATGCACATGTTACGTCATAGCCGCCATGTTGGTTGACGATAACAAAGCATTCCTCATTTGCTTCTCTAGATCTTGTTAGATCAATCAACATGGCGGTCGTTTCATTGTCATTCATATCTCAAGGGATTTTGAGTCACATGGTTACACACACTGTATACAAGGGGGAAGATCGACCCTAAGCCTAGTGCCACGTGATCCTAGCTCCTACACGTTTCCTCTTTTATTTTGAATGTTTATACAAGCACCGCCCGATTACCCTAGTGATAAAATGATCCCGTCTGTTTGATAGCGTTACCCTAACGTCGTGGCTAGGGATAAGCCGCCATCCCGGATCTACCTTTATCGATAGCGTTACCCTAACGTCGTGGCTAGGGATAACCCGCTTTCCCGGGTCTACTTTTGAGGATTGTCAAACTTCTCGTATCTCTAATAACTTAGCCATTATTATAAACTAGTGAATGAAAGCCCGCGGGATCGCAATATTAACAGTTAAAATAGATTTTTTAGTAAAAACTTCCACAAATATTTTCTGATTTGGCAGGTATTTTTAACCTTTTTAACCAACCCTAGAATATGTCTTCCCCTATCACTACAATTATCCTTCATCTTGTCCCTTGTAAACCCGAGCCTAGGGTAACCCCACTGATTGCTTTTTACGGCGGCCATGTTGGAGGAACTTAGGAAAAGAATTGTCATTGGATTCTTTCATCATATCCTCCAACATGGCCGCCCTGTCTTTGTATTTAATTCTCTTGGGAATGGTTAAAAACCATCAATTACTCTATCAAGACTTTCCAGTCCCAGCTGGTAAACAGGCCTTAGTTAAAGATACGTAATGTTTTCTACCTTAGGAGTGAAGAGATACTTGATGCCGACGTCATAGCCTTCCAGTAAAAGTCCCCGGATAAAGAATGCTATGAGGACTACATACGGGAATGTAGCGGTGAGGTACACAACCTAAAAGGAGAGAGGAGATGATGCTGATGATTTGAAGCAGGTGAGACGATATAGAAGCATAGAATCCGTCATGAAAAACTATAAGGTGATACTCTGACGAAAATCGCTCAAACTTGGATTCAGTTGAAACTTTCTAAGAATACTCTTTAAAGGTCCAATAATCACTGTATGAAGTGTTTTCTCGATATTCAGGACGAAAGTATGATATTTTTACGATTATTTTTTGGAGTCTGTGACGTCATACACTCAATATCGAACATCGCTCCATACATTTCTTTGTAGATTATGATCAAAATATCGGTAGTAAAGGGAGAAAGAAATACCCAAACACCTCAAAATATAATATAGTCACAAGTAATGTGAAATAAGCACATTAGCCAACCTTTGGGCTTACAGGAATAAAATAAATTAAGGATTTATATACAAAGAAATAGTATTCTAAAGTAGCATTCTAAATGATCCCTTGTAGTGAATAGTTTATGCTGGTATAACTTTGGGCAGTAGTGTAATTAATATTAATTATGAATCCATCAAAGATCATAAATGTGTAGCTTCATCAACTAATGTGGCTCAGAACTGCTGCATTTTCAGCTGCATGCATTCTGCTATTTTCGTCAGAGCAGGCACCTTAAGTCGTAAATATGCTGATGGCGTCTTTTTGCTACCACTACCAAGATGCTTGGCGAATAAGCCTGAAGCGAGATGACGTTTTACCCCCGTCTCTAGACCATAATAGTTTTTAAAATTCTTTCATATAAAATTTTTTGATTCCTTAGAGAATACAAGAACAATACTCATAATTAAGAACAAAAGCAGTGTGAAAAGGATTATGGTCTAGAGACGGGGATAAAACGTCATCTCGCTTCAGGCTTATTTTCTTCCTTATTCAAATTTGTTATCTCTCATGAATAGTCAGACAATTAGGCTTGTTAACTGAACGAAAGAGACTTTGCAAGGGATTCTGGTAGTGGTAGTAAATGACGCCATAATGTAAGTGACCTATTGAGAATCATCATGAAATCCCTTCCGCCCCAAGAGCCTTTTAGTAACTAATTTGTATCAAAACAGCCCAATGATTCACTGCAGTCTCAAACTTGATCCAATCCCTTGCGTATCTTCAATATAGGCTTTGCACCATCACGTGATTGCAGCAATGACGTGAGGCACAACCAAATTTTTTTCCCCCTGAGAAACTGATACTTTCTCGTATAAATCCAATTTAAGACCAGATTCAATTTTTCCTGCCTCCTATTATTGCTGCCATCACGTGATGATGCAAAGCCTCTATACCTTTCCGGAAGATTTGATTCCTCTGATGACGCAGAGATAAACTAGTACCCAGGCTACAGCCAGTGCCACGGCAAGCTTCCAGTTAAATGCTGTGGTGGCTTCGATGCTGTCGGCATGGAGAAGGGCTTTACGATGAAAGAAGTACGCCGTTGGGCTGCTTTTTAAGCACTCTTTAGGTGAAGTAACCACCGTGTTGTTCGAGGCTGGGTGTAAAACAAACTGCGGATTAAACGACAATAAGATATATCAGTAATATATATATATCAGTAATATATATATATCAGTAACAGTCCTTTTTCGAATACACCTCCTCCTTTTCCCATTTCAGACCACGCGTCATTCCCTAGAGTATGATTTGTTTGTTTAACGCTTGCGCTCCGTTACACACACATGAGAAGACACATGAATGTTGATACAACTCAAACAAAGAATCTTATTCTCAAGGGAATGACACGTGGCCTGAAATGGGAAAGCCTCTTTAGCTTGGACTGGGAGTAATGGTCCCCATTTCAGACCACATCTCATCCCCAAGAGATATCAATTCTTTGTTAAATTGGTTGCGCATGAAAAAACTTTGTCCACGAAATTAAGGTGAATTATTTACTATTCGGTCCAGAGAATAAAAAAGTGCGTTTCTTACGTGTGGTTGCTATTCTTGATCAAATTGTAGCCCGTTTTTTGTGACTTAAATTCCTTGTTCAGTTTGGTCGAGAGTGGGTGAGGCAAGATAATTAATTAATAGAAAGAGCTGTTCTAAGGCTGCGTTCATAATGTATGGCAGAGGGGGGGACAGGTGTAGTTTAGGGGGGATCGGAAACAATTTCACCAGTAAAATGGGAGGGGGGTTTGAAATTTTTTTAGAAGATTGGAGGGGATGCAGAAATTTTAGTTATTTATGGGGAAACTTCAAGGGGATGTCTTAAGAATGTTTTCGTAATTTAAAGATTTCACCTGCCCCCCCCCCCCCCCCCCCTACCCTCCGCCATACATTATGAACGCAGCCTAAGCCGTGTGGGATCCCTTAGCTAGCAATAAATACCTTAGGACATTCTTTCCAGGGCAATGGATTTTGGAATGAATTGACGAAGTAGAACAACACCCATGACATCACGATATTATAATAACAGGCAACGAAGATACACACGATGGTTGTGGCAATCCCCACTCCACCCAGGCAGGGAGAGATGCTGCTCCACACTTGAATGGATCCTTGGCGCATGCGCTGACCCAGGCTGAGCTCGAGAAAGAAGATTGGGATTCCCTCGAATATCAGCATGATGAAGTATGGAATCAGGAATGCGCCTGGAAGAAAAATGAAAGCATGGCGAGTAAGTACATTGACATTTAAATTTTATCGAAACCCTGAAACATCCTCTAAGCTGATCAACAACAGTACTTGGATATTTGCCCTATCTCATCATGACGTCACGTCAAAACAATCTATTGTTTAAACGCAAAGGATCATGGTCGTGGGAGGGGGTCAAATCAACGCAAATTCACCGAAAATCGTTCCAAAACCCGTATCAATCCACGAAGAGAAGTAGAATAGCCAGCAAACGCTCAGAATATTTTAAAGTACATATTAACACATGTTATATCTGAAAACAAGGCCATTTCAGATTAAACTGTTTTGCTAGGAGCAAATTTTGTTGAATTTTCTATTGGATTTGGCGATTGTATCCCCCACATAAACAAGCAGTGACGTCATAGTGAAATAGGGCAATAGACCTCTTTCCCTTAGGCGTAAAGTTTTCCCATTTCAGACCACATTTCATTCTTTGTTTAACGGTTGCGCATGAGAAGATATAGGAATATGGATGCGAGAGAATGACACGTAGTCTGAAGAGTAAGAAGTCTGTTTACAAATTGAATTAGAATTTAGCGAGTTAGTTCTTGAAGAGGAAAAAACTAAAAACCCAGAGATAAACCCTCGAAGGGGGGATCTAACAATCTCTACTCGTATGTGATGCTGAGGAGAGCAAGAAGACATGCAAGCGATCGAATGAGATCGTGTTCGTGTTTCTACCCTTCGGAAGTCTATGAAAATAGCCAGCGTGTATAAGGTCAACCGGATTGGACATAACTGCTTTCCGTTAAACGTTCAAACCAATCTTTTATCTTGAACCAAACAAGGGATATTGCAAAAAGGTGTCATCTACGCGCTTAGAGTGCTCTTACTACAAATTTATTTTACACTAGATAGTACGAAACTGTGCAATATCTATTGTTTTCTATTTAAGCCAAATAGTACTAGTAATCACTCAACCTGCTATATGTATCTATCTATCGATCAACACATCTATCATGTATCTATCTGTTCGTTCATTTATTCATTCATTATCCAACCATCCACTTATTTTGATTATTCAGTGTAACCAGCACCTATCCGGCAAAGCCACCCACCCACCCACCCACCCATCCATCCATCCATCAATCCGTCCGTCCGTCCATCCGTCCATCCGTCCATCCCTCCGTCCGTCCGTCCATCCCTCCGTCCGTCCGTCCATCCGTCCGTCCGTCCCTCCTTTCTTCTAGAAAATCACCCACTTCGTCCTGATCATCTAACCATCCCGCCCACCAACCCACCCACCCACCCACCCATCCATCTCTTCATCCATCCACCCAACCACTCACCCACCCATCCAACCATCCATCCCCCCACCCATCCATCCATCTCATCCACCTACTTTGTCCTGATCATCTAACTAACCAAACACCAGGCCCACCCACTCATCCATCCTATCTATCCAGCAAACCACCCACTTAATCTGATCACCTATTCATCCACCCACACCGTCAATTAGACAATTCGTTTCCGTGACGACCAACTGTTTAACCAGCTTGATATAAGCCAAGGATTTTCTTCCTGTCACAAAACAAACACAGGAAACGTCTCGTGTTTCGTCAGAGCGTCCTTATCCTTCACCATTTGAATACATTATTCCCAAAGGCACAAAAAACTTGTAATATTTATCGATGCCATTTAAAAACAAATACATCCATCCCCTACCTCCGCCATTTTTTTGACAAAGCCAAGGAAACCTCCAGACATTCCCAAGACCAACAGCGAATCCAATGGCTGCCAATAAAAACTGCATCTTGTTGTCCCATCCTGGTCTTTTCTGGGCTTCACCTAGGACGTTAGTCTTGCGATCTTTTTCTTCGGGTATTATTGCTACTCTCGAAGACAAAACATCTTGAACATCTGCAGGGTCTTTGATTGTGGTTAGCTGAAGGTCGCCCATTGTTTTTCTCCTTCTATGACTCTGAAATCCCTGAAAAACATGACAATATCAGATTCATGTGATTATAATTTACAACCGGCAATCTCTACCAACGCTCATTACCAAGATTAACTAATAACAATGAGAGGAGGAAAATAAGAAGAATCTATCTTTACGTAACCTTTTTCACTCGATGCAAATAATCCCGAATGTTTTATGATCGTTTTTCCTGGGAATTATACTTGATCATTTTCCCCGGAAGTACTAATGCGGACCATGGCCAAGTTCAAGGTTTTGAATAAGACGAGTAGGTCAATAAAGATAAACTAAAAAAGGTCTACAACAAAGTGAAACCATCTCCTAACGAAATATAAGCCCTGTTGACTGAACCGCCCCAGTGGTGTCTTGGTTTAGCATTCGTGTGCTGTAAGGATTTATGAATTGTGTAATCATATCTAGGGTAGTTGAACTTTGAGTTCTAAGGCTGGAATAACTCTGGGATATGGTGCGTACGCCTCACGGTAATTTATCAAATTATGAGAAAGAAAAGTAAAATATCTCAACACGCCAGGATAATATGTTTTTGAAAGCCAAGAAGAAGAAAAAATGTACTACATGATAGTCGTGAAGTATTTTTTGTAATCCTATAAGTAAAGTAAGTAGAGGGGAACCATGCCGTGCCTTGGGGATAAATTATGTTTTGATTTTGAGGTTGAAATACTTTAACATTTTATGAAAAACTATTCCTTAGGATATAAGCAGGAAATAATGAAACAAACAAAAAAAGATAAAAACTGAACAAACAAAAAACAAAATACAAAAAAACAAAAAACGGGAAAAACCGAAAAAAATAAAAAAGTAGATAAAAGAAACGATTTATGAAACTGAAGAAAGAAATCGGCAAACCTTTAGTTGAGGAATTGGGCTTCTGCTGACATCCAAAAGTTGAAGACGCTCCCAGACGTTGGCCCTGAGTATTTGACTTTACAGTTTTCAGGGTTTACACAGGGCTTGTACGCTTTATTGGCTTTCGTCAAAATTAACTGACGTACGACTACAAAAGAACCAATCAGCGAACATGGAAAGTGGCAACAAAGATGATGAAATATTTTAACAACATTACAGGAGAAACTACTTTAGCTTAAATCTGACATTGATGTCTAAGCTCTGACGTAGTTAACCGGCTTTAAATAGCAAACCGTACTGTCAGGAAAAAAATACTGTTCTATTTTCTCGAGTTTCAAACAGAGTTTGGTTTTCGTGTTAATTTGCATTTTGCAATACTTTGAAGACTAACATTTTTACCATCCATTTTCGACCAAGGTACAAGTATATAAATGCACGTACAATGTCGCGAGAGATTTACATATAATACGTATTGTCAGGGTTATTGGCTTTATACCAACATCATAACCGGAATTTCGGATTCTTTTTTGAATTTCACTTCTAATCCGAAGGTTATTACGGCAAAGCTTTTGTGGATAAACTTGTCTGCCAGTAAAAATGGCGGTAAAAAAAACGTAAGCCATTATTATATTTTTGGTCCATTTTCTTGTCATTTAATTAGCATATATACCAACCACTTCAGCTTTCCATCTCATTCCTATCACTATTGATGACAGTTGAATTGTCAAAATATGTTTCGGAAGCGTGTCGTGACCCTATCGTGTTTTCACATAAAATATTAGTACATTTGCTACGTATATTATAAGACGGCAGTTAAAAATGGCGGGAAGGGAATGAGAGAAAGCGGAGGAAACGAAAAGGAAAAGGGAATACGCAGGAGCAAAAGGACAAAAAGAAATGGAAGAGTCAAAGGAAAAGCAAGTCGGAAGAAAGGGAAAAGGGGAGAAGTTTTTCCCCATACCCAACCTTCGCTCTACTCTAAACAGGGGCGGATCCAGGAATTTTAGGGGGGGGGGGGGGGTGACTATTACGAAAGTTTTACCAGGAATGCGAAATACTAACGATACTAACGATACTACTTACTAACCATATACTGAGAAATTTGAGCAAAAAGGGGGGTGGCTAGTCACTTCTTTTACCACCCCCCCTAGTCACCCCTTTTACCACACCTGGATCAACCTCTGTCAAAAAGGTTTTTTCCCTGTAAGATTCGAAAGCACTGAGCGGCTTAGCGGGTGTGACCTTTCAGTTCCCGGCTTTTCATCAACGAGAGAGCGTTGCCAGGTTAATTACTGTAGGATATCCTGTCTTGAGTATTATGCCTGACTATGTATGGTCTTTGCATAACTCCAGTAGAAGCCACGAAAGGCGTGTTGTTTTTTTTTATTGAAGGTTAGAAGAAAGCGAAGAAAGATTTTCTTATGAATCGAGTGGAACACGTATGGTAGTGTCTTACTGCACGTACACGATACGACATACCGTTTCCTATGGTTTTTCAGTATTCCATCCACACAACGCGTAGTCACGGCGGTTACGGTACGGATAATGCGACTATTCATTTGACTTATTGTTTCATACTTGTACGAAAACCGCGGGCGTACGATGGCGTCATTTGTTTTGATTTGGAACATAACATTCTTCGAAATTCAAGCAATAAACCATCCTACATTTACTGTAAAATTTAGCAATTTTTATGCATTAGTGAGTGCAAACAATTATTCCGTGAAACACTAATTACTAAATAGTACAAAATAGTGCTTGTTTTAAAAACAATAGAAAACAATGGAATTTGCATGAAATTGTGCTATTTAGTCGTATTATTAAAGTTTCACTCTTATATTGTTAGCACTCTATATTTCCTGAACTAATGAAGCAACTTTATGTTACAGTTATAACTTCTTTATATTTCTTAATTCCAATTGTTTATGGATGAAAATTTGATTTTTGGAAATGTAAACAGTACGCCCACCTATAGTAAATAAGACCGTGATGGGAAGAGGGAAGCAGCTCAGAATAGTGAGGGGGGAGGGGACGCAGCGGTTACAGCGAAGTATCTCTTCCATGAAGTCTTAATGATGGTAATTATTTTTCCTTCGATTCTTACCTTTCTTACCTATTTATTAGTAGTATTCGGGAAATTATGCATTCTGCATTGCAGCGTTTAAAGTAAAGGAGAGGAACGAAAATTATAGGAACTTTTTACACATGTAAATTATGTTTCTTTAAGCTATTATTTCTCGGGGGAAAATCCGAGCTCCAGATAGCCTACGGGGAGTCAGGATGGCGTGATGGTAAGATGCCTGCCTCTCATCTCTGGGGTCCGGGGTTTCCTTCTCAGGGTTTTTCCAGGCCCCGGTTTTTCTTCCCTTTTCTCAAATCAACCCTGTTTCCAACTGGCTATAGAGCTGTGTTCCTAGGTCATACATAGCCTGCATAGGGGCTGTCAGAGGCGCCTTCACATGCTTCACAGTTGCAAACTGGAACGATGTTCCTCTTGAAATCAAAGATAGTTTATCGATCAAAAGTTTCCGTACAAATTTCAAAAAATACCTCATTTCTCAGTAAACTACAAGTTCTTATATTTAACTCGTAAATGTAAATCTTTGCCGTAACTGTTTTCACCTTAAAATTGCTAGATTTCTATTACTATCTTATTGTAAGTATAATATTCCGCCATCCACTATTTCTTTAAAATTGTTTACTTTGGTTACTCTTATCTTTCTTAGTTAACCCATTTTGGGTTGTTCATCCTGCACCTTTCCACTTCTTTCTAAGTTCTTTCAGTTCGACTACGTTGAGCTGCGCCACTGCTGTACTTTGTGGTGGTGTGAGTGATGACACTAAAGATTTATGTAGCTCGGCGTTCTACGGTGGGGTTTGAACTCATTAGCTTTTGTTATCTAGAATGGTTTTGTGCTGACTACAATTAGCAACAAGAAGCATAATTTACATCATTCTCTAAATAATTTACCAATTACTAATAAAGAACCTAAGCATCCATCATCGTTCCTTCTCCTCCTTGTCGCCAAAACACACAAGGCATGAACTACTAGAAAAAAAACACACTAAAATAGATGAGGTATTGGCCAATGCGCTCAACTCAATTCAGGTAGGTACCGTATTCGACACATTCTTCAAACTTTGCCTTTCCTTGCGATAGGTTTTCGAAACATCAGTTGAGGCTGGTCGTACAAAGGGTGGAAAGCGCTATTCCGGCTACTGATAAAACTTTATCCAGTGGATAAATCCAGTGGATAAATCGATACTGTTATCCAAAAACTTAATCCAGTGGATAAGATTTATCCGTCTGATAGTGCTATTTACTCTTCTTATAACCGAGCCCAGAAGATCTGTGTTTTTTCATTTGTCGTCAATCTCGTACCCAGAACCTGCGTTTCTTCTGGCCTGCAGCGAAGAACGGGGGCTCTGGCATAATCCATTTTTTGGCGCATGCGCAATTTTCGAAAAAAGAGAGAGATATATAACCGATCAAAATAATATAATCAAAAATTAAATCAAAGCAAAAATAGAAGTAAAAATCAAATTAAAGATCATAGGAAAAATTAGAAATCGGGAAAATATTTTTAACTTTTGGCAAGTCTTTGAACTCATGCGCTCTTGAACCGGAAGTCCAAGAAATCCTGGTCTCAAAAAATGGAGTATGCCACAGCCCTCGTTCATTGCTACAGGCATGAAGAAACGCAGGCTCTGGGTACGAGATTGATTTGTCGTTTAATTTTTTTTCTAATGTGCGCATGCGGGTAACGTATTTTATTGTCCCGAAAGCAAGTAACAATAGAATACAATCGGAACCTAAGCAGCGGAAATTTCTTGAGCATTTCGTAATTCGATAAAAACAGTCGAGAGAACTCGATAAACGAATGGACTTCAGTGAACTCTTCGTAATTCGATAAACAGTCGATAGGATCGTCGATGATGAACGACCGCTTTCGTAAACATTTCGTGATTTCTTGATAGACCGGAAGGCTCTCCTGAGGCTACGATAGATAAATACCTGTCAACTATCTATACTCAGTTGAAACACATCATAGCAGTGGTAGCTACTGGCCACTTTCACCGTGGAAACGAATGGTCTTGGCTTCAAAATCACCAATGCTTTAGGTGCCCTAAGGTTTTTTGCAACAACCTTTTTTTGAAACAGGTGGATAACTTCGGATAGAAGGAGGGACTTATTTCAGTAAACAAGAGATATTTTAGTTGATATTGTAGTAACTAAGAATAGGATTTTAAGGAAATGCCTTTATCGCTTCACTGGAGAGTGGGAATTCTGAGTACTATATGTATGAAAACACTTGGGCAAGAAATGTGTAATAAATAGAGGATATTACATGGGCGCGCGGAGATACGAATTTTATCTTCGAGTGTCAATGATATCTCACGAGTGAGCGCAACGAACAAGTGAGATATCTAAATTGAACACGAGAAGATAAAATTCGTATCTGCAAGCGGCCATGTAATGTTCTGTTTTTTTTTTGTTTTTTTTGTTTTTTTTGTTTTTTGTTGTTTTTTTTTTGTATAAATATTTCGATGAAACTTAAATAAAACAAAAGCTCAAAAATTCTTTATTAAAATAGCAAGCCGATTCAACAGCGATATCTTCACGTGTGAAAGATATGGTATCTTCTACTGGTGAGAAATATCAAGTTTTCGACACTAGAGAAAACCTGGTATTTCATCGATAATTATATGTTAAGAATAAATATCTCGTAATTCGTAGGACTAGTGCTTCTGGAATAAGAGCAAAAATTAAGACCAGATACGAAACATAGAAAAATGATTGAGTTTCTTCACATATATTTACATTTTTAAGAATAAAAACAAGTGTTTTGACAACCATAAGAACCATAAAACATCCAAATAAGGTATCAGATGTTTATTGAGATTATTTTAAACGTGACTTAACAAATAAAACGTGACACATTTGTGGAAGCTCTCATCGCGCGCCCTCAAAAACATGTTGCATCATTCACCAATAATCTATTTTTTATTTTATAAGAATTTTCAAATCCCTCTTTATATGTGAATAAATAAAACAAAAACTCTTTTTTTCTTTTAAAATTTAAAATACCTTCAACGAACAGACAAAAAAAATGAAAAGAAAAAACGGCAGTCACGCAAGCGTTTTCGTGACAAAAATTCTTTATTACCAACCGCACCGCCTTCGTAGGAATCTGCACTTCAAACAATCCCACTCTAACTTTAATCATTTTTTCAATAAACTGGGTTCGTCCTAATTAATATACTTGAAATTATCTCGAGTATTTTGGAAGCTATGTGATTTTTATTTTCGTCTAGTTTTCAAACAGTTTATTCTGTTCTGACGTCTGCATGTAATGAGAGAGTGATCAAATTCTGTGTCCTTTGTACGCGATGTTGCATTGTTCGATGGATATACCAAAAGGGAAGATGGATTTGATTGGTTTATTTCAGCCAATCATAGTTAAGAGTCCTTAAATATGTGGGCTCTGAGTTGTGTTTTGTTAATACCAAGAGCGGGTTGAGCCTTGCCTAGTTGTTTAACTCACTCACACACACACCCTTCGAAGAGGTAAGAGCTGTTGTTTTTCTCGCTGTTATTCTTCCGTGACCATACAAGATGACGGATATTCCCAAAGACAAGCTAGACGAGATCAACGATGCTTTTTCATTATTCGACGAAATAGGCGATGGAAAATTGGACTACAAACACATTCCGAAGCTGTTGCGATCCATGAACCTCAACCCAGTGGGTAGTGACCTCGAAAAGGTGGTTGAAGACTACAAGTCGAAGGAGAGAATCGACATCGAAACCTTTCTAGCAATTTACTCCGAATTTTTGAAAAAGACGCCCCCAGCAAAGGAAGATTTCCTCGAAGGATTAAAAGTGTTTGATCGTGAAGGACACGGCACGATTGACTCTGGCAACTTCCGTGCTTTACTTTGCAACAGAGGAGACAGCAAGCTCAGTGAAGAAGAGGCTGATATCATCTTGGCTGGACACGAAGACGTAGCCAAGGGCGAGGTAAACTACAACGAACTGATCGACTTTGTGATGGCAGGGTAATTTAGTACTGGAGAAGAAAAAACGCACGATTCTTGTATAAACCTTTTATCCCATGAACATATATTTTTGTTGGTCCATCAATACAGAACAGAGTGACAGACGAATCTTACTATTTCCATCTAGATTTGTTTTAGTTAGCATTGATGAACTGACACTTGGGTGACCAAACAAGTGTGTCCTATCTATTTTTAATCCTTAAAATCTTAATGTAATGCCTATTTGAGTTTAAATTTTACTCAGGAAATCTTAGAGTAACGAATAAATCTATATTCCTCTTCATCGAGAATGTTTTGTGAATGATAGGGCGGTGTTTGATCAACACGAGTATCTGGAATGACCTTTTACCCCCTCAAAGATGATGGCCAGTTTAAAACCCCTTTAAGTATGATTTTAACTTTACGCTACTCGCTGATGCAAGGCTCTTGAAATCAAATATTTTCATTGTATTGAATTATCTTCAATAATTTAGTCTAAATTGATTTGAACTTTTGTTGTTTTTTGAATAAAAGCTGCAGAACAGATTATTTTCGTTCATCGTTTGTGTCGGAACAGTTTCGGATTCTTATCTGACAATTTACGATTGTCAAGGTGAATAATACGAACTTTCTGTTCCAGTGTTCCGTTATTATAACTTCAAGAGGGTATGCAATGGTTTGTAAAGTTAAAGCTCTGCTATCTTTATTTCTAACGTTTTATTAGCGTTCGTCAGTTAGTTTTACAGTACACTGTAAGCTCGTTAATATGGCCCATCACTAACAGGTTACTTTTGTATTGAGTTCAATAAGAGATTAGCGCCATGTCGCACTCTGTTTAGCAAATGTTTTGCTAATCTTGTACACAAACACTTACATCAACCTATTCAAAACTTTGTTCTTTTTACTTGGCATAGGAAAGTTAACAAGCTAAAACTTAGTGTCCTTGAAAAAACCCTGTATAATCTGGACACCTCGGTTATACGAACAATTCTAGGTTACAGGCGCTTTATGATGTAGACACTTTTGGAATTTCGAAAATAAGGGACTGACGTGCTGCTCGCTAGAACAAACCCTGTCGTAGTTTCTAAGTTACACTGCTCGTTTGCCTAGGACAATGGACACTTCTTCTTGAGACCGTTTTAAACAGTTAGTAGTCTATAATGGTCGGTTTTCGGAAACCCAAGAGTTAAAGATCTGTCGCTCTTTTCTCGCTCCCAGAAACGAGTGACAGCCGTTAACCACTGGATTCCCGAGGATGTGTTTTCGGTAGACGTGCCATAAAGCCGACAAAAACTTTTTCCCGACGAGAAGTTTTCCTGACAAGAATGTGGACTGTTTGGATTTTGCGCGAAAAATACAGGCTTTATTTGTTGTTCATTTCCTGAACAATACCGACATTTGTGACAAGTCGCGTTCACCTCAAGTCGACGGTGAAACGAAGCAAACGTAGCCATGAATTTACATTTCCAACGCATGCGCAAGGGCTCGCTAATTCTTGTACATCCTGCGTATCTCTGGTCAGCAAAAAGAACGAGATTATGATCAGTATCGCTGACGGGAAATCCCAACGTCTGACCGTCTGACACGTTCGGTTAAGCCAATCAGTGCGCGGGATAGCTACAAATCTACTATTCAAATTAAAACCCTCTTACGTCACAGTCACGGCACGGTAACTGATCGTGGTACATTCCAACTACAGTGCCTAAAACAGGAGGAACTTATGAATAAATTGAATTGAATCACCGTAAGAAGCTTTGTTAAACTGACGTTTCGGATGTCAGTCCTTCGACGTAGTAAGAGGAATGCCTAAGCTTCATACCCAACGCGAAAGAAAGCCCAAGTATTTTAAAATTGAAAATATGACAAAGAACCAAATATAATTGATCTGGTTTTTTTTTTGCGCTTATTATAGCAAAGGATACTCCGTCCATGGCTAGGTCTTTCCTTATCCGTGAGCAAAGTTGCAGCAATTCGTGCTTGCTTATCAACTATGGGCCTTCATCTCATGGCAGCTATGTTGACTGGACCAATAGATTTTACCCTGCTTGGTCTCACATTCAAATTCTTAAGGGTGAGGTTACGGGGGTTAAACCAACGTTTTAATTCTCATGAGAATAAACATGGCACTGTAATCAAGGTTCATGACCTTCACTACATCACACTAAATTATACTACATTTAACTAAAAATCATACTTAATTTTAATTCAACTTTTGTCAATCATCTGAGTATGATATTTCACAAAACAATGTTACAGAAACAATTTAACAAAAATAAATGCGATAAAAATATACTCTTATGTGCAATAAATCGTTTTTGGAATTAATTTTTAATAAGAAGACCTCTTTCCATAGAGATCTACAGTTCAAGTAGCTTACTGAGCTGCCCCTCAGTTGGCTCAGTTAGGCATCAGTCTGGCCAGACCAACACTTTGAAATATCTGAGTAGAAATGGTTATACCTTCGCTGTGGCTCAGATAATCAAGTAAAATGGTGGTGTCGTCTCATTCTATGATGTTAAACATAGAGGCCAGCAGTTTATCAGTTGTGACTGTCACATGTCATCTTCATTAGATAAACTCTCTTATTATTTAGCAGGTTTCTTGGTGATAACTTTCAAGGAAGTGCAGAACAAACTGTTCTTAAGTGTGACATATTTTCTTTTGGTTCTTCTAAATGTGATTTACATGAAACTAATGACCCCTGCCAAGGCCAGGGACCTGACGCGAGTCTATTGAAAGGCCAGTAACCAATCAGAACACAGTTGTGGTCATGTGACATTAAGTCAATTCTGTGTTTGTACATGTTATGTTGTACAGAAAAATCTGGTAATTTGCCAGACCAAATCCTTAGTTCTCTCACCTGCAAAATATAAAAAAGAGGAAATCATAGATTGATATTTAGGTTTTGATAATGGTTCCATATTTGATAAGCCTGGGCTTAGGAATCGAGGATAGTGTCGCAGCAGTAAACTCATCTCACCTTTGAGGACTCAGGTTAGATACCTGCACTCACCATGACATTTGAGTAGAGCTTTCTTGGTTGATGCAAGGCATTATTTTCTCCAGGTTATCTGGTTTTTCTTTCTCTTTAAAACCCTATTTGACATTGCTAAACTCCTATTTGATCTGTGAGTTAGCAGTGCCCTGACTTAGATCAGCCCAGAGGTTGTTTTGGTCTTCAATAGAATTTTATTTTATTTGAAGCCATTAAACCATGATTAGGGAAGAGAATGAACAGCCAACTTGAATGCAGGCTAGCTTTGAATTATTAGCTTCTCGATCTTGTGGACTGCCTTGACTGCCTGTGATTGGCTACCTGTGGTTGCCTAGGTGACCACATGGATCCCAATAGATAATATTAGATGAATATCAGTACTTACCAGGCCAAAGAATGGGTACCAGTCACAGTGATTAGATGGCATTGCATCAGATGTCCATGGGGTTAGGTCACCATAACTGATAATTCCATTGCCAAGCTGACAATATCTCATAAAATGTCTGTGAGAAAGAAAAACTCACAAGTAAATAATTTATGAGCTTTCAGCTTTTAACAATATACTTGTTATTGCTTTCTTTTGTTACATTAACCAACATGGCTTATTAGAGTGCAAATAATATAACCGTGAAACTTTAGTAATACTAAATAGCACAAATTCATGCAAATTTCATTGTTTTCTATTGTTTAATTAGCACTATTTTGTATGCATAATCTAGTAATTATTGTTTCTCGGATTAATTGTTTGCACTCTACCATCATGTCATTTATTATCAAAGGAATTTGCAGTCCACCGGAATGCAGCTCAATTTGCATTGGAGGACATAACAATAGGTTTCCCATAAACTGATCCCACATTCATTGTTCTACCTATCTAGTTATTATTGCAACGTCAAACAAGCTAAATTGTGTTTTTGACATACAAAATGGAAAAGACACCAATTGCTGAAAACGTAAAGGTCTGTCATAGATTGATCAATGCATTTTAGGCCTTGTCCACACGTATCCGGAATCTTTTGTATACGGAAATTCTTTTTGCGGAAATGGGTTGCGTCCACACATATGCGGAAATTTTTGTATCCTTATCCGGAAATTATCAAAAACGGTCTCCAGAGTGGAAATTTTCGAATACGCTCCGAATACCGATACGTGTGGACGGTCGTATCCACAAATTTTCGAATACGCTGATGTAAACACGATTTTGCGCATGCCCAACAATAAAAACTATCCATCAAAGGGACTAGGCACTATAAAGAAATTTTTTGGATACGTGTGGACAGTGAAAACGATTCGAAGACACATATCCATATTTCGTATCCGCAAAAAAAAAAATTGCGGATGCAGAAATTTCCGAATATGTGTGGACGGGGCCTTAAAGGTACATCAAGAAAAAAATCAATAACTACTAAGAATCTTATGAATTTGAATTTATTGATCAGACATTCTGTATTCTATTGGGAAACTACTCGCGGGAGATTTTCAGGAGATTAAAATTGATTTGTTTTGTCCACCAAATTGAGCTGCTTTGACGTCACATGCAAGGCATCAAATAAACTTTTTTGTTTGCTGAGTTAAACAAAATTCACTCCCATCCTATAGCTAACCTCTCATGAAGAGGTTGTCACAAATGTCGGCGTCATCCTTTCCTTCCAAAAAGGAAGAGAGGTACATCTAAGTACATTAGATTAGAAACCCCTATAACTAAATCTATGTTCACCAAGGCTACAAATATATTACTTAGGATATGGAATCCCAGTATCCTTACCTATGATATTCATGGCCAATACCAAAGTTAATAATATCCACGACAACCCCATCAACTAATAATGTCTGGCTGTCAGATGATGCAGTGATAGCTACATGATGCCATTCATCATCAAGCCTTGGCCCCTTCATGAACTTGTAAGGCTCCAATGATCCTCTTATACATCTGTCAGGCCCTACATGCAGTAGCTGCCAGTGATATGTGGCCCAACGAGCAGAACTACAATACAGTATAGAATGCTCTCTTAGGTTTGCAAAGCTACTCAAAGTTGGAAATAGTACCCCAGACTAACCCTAACCAGTCATCCCTTTTTGTCCTGCCTTGATCTATTGTTTAATCAAATTCAAAGTAAGAAATTGATTCTCCTAACTTTTAATGCTTTTAAAGTCCAACACTTTTATTCTTCTCTGCTGCCTCTTGCCTAGCCTACATTCAGCCAGTATAATTTCTTTCAAAATAATAATGTCTGCAAAACAGCACCAGAATCCTTGTTCCTAGTGACCCGAAATAAGAAGAGATGTTTGATTGGCTCTTGCCCAGGTATTTCAAGAAAAACCATACCGACTGAATGCGGGATACCTCTTGCCTTGTTTTTCTCTGAAGACCAGCAAGAGTACAAAAACTCCCCTACCCCTCCCTACTCAGACTATATCTGTCAAACTTTGACACAGACAGATGTTACTATTTATTGAACTCCATGCATGCCTCAAGCATAATAATATTAACTTAATATTAATATCAAAGGCTTTAGTTTGCAAAGATGTAAAGGTCAAACGTTCAAGTTATTATTCCTCGAGTTCTTTCTATAGATATAATACACGAACGACATGTTAAAGTCTTCATGTTCTATTTTTATCGATGATCACAACTTGATTATTTTTCCTGTCTTTCAGTGCAAAATAATATTGTTACATTTCTACTTCTCTTGTTGTCCTTACCTCACAGATTCACTCTGACAACCAAGTATAATCCCATCAGGTTTTTTCTTGTGCAGTTTTATCCACAACTCGACAGACATGCTTTTTGGTGCTTCACTATCAAACCGAATTCCAATACCTGATGTTTTCCTCACAAACTCCGCACAAAGTCTCTGCCCGTCCTTGTTTGCCTTCCTGAACCCAAAAGACATAGCAAAACTAGCCTTCAGATAAAGCTTTTTCCAAATTCCTTTACGTATGTTATTATTTTTAGTCGAGGAATGATAATTGTTGTTATTACCAGAAGGTAAAGTTAATAAATGTTCGTTGTTCGATCGAAATTTTCTTTTCCAAACCACATCTTGATTCGTTAGATAAAAGAGCCGATGGCAGGTACAGCCGATGGTAAAAATGTCAGACACTGGTAAAAGAGAGAAAACGTGTAGCCAGATTTCTTCTGGAAGATCGGAGAATGTTGTGACATCTCGTTGTTCTTGTTCCTTTGACTCCATCTTTGTGTGTGGAGTTTCGTCTTGGAGTGGGATCCCTGTGGTAGAAGAGTATCCATAGGAGAAAGCTAGGAGAAAGCAGGGTCCCAAATGCGTGCGAATTTGATAAATTTTCGTAAAAAATGAAAATTTAGTATTAAAAAATATATAAGAATTTGGTGAGATATTTGGTAAGAAATTGCTTGCAAGCTACGAAATAGATTTTAAAAGTTATTTCAATATGAACTTTTTTTTTCAAATCTGATGAACTTTGGTAAAATTATCTAGTTTGTCAATTAAAAGGATGGTTAACATTTATTCACCTGGGTTCAGACCTCTCTATACAAAAGGAAATTTAGAAATTGGTAGGATATTTGGTAGGAAAGTTATCGCAAACTGCAATATGATTGCAATTTTTTAAATATCATATGACTATCAAACTTATTCTCAAATATTGGCCATAATTAAGAATAGTAGCAACAACATTTTAAGTGTTTAAATTATCGTTTTAACGTACTTAAACGTACTTATTCTTGAGGAATTTCATGGTTTATTGTTTGGGTTTTTGGCATTCAACGCAAATCAAAGGACAATGGAATGATTGACAGCTGTTCACAAGTCTCTATTGATATCTGGGCCATTTCCATGTCAACTACGAATGCTTTCAAATGATCGCGATATTTTTATGAAATCTTAACAGCCTTGTGATTATAGGATTTTAAAGATTTACTACAGCAAAAACATACAGTTAAGAGGTAGTTTAAGATTTTTTGACAATTGATTCAGAGAGTGTGGTGAGTGTTGTTTAGAAGAAAACAGTATAAACGATAAATCATTTATCGCTTTCACGCCATTTATATTTCAGTGTCTGTAGTGGTCACCCAGCTGATAAACATCTCATGCACCGTTTTTGCGTGTTTCGGTGATTTACGAGGACAACTTTGGACAAAACTACTCAACTCGAGCACAGATTCAAGAGCACATTTGTTTTGGAGCTTCACTCTTTCATGCGTGACGTACTCACTAAACCTGGGACCCTGAAGTCGGATTCCATGAAGTTTGTTCTGGTATTTTAGCAAGCAGACAGGCCTGAGGTTAACAAGCGAAAATGATTGTGAAGCTGATAGCAAGGTCTCTGTAACCACTTCACATGACAATACAAAACAGAGAGCTTTTTGTGGAGTTGTTTTTGGTTCAAGTATTAGTAGCTGGGGTTCTTTGTTCTTCTATCACAAAAACATGTCGGACGATAGTGTTACTTTGGATATTCTTCAGCCTCCTAAGTACCCAAGCTCTGAAGACTTTGATTCAAGAGATGAACTACGAGAAAGAGAACTTGAAGAAGCTCGGGCAAGAGCTTCACAGATGGAAAAAACGATGCGATGGTGGTCTGACTGTACAGCAAATTGGAGAGAAAAATGGGGCAAAGTACGAGCAGAGCGGAACAAAGCCCGCGAAGAAAACAGGCAATTAAAGCTGAAACTAGAATCGGCATCAAAGGAAATCTCAAGCTTAAGACGTGAAAAGCAGGATTTAAATGATGGAAGAATTCGTTTAGAGAAGGAAATTGATAAGCTGGAGAAAGAGTTGAGGAAAGACAGGCGGGCAATACCATCGGTTCGTGTGGAGCATCATTAAAAGGTCAAAATGAAGATGATCTAAATAACGTTTATGGAAGGACTGTACCTAAACCTGGCTCTGAACAACAGTTTATTCGACAAATATTGGAAAAGAACGATTACTATTACGATGAAGAAGAACTTAACTACGCTTTCCCAGAAGACGAACGAAGGAGACCTAGTAGTTCGAAAATTAGAGGTCAAAATTACGAACTTGATGACAACAATAATCAAGAAATCAGAACTTCTCGAGCGAAAATTGGAAGAGATGGAACGTCTTTTAAGTGATGAAAGAAGGTAAGGAATCTTTAACTTTTAAATGTATTATGTATATGTAGTATTATTTTTCTTATAATTTTTTATAAGAGTTTAATTAATGGAAGCCTATTTCAATGCTATTATGCTGCAAAATAAAGAAAAACATCTATAGTATTTTAAGTATTCCAGAATTAACATAAAATAGTTTTGAGATTTTGCATACTCTGTCAATTATATAGAATTTTAAAGTTTATAATTGATCAGTTTTATCGCTTGAAGCTTTTGCCCAAATCATTTTCCTTTAAACAAACAAGTGCGTGAAGATTATACATTTAACCTTGAACTCAAATAATATTGGCCAATATCAAATATCAATTGATAATGATTTGGCAAAAAGAGTCAAGATTATTCATGTTTTTTGGCAAACCTAAGTCGATTATATTCTTACGAGATAAATCTTTGTTAACGACTGACGATCATAAAGCAATTTTCTCAATGTTTCTTGTGCGAAAATGAGCTCAATATTCGAGATTGTGAAAACCATCATTTTCTAAAGTGTATCTCGGTTCATGCATGATAGGCTGTTATAACTAATAGTTTAGATATAACGCGCGCTCTGATCGGTCAAAAAAACCATGGGGCGCATTTCACAGCAGCCTCAATGCGCTTTATATTTGTTGCGATCAGTGGAGGACTTTATGAGGGAGGGTGTGCTTGGGGTTTAACAGTTAACTGACATTTGGCCTAAAAATTACTAGTTAACTGATAAACTGTTAAATGATCCCTTGTAGTGAATAGTTTATGCTGGTATAACTTGGGCAGTAGTGTAATTAAATATTATTTATGAATTATCAAAGACCATAAATGTGTAGCTTCATGAACTAATATGGCTCAGAACTGCTGCATTTTCAGTAGCATGCCTTGTGGCATGCATTATTCATGTAATATGTCTGTAAATCTGCATCGGCCACAGCAAACCTGCTTAGCCATCCCTCATTCTGTAGGGTATCAAACACAGCCCTTTTTCTCCTTATCCCTCGCGTAACTATCGTATTATCCAGCGCATATAAATATGACCAGTATATCGTATATATTTCAGTGATACAGCATGTAGTACACTGTCATTCACGCTCGTACGAAAACTATTTTAAGTAAATACCATCAAGTCTTAAAATGAGCCACAAGTAGATTGTAATTAGTGATTGTAATAAGCCGCGGCAACCGGCTCGAGCATTGTACACAAATGACGTCACTGACTCCCTATTATAGTGACATACGTACCTTATCACACTAAACCGCTCTAGAGCAGTTTTCATATGACTGTGAAAAGCCGGTTCCGGTAAGCTTGTCGTGACTGTGGTGTTTTTTCTTTGAATTTGAATTTGCATTTTTTATCTCGCGCAATATAATTGGTCTGACAGTGCCTTATCCGCACCATGTTTATGCCTCAATCAAGGTATTTCATTGGATGGAGAGTAAATTTTGTTTAACTGTGACTGGTCTGGCGTATACTTTGCTGTGTCACGACCGTGTTCGTGCCGCGCGGGTTTTAATAGTTATACGAAAACTGCAAATAAATAAATACCTCCAAGCCTAGGAGATTTTACTAAATGGATGAATGAAAGATCGTTGTCTTTTTTCAGTTCCAAGAGTAATTTGATGGAGGAAGTAGATTGTCTACAGTCAGACCTGACGTCACTAAAATTAATCAATGAAGACCTGAAGTCCAACAAAGCTGGTACAGAATCAGAGGTATGGCGTCATTTACTACCCAGAATTCAGCGGGGGAAAACATTGCGTCCTTTACCTGGAGGTGCTGATAGCTCAGATTCCGCGCGCGTTCTTTTCCTTAACAATATTTGCGCACTTAGTCGGGGATGCCTAAATCACAGATCCAATTGGAATTTGGCGAGCTAAGTTTGCGGAGGGAGGAAAATCGGAGAATCCTGAAAAAACCCTTGAATCATTAGAGAGAGACCTGACAAACTTTACACGCACGTGATGGCGAGTCTGGGAATCAAACCCGACCCCACGCAGAGGTGAGAGGTAAGTGCGCTACGCTACACAACCAACGCGCTATTTGGTGTGAAGGTTGGTATGTTGTGGTTGGTATGCGTGTACGGAACCAACGTTTAGTCACAGTGACTAAATGCACTCTACTCTGGCAATAAATTTATCCAGATTTTCAAGTCTTGTCCATAACTCTTACTAAAATATCTTATACTCCTGAAAATACTAGAGAGAAAATATTGCGTTGTTTGTGTGTTTTTTCAGCTTGCGAGAATGAAGGATCGATACCATAAAGACGTCAATGGATTGAATGCTGATTCAGAGGAAGTGTATAGCTCCACTGTGAATGCCAAGAAGCTGAAAGAAATGAGAGCTGAGGTAGCAATTGTTAAGTGCTGCGTAGTGGTAGAGTAGATATCGTATGACTGCGAAATGGCACGCGGCACGATGACGGTGCGAAATAGACGTCATCTTTTGAACCAACGCAGTACAGCCCGCGGGATTACTCGTTCTTGCAATCAAAATGCTTTGACACGGCACGGGCACAGTACGGCATGCCCGTATCGACGTAAACTGCTCTATCATGTTTTGTGAGACACAATACTGGTTTGCGTTAAATTCCCACCTGGCGGTATTGAGGTCATTCTAGCCGTCAACATAAATGTGACAAAGTTTTAAACTTTGTTATCAGATTGAACGACTGCAAACAGATAACTCCCTCGAGTGGAGCAAGAGGGAAAAGCTGGAAACCGAGAAGGCAGCTTTGGAAAGAGAAAATAAGAAATTAAAAACCAAGTAGAGGTAGGAATAGATGACTGTAAGTTTAATATGAATGTACTTTCTAAAACTCATGTATATGTAATGAGGAGAAAACAGAGCAAATCACTACTGTGACGGTAGTTTGGAAATGTGTTCTTAATTTGCATTAAATTTCGTAAACGTTTTCTTTGAGTTTCTCCAAGAAACATTTATGAGTTTGAGAAGTAATTTCGAAACCATTGAGAGGGTTCTTCCTCCGATTTCCAAACACCTCAAAGTCAGTTGAAAAAACTCGGCTGCGCCTTTGAAACATTACTTGAAAGAAGTTTTTATTATTCGTTGATTTGCTCACCATTTTCTGCAGGATTTGGAAAGTCTGTTGAGCCACAAAACAGCCAGAGCATCAAAGATCATGGACACAGATTTAAAACAGCTGCAAACACAAGTCGAAGAGAAATCCGCAGTAAGAAATGACATATGATTTATGAACCTTTTACTCCAAATGTTTTTATTACATGAGGATGAGTACCACTGATAGTGTGCGCTGCTAGCGCGTCGCCTCTCACCTTTGCGACCTGGATTCCAGGGGTGCTGAAGGGGATGTCTAGTCACATTCCTTAGTATTTCCTTAGTAAGCCACTCCCTTTTTTCGCATTCCTGGTAAAACCTAGCACCCCCCTTTTCCTGGAAATTTGTGGATCCGCCACTGTGGATTCTATGCCGTATTCGCTTGTTGGGAAGGGAAGGGAAGGGAAGGGAGGGAAGTTTGGTCATCAGCATCTTACTCGAGATTAAGGCTCTAAGACACAGTGTGCTACTCATCTTATCATTTCAGGAACTGGTAGATCTGAGATATGCGTACAATAAAATCAAAAAACAGTTCCAAGAAAAGGTAAATATGGTTTGGCAAAATAAACATTAATCATCATGCTACGTAACTGAAAACTGAAGCAATCTAGTAGCCAGAGCCTGCGTTTCTTCTGGCCTGCGGCGAAGAACTAGGGCTCTGGCATAATCCATTTCTTGAGACCAGGATTTCTTGGACTTCCGGTATAAGAGTACAAGCGTTTAAAGACTTGCCGAACATTAAAAACATGTGATCCCGATTTCTAATTGTTATTTTGATGGTAAATAAACACACGACTCCGGAAAATTGCGCATGCGCCAAAAATGGATTATGAAAGAGCCCTCGTTCTTCGCCGCAGGCCAGAAGAAACGCAGGCTCTGGCTACGAGATTGTAACTGAAGCAAAGACCTTTTTATCAAGGTTGCGTGCGCATCCAATCTTGACGGACCACAAATATATATATTTATATGATAATATTTATATATTAATTAAAGAGAAGAATATTCGATTTTATGAATTCTTATCGAATGACAATTCTCGTCAGTTCTAGAGAAGGTCCGTGGAATTTCAATTTCTATTTTTAAAGTTGTGCATTCTTTGATTTTACCGTTTGTATTTGTAAATATTAAGACACTGTTTCAAGCCTAACCCTGAGTAATTGAGTATTCAAGGAACTGAAAATTATCTACGACATGGCTGGTTTGAAAACACTTGGTTATATATTTTCACTGGAACTTAACTCTTTATCCAAGAAGTTATTTGTCTATTCCTTGTCATGAAAAACTTTAAAAGTTAATTCATATTGTTTTACGGATATTTACAGACGGCGGAACTCGAGCACTCGAACAAGAGAGTTGAACAACACGACAACGAAGTCAAGAAACTACGCATGCGTGTAGAAGAGTTGAAGTTAGAGTTAGCCAAAGCAGAAGATGAGGTATGGTCTCTAGTTAGAGAGAAAACATGTCCTTGTATATTTTTTCATTCCCTTCCTTTTGACGTCATCCTTCCTTTCTTCGTTCGTTCGTTCGTTCCTGCCTTCTTTTTAGCGTGAAATCGTTGTGCTAGTAGTCACTTAGTAATTTAGCACCATTTCGATTTTCTCTTTCAGATCGACTCTCAATCGAACCAAGCTCGTAAGATCCAGAGATCTTTAGACGAACAAACAGAGCGAGCAGAGAGCCTGCAGGTTCAAGTACAGCACTTAACGTCCAGGTAAGTCAGACTAAACAATTAGTTACTCTCTATGACATTCTCAAACTGATTAAGGATCAATGATGATTGGGATAAACCATGCTTAGACCGCGTACCTTCTGGTCAGTGTTCATCTGCTTAGCGGTGACCAGAAAAAAAATGCAGGAACCAAGCTTTTGCTCGCCATTGCTTGGATTCAACATACATCGGTTCACTGGTCAAACACAAAGCATTCAGTCGAGGTTAAGCTCTTTGTTTTTGATCAGTGAACCAATGTATGGAAAATGATGAATTACGCGGCAGGTGGCGGTAGTACTGAGTTTTCGCGCCAAAACTGGGCCACAGTCTGTAAACTTTGACTTTAACGTTTTCCAAAAGGCTCAATCTGCTTGCCCAAACACTAACCTTATTCAGGATCATTTCTTCTCTTTCTTCTTTTTCTAATCTTTACCAAGTTTCTCTTTATCTTTAACTGTTATTTTTTTCCCTCATTTTCTAAATCCCTCTTGTCTTGATATTCCACCTTGTTTTCCTCTCTAAAGCCGTCTTCGCACTCGCGATTTCCTCTAAGGATCCAGCAAGGGTTAGTGGATTATTTACGATCACTAAACTTTTAACTCGGTATACTTGAAATTATCAAAAATGTTTTGTCATTATTAGCGCATGGCAACCTCTTGTTAATTTGGCTATATAGTTTTGCTTTCCATCATCAAAAAAAATTTGTGACCTAAAGATTTGCAAATCTACAATGGCGCGTCAACCGGCAGTGTAAATATCTTCACTTTGGGGTTTCGCGCCCTCAAAGTATGTCTTCCTTGTGGATAAAATTCCCTAAAATCCCCTTATCTGAACTTGTTAGTGTAGAAATCGAAACGATAATTTAGCTCACTAGAATTCTGTACGTTGATCAATGGCTGATTTAAATGATTGACTCTCTCGTTCTTTTCGCAGATTACGAACCTCAAACATTTCTAGTAACAATACTCGCAAGTATTCAAGGAAGTCTTCTGTCCATATATCTACAGACGATGACAGTGATTTAGATTGAAGACAGGATACCTTGGAATCGAGCATGCAGTAAACCTGTGGGGTGCTTACCATTCACCCAGTACAGGATTAAGGTTATCCACTTTTCCCGCTCTTTTCGGTTCTTCCGGTGTAGACGCGTGTATGAATGTTTGGAAGAAAACGTTTTCGCTTGCTTTTACCATTAGCAAACGAATTTGCATCCGGATGGACTGGTTTAAATGGTAAGCACCCCAGCTGGGTTTTGGACTACGTCCGGATAACGATCAAGACTGATGTTAATATAAGACGTGCTGCTGCTGCTGCTCCTGTTGCTGCTGTTGATGCTGCTGCTGATGATGATGATGACGGAAGGGAACGACACGACTTGAGAGGAAAATGAACTAACTTAGTTCATTTTCTCTTGCACCTCTGAAAAAAAATATCCCAAGCAGCCCAAGCTAAAATAGGTCTATAGACCCCTTTACAGCTCCTCGGAATGCTGCTCAATAGACCCTTTACAGGCTCCAAATTATCGCTGTGTTTCTTGATTACAGACTCATTCACTCGAGCTAAGCCTCGATTTTGTGAAGAATATTCACGTATTCCAGTCAAGGTCCGTCAAGTTTCAAAGTGTTCGTATTGTTGAACTTGTGCATTCTTCGGCCCATGTAAGGGAATCCGGAATCCGGAATCCACGAAATTTTAAGCTTTGGAATCCGGAATCCAGGCCTTGGAATCCGGAATCCGCTACTTTGAAATTCAAAGTCTCCACTCAAATGCTATCGCCTCGACCTAGACTGAGCCGATGTAGTCCCTCCCCCATTGTGTAATATCTCCACCAAAGATATCTGTCAACAGATGCTGATTTAAATGATAGACGATTCCACTTATACTGGCAAGTATATCAAGTATAATTTTCAGAGAAAGTATCTGAAAATTAACGATATGGAATCCGGAATCCGCAATATAAAAAATTTGGATTCCGGAATCCAGACCCTTGGAATCCGTAATCCAGAGTCTCGGAATAAGGAATCCAGCACTTGGAATCCGGAATCCACCATAAGTCCGGATACCCTTACATGGGGTGAGCATTCTTTGCTTTACCGTTGGTGTTTGCGAAGTAATTAGACACGGTTTCGAGGCTTAGCCTGAGCAATGAGTCTGTAGTCACGTCGAGGAACACAGCGGTAATTTGCAACTCGAAAAGGGTCTATTCGTAGGACATAACAATAGGTTTCCAATTCTCATGAGATTGAAATTATTATTTTTTAATCCTGCAAATTGATCGAATTTCTCAAATATTGAATTTTAATATTTTTTTATTGACATAAGTCATCTTTTTACACACCGGAACATTTTTACCAAGAAAATTTTATTAAATAAACAATAGGCTATGCCACGTTCGATAAATAAAATTAAAATTAAATAAAATCAGCCTGATTCACACGAAAAACGCGAATGCTAATTTCATTTCCTTTCTATTTTGCGCGCGCGTTAATTGTATCACAAATAAACAGAAATAAAAGTGAGTACAATTCTGGACTATCGCAGTTGTGATTATACATTTAGAAAAATTCTTTGCGCCTTCTGCGCTTGCGCATTAATTTGCTTGCGTTTGCGTTTCACATGTAAACATTTCTCGTGATTGTGTTTGTATTTGCAAGGCTATTGCGAACCAGGTCGTTTGAGGTAGGGTGTTTTTATTCGAAAATAATTATTAAACACTTAATACCGGTGCGTGTATGTTTGAACTATATTTTTCTTATTGTAGGTTGAAGGGCCCGGTTTGTGTTCCGTATTACAACCGTTAGTTCTATTTGGGATGAAATATGATTTTTTTACCTTTTTTTAGTATAGCGTGATGTGTCCTAGAGCTAGCAGGAAAATCGAAAGGGGACCAAGATGGACTTACAAATGTAGTTTTAAGCTTTATGTTACACCATAGTTAATATATTAACTATGGTTACACAAGTAGTCCAGTTTCAGGCTTCAACGTTATTGGCATAATATTATTGTTTGCCCCTCTCCTCCCCCTGGAGTGTAGTTTTGTTCTCCCCTGGGGCTCACTGTTTGTTGATATTTTGCACGAAAGGGCGCCATTTTTGTATGCAAGAAACGCCAGGTTAATTCTCGTTCAAAAAGAAAGCCGAATAAGCATGACTAGGATCAAATGTCCTCCCTTTTGCAAACGTAACTGCATTCAAAAGCACCACGATTTGTTGCTAGCAGTTTTGAACATCCCATCCGAGAATAAAGGAAGTAAAAAGAACGACAACAATGGCGGCTTGGAAGAGTTTGAATCGGTTGTCCAAAGCTACTTGAAGAAAGGTTGGCAGAAGAACGATGTCGTGCCAGATGCAGTAGACGATTATCGGTTCCCTTTAGTACACTGGACTAGTGTACTGGGGAAGACGAAAGCACTAGAATGGCTGATAAAACATGGTGAGTAGTAAGCTTGACATATTCTTATTTCAGTATATAAAGCTTGATAGAAGGAGTAAAAATTTAGCGGAAAGGTGTTATTGCCTTTGTTAAAACTAACATCTACGAATGGTTAGACTTACACATGGCTTGGATGACCATGTAAAATGGCTTTCCCTTCTTCCACGCTACTGCATCAGAGGGATGTAAAAGAGCAGAAAGTAAAGAAACCCTGTCAGTGACCACCCTCAGCTCAGAGCTAAGGGGGTTGGAAACTGGTGCAATGTACCTGGGCTCTGTGTTCTATCATGAAGCACCAGTCTAGGGGCAAAATAACAAAAGGAGTGCATATGAAGGGGTTTATTTGATACCTCTCCTTAAAAAATTATTAAATTTATCTTTTTTTATGCTATATATATAGGCTTTGACCCGAATGTTAGAGCACCCACAACCAAAGAAACAGCTCTCCACAGATGTTTACTATGCCTAGAGCTCTCTGAAATGTTCCTTAATAGAAAATTGCTTGAGCGTAAAGTTGAAGTTCTGATTGGCTTACTTAAGAACTGTCTGGTATTAAAGGATCGGAGTATGGATACACCATTACATGTAGTAGCTAGACAGCTGCTAGAAGGACGGAGAAAAGACCACTTTGAAGACTGTATTAAACTCATGCTTGCAAAGTTAAAAGAATATTACCCTGAGCAGTTTAATGATATCATAAATGCACAGAATTCAATAGGAGATAGTGTAGTACATATCCTTGCATGCAGTGAAGATGCCTTCTGTGGGTTGCGCATGGTAATCAATGAAGGAGCAGTTACCTCTACTACTAACATGGATGGGAAAACCCCTCTTGATGTTGCAACTGAAAGAGGGTCCATCAAAGCAACAGCATTACTTAAAAGGCTTACAGATGAGAGGATGTCAAATCAAACTGATGATGCAGATTTAAATGGAGTCACAGATGAAGCTGCTTCTAATGATGACGAAGAGCAGTCAACAAAAGTAAATAAAACACCAAACCTTACACAAAGGATATCCAGTGATTTACAATGTTCTTGTAGGATTAAAAGAGAGCACAATTACAGTAATGTAAGTTTTTCACACTAATCAGGTGCCAATAATCATGCTTTGATATAAGCATTCATCAAGTATAAAAGTACAGATCTCCTAAAAAATATTGGCCCGTCATTGGACAGTGTTCCGACCAGAATTGTGATTCATTGTTTTTTTTTTCTTTTCAATTTTGTGATTCTGATTTTGAATTCAATGAAAGACTGGGCCAATACCCCCACCCCCCACAGACCCTATGCTCAGTCACTAACCTCGATGCAGGTATTGATATCATTGCACCTAGTATCAATAATCAACTGCAAGGTAAACTCATATTCCATTCACTTCCACTCTTGGTACAGAAATCACAGGATAACAGCACTAATACACTGAACTTAGGTTAGTCCCATGAAATGTCTACATATATTTACCCAATTGCAAAATCATTGTTTGTTTCAAAACATCGAAGGTAGGGTGAAGACATTTAACCGGTGCAATAGATATTAGACTAATACACTTTAGTGGACCCTAATTCCATTGTTTTCTTTTGTGTCTATTTGACTATTACACGTTCACTAGTATCTTCTATTTCATGGGTTAGATGCCTCCACTCTATCTTTAGAAATGACAATAATTATCCATAATTATCTCGTGATGTATTCATTTGAGATATGACATAGTCAATATAAAACAGTGTTATAAGCCTCCATGCTTTCAGTTGGTGCAATGTAAAGCAAAGTATCTAATATTATAATGGGAAGTATGGGTGGCATGCTCTATTAATGTGTCCCCTCTCACCAATGCAACCCAGGTTCTAGACCTGCCGGGCTCAGTGTCATAATAATATTATGTAAGTAGAGTTGTTCGTATGTTATCTCCTGAGCTTCAAGGGTTTTTTCTTCAAGGGTTATTGTTTATATCGCTAATAATTATTTACCATTGTTTTCAACTGAATATACCATAGTTTTAGTTTTCTATATATTTTTTACATTTATATTACAGAGCAAATGAAAATACCCCAATTGAAATTTGCGCTTTACAAATTCAATAATAATAATTATTATAAATAATTTACTGTTTTCATTCAGATCAAAACATCAATCTTCTTGGTGCATTAAGAGCAACAGGGCTGTGGGGTAATGTCAAAGAACTGGCTAACAAAAAGAAAAAAGAAGATGAAAAGGTTTTGGCTTCAAAGCTTGAAGAACTGCAAGGTAAAACCCAGCCAGAAATGGTGCTTACCTCTTGTTGACTGAAGAATTCAAATTTTCTGCAAATAATAGACCTTATTCGTGGTGTGACAATGTTTTCCCAATTCAGCGTGACAAACCTCCAGAGGATTCATTTTCTTTTGTTTTCACTCTTCGAAAAATTAATGAGTATCCCAAAGGATACGAAAGGAATAACGATGATATCCCGACGAGTTGCAAAACAATAGCTCTTCATTCCTCCAGAGGTTTGTCACGTTGAATTGGGAAAACATTGTCACACCACGGATAAGGTCTATACATTTATCATGTCAGGTTAACCCAAGGCCACAAAGATTAAAATGCAGCTTGGTTTTAACTTTGTATACAAAATGTTTAACCACTTTCCCGGCCTCTCAGAAACTGATATTCTTCCCCAGGGGAGGGGGTATGTACCTGCACATGTTGTGGAGTCCCATTATGTTAAACATTAAAGGTTTGAAATATTGTAGTGACATAATTCAACAGGACTCCACTCAAGCTCAAGATAATGGGAGTCTGAGACATCCAGGGTCCAAGATCTATAATAGGACTCTATAGTAATATTAATTAATAGTAATATTTCTCCCAGCCACATATATTTTGAGCCACGAAGAAAAATCGTCAGGCCTCTGGGACCAGGGTAATAGTACTGCCTCCCGGTTAGCTCAAGAAGAGAGTCAGTCTTTGCTGGCAGGAGGTTGTGGTTCAAGCCTCTGCAGCAGAACCAACATCCAGGGTTTTAAAATAACTGAGGAGAAAGTGCTGTTTTTGTAATTACATCTGCAAATGGTTAGACCTTTAAGTCTTCTCGGTCAAGGACTTAAAACTGTAGGCCCTGTCTCCCAACCCTTCCTAGCCTACAGTAAATGGGGGACATAAAAGAACCTGTTGAATTACTAATTTTTCACTTGTGATTGTAAGCTGCACGGCTGCTAATAACGCCTTAATATGTAGCCTGTACAGCCCTCCACTGGACATAAGAATCTAAAGTGCATCAAGACGATGTATAAAATAATGTGTTATATAAGAACTTCCCATTATTATTATTATTTCATTTCTACTTTTTCTTCAGCCACAAATGAGGCCATTGAAGATGCCAAGAAAGTAGTGGATGACACGAGTACAGTAATCACTTCAAAGGAGGAAGAACTGGAAAGAATCAAGAATGAGGTAGAAAAGGTGAAAAAAGAGTTACTTTACATGAAGAATGAACAACAGAACTTAAAAAGAAAGAGAAGTTTGTTGAATAATGAGTGCAGTGAGCTGGAGAAAAGGCTTCATTACTGTGACAGCCTCTTGAAGGTACATGAACCTCAACAAGAAAGCCAAAACTCTTAGTTGCTAGGGCAAAACTGGTAACAGTTGGTAAACACTGCTAGTAGCACAGAAAGGAAAATTTATGGTTACCATGGCAACAGTGGTTCACTTTGAACGTAATATTACTGTGGCTATAAAAGGGTAAGAAACAATGACCACATGCATTAAAAATGGAACCTAGGAACTTCAAGACAGTCCTTGAAACTTAAGGTTGGTTTATTTGTTACTATGGAAATAGCTGTCGTATTACCTTGGTTACAGTACATCTAATATATTATTCAGCAGAAGTCATTTCCATGCTGTTACTCTGCGGTGCCATGTTATGAAAGTTATGACTTGAAAACTGCTAAACGCCTAGCAGATGTTAGGTTGTGTTTTGAGGAAAATTAGAAAAGTTTAGGTCAGAAACTTTTTTATAAATAGCGTTTTTAAAGGAGCTAGTGTTTTTATGGCCTTGTAAATGCTGGGTAAGATTTCTACTCAAGCAGAAGATTCACAGCACTAGATGGTAGACACTAATTGTGCATCGATTTAGAATTGTATGTAAAAATACTGAAAAGTCAAAAAATAGACTTTTTCTTAGTCAGTCAAGGACCGTGCATTCTGATCTAGCAAATATGGGTAAAAATAGCATTAAAAAATGAATGGAATAAGTCAAGAACCTTTTTTAAGTTAGATAAACAAGGTCCTTGATAAGAAATGTTCAAAAAGATAGGGCTCGTATTAAGTAGATCAGAACAGTGTTGTCATTTACACCAACACTCAAAATAAAGTTATTTGAAATTTTATTTACAAATTGTTTTTATCTTGGTAAAAGAAATTAATAGTTTGTTTAGCTGCCATTAGTCACTATTAGTCAGCCAGCACAGTCATAAAATTAATAATAAAAACTATTACCCAATGATTTTAATGTTTATCTCACACGGCAGATTTTCAACGAGTAAGTATGGAAGGGGGGGCTGATTTGGACATGGAGATATGTTCACTGGTATGCACAGCAACCAATCATTGGAACAAACCATTATACACCTATTTTAAAAAGGTTGTCCGACCCAAAGGAGCAACAGGCAAAGGAGGAGATACCATAGGTCATTCCTAGGAATAATTTAATGATTTATTTAATAATTAATATGGACATAATTATATATAAACACCACTAGTGTTAAAAATGGCTTCCTCGACTACAAGCATTACAACATATCACAACACTGACCTCCATAATCTTGAAAATAAGAGAAAACATAAGTCATTCCAGCTTTTTTTGATCTTGGAATGACCTTTCGCTAACCTCCTATCCCTCATTATTGATCACCTATTGTATATCCCCTATCTCTTATTGCCTTACTTCTTTGGCTCCAACGACCTTTTTTGAAATATGATGTATTCCAAAGAACATGAAAGTATCCAATCAGCATGAGATAACCTTCCATATTCAGGTAATCAATCAATATCTTCTAGCCCAAGCATTTCTCAGCAGTTGTATCGGTAATAAATGGTTTCTCTCTCTCAAACTGGAATGAAATAAGTCAAAGTCTACTCTTTGTATTTTGTTGAGATAATGCTGGCATGAAACCTGAGAAAATAAGAATAATTTTCCTTCAAGTTAAAGACTTATCATTTCTAAACAAGTGGAAATCACAATAAGCCTCCTTACTTTGGGCATAAATGTTTTCCGATTTTAGACCACATGTCATTCTCTTCTTTAGAATAAAATTCATTGTTTTATATGGCTGGACATGAGAAGACACATGAATATGGATGTAATCTTATTCTCAAGAGAATGACACATGGTCTGGAATGGGATAACATTACACCTAGGTTAGAGACATCACCAATGCCAAGATGCAAGCTAAAAGTCTTATCATGTTACAAGGCAGGACTTGGATGAACCAATGACCTTTGGCACCAGAGACTAATGCTCAACCAATGGAGCTAACTATTAGACAGCCAAGTACTTTTGGGTGTGTGGTTGAGAGGGGGGGTAGGGTAGGGGGCAAATCTCTTTTTTTCTACAAAACAGAACTAAAACAGTTTTTGAACTTACTGATGGAAGAAATACTCTGAATGCAGCTTTTGGTATTTTAGTTTTAAAAGACTGGGCCTGTAAAATGAAAGCAAGTGAATCCATTATTATACAAATAGCCTTTTCAATCTCAAACGATATTATAAAACTCGAAGCTTGACATGCTTTAGGATGGCCTTACTGTTGAAAGATGGGTATTAGCCAAGCTAGCAAGCTCAAAGGTGACATCTTTGACGGGCTGTGCTGTGCTTCCCTTGATGAAGTCTTGATGGGCAACATTATGCTGAATTAAGAGAAATAGTTGATGATTTATGAATTCATATAGGACCTTTTCTAAATGAATATAATCAAAGGCCCTTTACATTGAGTTGATTGCTTTTTGTGCAATTTACAAGCATGAGAGATGGTTAGTTTGAAGTGTAGGCACTGAAGGTGGTCACTGCCAGGGTTTCTTTACGTCCTCAGTGGTTTTTTTACGTCCCTCCTATATTGGTTAGTAATGATGAGTGTCAAGAGATGGGACCGCAATTTGAAGTGGTCATCCGAGCCACTTGAAAGTCTAACCATTTGCAGATGTAATACAAAGGCAACACTTTCTCCTCAGTTATTTTAAGACCCTGAGTGTTGGTCCGGCAGAGGCTTGAACCATGACCTCCGACACGAAAGTCCGATGCTCAACCAACTGAGCCAAGTTGGTTTTAGTTCTGGAAAATTAATGTTGCCAACTAAGAAAATGAATGTTATACCTGGGTATATCCAGGATTTGTAAGGGGGAATGCTTCTCACTAAAAAACCCAGGAAAACCATGTCTGGAGTTTCTATTTGAAAGCAAGACAATTTACCTTGATAAGGATATCATTAGGTATGTAGACTTTCCTTCTGTTTGCCAGATATGGGGCTGCCCTGAGAAGTGTTACGATGCCAACAGCTTTGCCGATGTGACTAGCTGCATGATCAGCATGAACATCTTTTACACCTGAAGAAATGAAAATTGGCAACTATTTTACAACCAGACACTTGGTTAAATGTTAGAATAGAGGCTTTGCATCATCATGTGACCGCAGCCATGTTAGATCACAGGAATAATGCAATCCTTTTGCATGAGAAAGAATTCAATTCCCAAGAGCAAAGGGATTTATTGTTCTGCCATATTCTAACCACACAAGATGGTGCAAAGCCTCTATTAGAGCATATTTTAATTAGATGTTTATCACCTAGATATAGTTATCATCATTTAAAAGTTGTTTTTTTTGTTTTTTTTTTAGCAATTTCATTAGTTTTTAATATTATTCATAATAGTAGGCTTTTGAATTATTATTTAACTTAACTCAGCATTTTATTATAACTTGTTATTCTTTTCAATATTCAATATTGTAAACTTTATATTCAATTATCGTAGTGTCTATATTTGGGTAATTTGCTGTTAGGCACACTTAAAAATGCTATGTTAATTTGTGCCATATAAATAAATATTATTCAATTAATATTCTCTACATGCAGCTGTATGCGATCTGCCAATCCCTAAGGCGGGCCATTGGTCATCTATGGGAACATAGCGTGTGTGATGAAAGCCAAGATATACAGTCAGCCTGTTACATTTGTTTATTGTGTGCACTTTAAATGACTGTGCAAATATGTCTAATTTTTATAAGCAGCATCTTCAATCTGAGTAAGTTATTTATCAGGCCACTTTCTAACACAACAATCGGTTTATTACCTGCAGCCTCCAGAACAAGATACAAGACAGATGATACAGAGTTTTCACAGTATTCTTCAAGGTTTTTTACACTGGTGTGTGGTCTATCTTCTAGATTACTTCCCTAAAAGTAATTTTGAAATTACTATTTATTAATAGCTCCAGAAAATATCTATTAAAACTCAGCGAGGATTTCCCTGAGTGGGGAGGGGTGGTTTTGTCTTGGTATGTAGCCTATGTAGTCAGAATTTATTTAGTACCACTGCAGCCATTCTCATGATCGTCACATAAATTAGAGGCAAAGTACCCCTTCATAATTGAATCACCTTTTGGGACACAACATTTAAAAATGGATACAATTTTTTACATTCATTTTTGTTCAACAATGTCAACCACTTGTGAAACTCTTAGCCATTCCCTGGTTGAAGAAAAAAACTGGGTTGAGTTGGCTTTAAAGTGCATTTTGGGACTGTTTTTGGAGATGAAATAGATGCCATCTTGGAAATATGTCCCCTAGAACAGCCCACAATGCAGTGCAATGCCAACTCCACCAGTTTTTACTTCAACCTTAAAATAGCTAGTAAAACCTACTCGTGCATCAGTTAATCTTGTAAACCACATCTTGGATAAGTTGTGTTTCTGAACAGCCTCTATCACTGCTAGGGCAACTGGATGCTGTGGAGGGTGACCCTAAAAATATCAGACCATGTTACTGTGACCAGTTCAACGGCTCAGGAAAAACTTGTGTTTTAGAATTCCTGACTTTATCACACAATGAAAATCAAGTACACGGTAGATTCTTCAACTCCAGTGAAGGAGTTATAAAGCAGTAAATAAAACCAACTCTACCAGGAACAATAAAAAGACCGAGCTAGTTTCTGATTGTCTTCACAACACAATGATCATACAATCACGTCATGATACAATCATGTTATTAATTCAAAATACACTAGTGCACGCTCAACTGTAAAATACAACTGCAAAATGTTTGTTCAAGTCCAAAAGTCATCTTAGATAGTTGTTCTTCAAAATTTTGTCTCTGATTTTTTTATTTTTTGCTCATTTCCAAAGTTATCGTGGATTTTGGTTCGCATACCGCTGATATAGCAGCGTCATAACTTTAAGAGCGTATAAAAAAGCAACGGGGCAACTAATCAAAAATCGGTGACATCCTTTTGACAAGAGATATCTTGTGATCTCGGAAAAGTAATAAGCATTTGGTTTCTGATCATTACTGGCTGTCATCGAACTCCGTGAAGATGCCATGGTGAAAATTTAAATAATTCATTCTAACTTAAAAGGATAAATATATTTTACAAAAAGGAAGAAAGGAAATGTTTCTACATTTATTCAGCTTTCAGAAAATGTATACTTTGTTGAGGTTTCGATTAAGAGGTTTTGTGCTATTAAGAGTTGAATGCACAATGGTTGCTATGGGTACCCTGATACCTTAATTAAGGATGGTGCTTATTAATGATTTTGGTCTTAGGTGTTGCGCTTATTTCAGAGTGGCATTCTATCGGGGGTGGCACTTGCAATATATAAGATAATAAATTTTATTTATTCATACCTTGTAGATTTGTTCCATGGTGTCCTTCCAAAACTGTATTCTCATTTTTCCAATGTGTTTTTCAGTCACCATGTCTTGTATCTTTAAGTTAAGTCATTCAGGTAAGCTTTACATTATATTATTATTGCAGAAACAAACACTTGTTGTCACACATGATCTAATATATATTATTGACTAACCAAAATATGGACACAAAACCCCATATATTGAACTACATGAACTGAAAATTGAATTGGAACTGCAATAATAACAATAATAATAATAATAATAATAATAATAATAATAATAATAATATAAACGCTCATCTAACACTCATTAGCCAAAAAACTTCGAGCTATAAATTTCTCCTGAACTAAACAATTTTTTTAAATTGCATGGCTTTTCGAGGCCTGGAATGAACATTTTCACGAATTTCAAATTTCATCAATATTCCATGACCGCGAATAAATCTCAGAATGCTAATAGAATACCAACCTGTGCAAGTTCTACATTGAAAGCACGTATTGCCAATGCAGAATTCCGAGTTGCTTTGGGAAGGAGAAGTGTACAGAGAAAATTTTCGTAATCCATTCGCCTGGAAACAAAAACAGTGTGCGTTCATTAAAGAAAAATCTAAGATAAAATATCTTCCAAAAATCCACATGCTTTTTACCTGACTAAATTCATACAATATTGAGAATTACTTTGAACAGAATTAGTAGAATATTTTGTACATAAAATAATGGAAGATTTTCGACGAAAATTTGATATTTTCAGAAACATTTTTCTAGTTCTGTTTACCGCCGCCATCTTGTATGCCAAAACTGACAGGCGTTCTTTGGGGTGTCTAACCTTCCTCGGTTGTATAGTCCCACAGGGATCCCATGAGAAGGGTTCTTAAGTTCAGTCAAGTAACTCAATATTACTGTGAAGCTTTGCATATTTGTTTTGATATTTTGTAAATACTGTTTCAACAAGAAACATTTGATGACTGAATGCAAGACATACACATACATACTTTATTTGATAAAATGTTTGATTAAATGGCAGGCAGCAAATGCTGATGTAGACCTGCTTATAGACTACACTAAAATTGGTGTTTTCCAATGTGATGTCTTGAAACATGTCACTATAGAAATAATATTCATTTGAATTTTATCCAGGAAATGTTTTGCCCCCCCCCCCTCCCCCCTACAAAACAAAAACAAAAAATTGGTTCACATGAAATATAAATTCATAGATTCGATTTTTATTACTGTTATTAAGTTTTTGTAAGTTGTGATTTTTTGTAGTGCCCCCCAAAGATTTTTTGTAGTGCCCCCCCCCCCAAATATTTTCATTCTGCCACCCCTGAATATTATCCCTTTTCGAAGCATAGTTCTCAAAGTTTTACCTGCAAGGATTATATAATCTACCCCCCTCTCCCTGCATCTTGATTTCTGTTGAATCATAGAATGAAGACCCAGTTTTGTTAGACATTCACCACTAATCCCATACAATGGTTCACTGATCAATAACATTAAGGCTACAAGATTGAAATATCAATAATCCTTTGAAACCTTGATTGAATGCTTTGTGTTTCACCAGTGAAACAATGTATGAAAAAGGGTAAATTGGCTATAAGTGCTACCCTCACAAAGCAAGGTTGATCAGGGACTGCTAGTCGTTTGACTGGCTACAAGGATGTTATCTTTGATACAGCAATAATACACTTGATACTTATACCACTTATACATTGCAAGACGAACTCCTGGTATTTGTTAGTATTTTTTATTTTAGCTTTAATTTATCTGAGCAGATGCATTTATCATCATCTTTATCATTGTTCCTTTCATTATTTAGCTGTACCTGCATACACTTTTGAAGGGACTGAGATGTTAGTTCATTTATGTGAGTCTGAGTCTGACTGAGATGTTAGTTAATTGAATAGAGTCTGAGGCTGACTGAGATGTTGGGTTAATTTATGTGAACGTGAGTCTGACTGAGATGTTAGTTAATTGAATTGAGTCTGAGGCTGAATGAGATGCTGGGTTAATTTATGTGAGCGTGAGTCTGACTGAGATTTTAGTTGATTTAATTGAGTCTGAGGCTGACTGACATGTTGGGTTAATTTATGTGAGTGTGAGTCTTGGTCCGAAGATTTGGCACAAAGATCTTAGTAAGGGCTTGATAATCATGTTCAAACACTTGGTTAATGATCTTTATGATCAACTCCAACTGCTTCACTAACAGAATTGAAACCATCTTTCCTAAAAATGAAAAGATATTTAAGTCTGGTTGGTCGAATTAATAGATGAAAAGGTGGGGAGACAGACAGATTGGTGGGATGGAGGCTAGACCGATGGATGCATAATATGGTTGGATGGTTGGACATGGATGGCTAGACATGGTAGGTTGTATGGTAAGTTGGACTGATGGATAAATGGTCAAATGCAAAAGTGGATGGGTAGGATGAAAAGATATGAATGAATAAATAGAATGAATGAATAAAGAATGGATGAGCAGATGTTGATAGTCAGAAAAAGATGAAAGATTGGATGCATGGTTACCAGGAATGCATTTCAAGACAAAAATCTTATTTGAGAGAAAAAATCAAAAAAATCAAAAAATCAAACCATACAATGATAATTATTATTATGAAATGATACTACCAAAGGTTTTACTGTTTCAAGAGTAGTACAAACCTGAGAAGCTCTGCAAGCTCTTTCTTTAATCTCTTGACTAAAGGAGGGCCATGATAAGTCAGGGCTGTATACAGCTGCACCAATGATGCACCAGCTTTTATTTTGTCATAAGCATCTTGGCCAGATGAGATTCCACCCACTCCAATAATTGGAATTGTTCCTAAAGAATGAAGGAAAACTTAGGCTGTACAAATATCAATAGCAAGCAGTAACTGGAAGCATAGTTGCAAGATTTAGCCAATGACAGAACTCATATCTGGTCTTTTCAGAACCATTTTCTGAACCATTACTGGTAAACAAAGAAATGATGCTCAAGGAAATGACAGTAGACAGGAAAACAATATTGTTAGGTAAGGTAAGACGTAGTGCTAAAGATACAATAAATTTCCAAGTATTGCTTTTAAAATAGGTTGGTGAAAGAAATCACTGTTCTTGATAGAGTTTGGATCCACAACCCTCAGATTAGTACTTCCCATTTTCCCATTACCCCATTCAAAATAAGGCCATTTCTAAGTTACAGATTTCTAAGTTTAATGCTTCGCTACAAATAAATGTAATCAATGGAAAGAAGATAATATAACAAACTAAACTCCGAGATCAAACTTGAGTGGGTATTGATATTAGACCTTTTCGGCTTGAGTGAAATGTTTTCCTATTTCACTTCATGTGTCGTCGTCTTGAGGTAAGATCTTTGTTTGAGTTGTATCCACAATTAAGTGCCTTCTCATGTGCAAATGTTAAACAAAGAATTGCTATTTTCAGGCATGACACATGATATATAAATGGTGAAAAATTATGTGTTAGCCAAAAAGGTCTAGTATTATGTTAGCAGGAATAGCAAAGCCTTGAAAACAATATTGATCTATATACTAACCTTTTGTTAATGTATACATATCTCTGACTAATTCAGTGGACATTGTTCGGAGTGGTTCACCACTTAGTCCTCCTGTTTCTTTATTATTTGCACTTTGTAGACTGGGTGGTCTTGATATAGTGGTGTTTGACACAATAATACCATCGATATGATGCTACAAAGTATAGCTAAATCAATTTGGTTTATATAAAGTGTTGAGAGTTGGACAAGGGCTAGCAACCCTTCCCTGTAAAAATTAAAACCACTACAGAAACATCACCAACAGAGAAACAATCAGAGAATGTAGTCCCTGAAGGAGGGGGTTCCTATGGAAAAAAGATGTTGTTGATGGTCTATACCCCACGAGGGGTGTACAGGTTTAGGAGGAGGAGGAGGAGTTTCAATGATCATACTTAAGACAGTTCTTACATTAGGTCTGGTGACTACAGCAGCTATATCCTCTTTATCTTGTTGTGTGAGATCTGGTGCTATCTTGACCAACAGTGGTGGCTGATTGGATGGCGGTAATGAACTGCGTGCTTCAAGAACCTATTGTATAAAACACACATTAAAATGAAAGAGTGTAGGTTTTAGATATAGTAACAAAATTTGTTGTAATATTTAACAATTATTATTCACGGAAGGCGAAGTGATTATCAGGGAATATTTACCAAGACACGATTCTTCAAGCGGCGAGGTATATTTCCCCCAATAATCACTGAGCCTGAGGCAAATAATTGTTTTAGTATAAATACACTGGTTATTCTTTCAAAAAAAAGAAAAAAAAGAAGATATTTTTCCAGTAACGGCAACAAAGTGGCTGGACGCCATTTTGGATTTTCGCTCAAGATGACTATCTTGTGATAGTGTGAGTTTCTTGACCAATCAGCACGCAAGATTTTCAATAATCACCTGTGTATTTTTACTAATTGTATTTAATACTTCGGAAATCTTTTCCTGTTCTCCATTCTGGCTATAGCTCCTGTAGACCAGCCTGGCACTGCTCATGCCCAATAGGGGAGAAGAAAATTAACCTCTTTTAATGCAAGGCATTATTCAATTACCTTGTCTATTAAATCAGCCAGCATCTCTCTGCCTTGCATAGCTCTAAGTCCAGGAGTATTTGGAGATGAAACATTTATTACAAGATAGTCAGCCATGGGACCAAAGATTTCTACACCTTTAGTGTAATCTAACACTGCATTCTCTGAAGTTTTATTCTTTCCCAGGTTGATGCCTAAGATTCCTTGGTAGAGTTTTACCCTGTGTCGCTGCAGGTTTTGTTTTACTATTTCATGACCTTGACTATTAAATCCATACCTGACAAAGAGTGAAGCAAGATCAGTAGACCTCTTTACCTTCAGTGTAATGTTATTTCAGACAATGTGTATTTATTGTGAAAAAGATTCTTTGTTCGGGTTGTATATCCATATTGCAGTATTCTCTCATGCGCAACCGTTAAACCAAAGAAATAATACCCCAGGGAATTACATGTGTTTTGGAATGGGGAAAGTTATGCCCAAGGTCTATTAACATATAACTTAATTTACTTCCATTACAGCATCAGATACATAAGTAAGGGTGGGGTAGCAGTAGTACAACTGCATCTAACATCCGCTTGGTCACACCTGGGCTAAGCATCAGAGAGTTTGTTGGACCAGCTCTTCCTTGATTCAAGGGTTTTTTCCAGGTCCTCTGGTTATTTACCCTTTTAAGAAAACCTCATAATTGAATAAAATTGAGAAATATCATCAAGTAAAACATTGGTGGTTCAAGATACCCAGGGTAAAACTGGAGTTATGTATGGTCTCAAGTTTGAATTACCTGGGGTTCAAGACAAGAGGAATCCACTGTATGTACTGTAAACGTTATTCATAATATAATACCTGTTTATGATGGCTTTATCCTCATTTAACCTAAAGACTCTTGGTTTCTGATTACCAGGTTGAGGCTCTGGGGTAATACTACCCACTTCCACAAAGCCAAAACCCATTTTTACCAGTCCAGGAACAGCCTCACCCTGTTTGTCAAAACCAGCAGCTAACCCTACAGGATTGGAAAACTGTAGCCCAAATACCTTGGTGTTCTGAGGAAATATTAAAATCAGACTATAATATAGCCACTCACGATATGCGTACTCAGATTAGCTGGTTATCTATCAGCAAGAAATGGATCATGCATATGCATGCAGGTGTTTGTAGATGCTTAGGCACTGCAACGTCAAAGATAGTTTTCAACCATTTCCTGATAGATACTGTCTTTCAAAATACAAAGCATTTCCATCATTGTTTTTAATTATTGTTTTAAATTTCTGATGGAAAATACCTTTTAGTAATGGATGATGGATGGATGGATGGATGGATGGATGGATGGATGGATGGATGGATGGATGGATGGATGGATGGATGGATGATGGATGGATGAATGAATGGAAGGATGGATGGATGGATGAATGGATGGATGGATGGATGAATGCATGGATAGATGGATGAACAGAACGAATGAATGAATAAGTGCAAGCATGGATGAATGGATGAAGCATGATTGGACTGATGAATGGATGAATGAATGGATGAATATATGAATAATTTTTTTAATAAAAGTTAAAAGTTATATGATATTTTAATTTTTGCTCTGCTCTTGATCTTAGAGCAAATTTAAAATACCAACCCTATTCTACTTGTTTTTCTTACCAATATTTCAGGGTCTTCATCTCTATCACTAGGAACTAATCCATAGGACGCCATTTTGACAGCCAAAAGATGAGCTCTTTCAGCATCCAGTAACTTGATAACAGGCATTATAACATTTCTATAAAACTGTTCATCTCCTTTGACGGTGAAATACCCACAAAATAATGCACTAGTACAGCCAACAAGTGCGATACCGTGACGAAATGTGCTTCTTAAGGCTCTACCCTTGAAGGACGACTGAAAGAAATTTCCTTGGTTTAAAATTTTAATCATCAAAAAAGAGCCAAGCCGTGTTTAAATACAGCTTCATACTAAACTTACCATAGTCTTTTGAAATGTTTTTAAGTGGTTTTTGCCTAATTATTTCCAAGTTTTTGACTGTTGAGTCTCAAAGAGTTTCACAAGCATTTTTGGCGGGCATGTTGAATCGAATAGAGAACACAGGGAGCCCAAGACAAACCTTGCTCATTGCCCGATAATCTCCCCATCCCCCTAGGATTTTGGACTTGCGAATCTTTTACCGGTTACAGTTTCACCTCTTCTGAGCATCATCGAGTTGCAGTTTGTATTAAAAAAGCTTTAAATATATTGATACAAAAAGTTACCCATGATGCTCAGTCATCTCAGCTTTCTAGGTTTTTGGTGACTAACTTTATTAAAATAAGAAGAATTTTCATATGACAACGTTCTTGCAAGTAGGTGTATTTAGGTTTTTATATATTTGTCGCTTCTTATTTAAATCGAGATGAAATCAGCGACACTGCTCATATAAAATGATACTTTCTACAGCGCATTTTTGAAAATTTTAAATATTCCAACTCCAACCTCACTATAGCCCATATATATCCACCATGACTATCTCAATCAATGAGACCAAACTAACCACCCACCCGACCACACCCATTCCAATCACTTCAGTAATATCCTTCAAATTACTCAAACATACCATCTCAACCAACATACCCCAGAGCACTATCTCTACTGACCAGAAATTACCACTCCACCACCCGTCCTACAGCAGCTTTTGCATGACGAAAAGCCTCGCGGCATGAACACGGACATGACAAGGTAAGGCATACGCCAGTCCAATTACTGTGCACTCTCCATCCAATCAAATACCCCAAACAATGCATAAACAAAGCTCGGACACGGCACTTTCAGACCAATCACATTGCGCGAGAGAAAACAATCAGCCAATGAAAATTATAGAAAACATATCGAATCATGGTCCCACAGCACGCTTTCGGCACTGAGCAAACTACTCTATGTTTCTGCTGTAGTTGTTTAAGTAGTATTGTATAACAAAACGTTGTTTGACTTATTATTATCATTATTTTTTTATATATAACAACAGAGAAGGTTCTATTTTTGGAATATTATATTATAGCTGCCAGTAATAGCCCATGATACATGATTAATTTTACTAAAATATATATAGAATAACCTTTTATTCCCATGTGATCCAATTTAAAACCTCAATCCCTGCCGACCCACAAGGATTGTTAACCGGACCCTCCCCACCCTAGATAAAATTTATTTGTTTCCCAAGATGCAATATTGAATCACACCGCTGTTTGTATATTCTGCCATTCAGATGACTCAAGGAGAAATATTATAGGAAAAAATACAAGGTACGAATCTGTTGGTTTTATTTCTTCTGTCTCTAGTTACACGATCCTTCTAGCTTGAAAATGGGGAATAAATGGTTAGCAAAAACAGCCAAAGTTCCATTTTATCCAGATTAAAAAGAGCAAGATTTGAAACCGCTTATCATGCAGAGGGCAGACTAGCTATTTTGAAAGGCACTTACGCATTTTTGAAGCTTTTTAAACTATCCTGAACAGTATTACAGTATTTCGGCTCAAAAAGATTGCAGGCCATTCTCTTGTTCTGTGGCATTTGTAGATTTGAATGTAAACGGCAGTACTTTAGAACGACTTTCCTTGATAGCTTATTTCACTGCATAATTAATATTATCACGAAACAGTATAAATTAACTTCTCATACTTGTTGACATTGCTTGACAATAGTAATTCAAACAGTGGCTATATTAATATACCTGGGTATAATTTTATTCATGAATCTCGTAATGATAGATCTGGTGGCGGAGTAGGTTTATTTATAAAAAATAATATAAACTTCAAACTAAGAAAAGATATAGCTGTCTTTGACTCGCAAAGTATGGAATCCATGTTTATCGAAATCATTAGACCCAATCAAAAGAATGCAATTATTGGGATCGTTTATAGACCTCCAAATACTAATTTGCAATTGTTTATGGACAAATTGAATAATGTATTGTCAAAATTCACAAGAGAACAGAAAGACTGTAATTTAATGGGCGATTTCAACATTGACCTACTAAAATACCAACTACATAATAGTACTAATGATTTTCTCGATGCTATTCTTCGTTTGCAATCACGTGATCAAAAATTGTGTAATCAACTTCCGGCGGCCATGTTGGAAGATATACAGCTCAGAGATACAAAGATGGCGACGGTTTCATGTACTTCGAGCGACTACTGGCTTACTCTAGACGGTGTTTCTAAAGCTCGCTATCGAGATAAGGTTGTCTGTTGTGGTTTTGATCCATTCAAGGTAAAAAAGACCGAATTTTCGGAGGATTTCAGCCTTCTACAGGCCGTAACTTATCCTGACATAGTAAACTACCTCGTGCTACAGACATCTTGGACAACTATGAATGCAATGAAGGCATACAAAGCGTTGGATGCTTATAATTTCTTTGTTTCTGGCTGGGTGAACTCTCTTCTGATGAAAAAAGTATCTGGGAGTGATAAAGTCGTGGTTTACACGAGAGTAAGTACTGTTAAATGTAAGCTTTATGAACGCCTCTTTGCAGCGTTCGATAGTACCCTGTACATACAGTATTTAATTTACTTTGCAAGAACATTGTGAGGTTAATTTATTTGATTGAGAAATATTTTTTATTGTTTAAAACAGGTTAATCATTCCCAAAGAGCGAGGGAAACACCACTGAAGACATGGGTTTTGTGCGAAAATGATGATTCAGTTGTAGCTGCCCACTGCACATGTATGGCAGGGCTTTGTGAGGCTTGTTCGCATGTCGGAGCTGTGCTTTTCGCAATTGAAGCAGGTGTGCGGATGCAAAAGGAAGTATCCTGCACTGGCAAAAAGAGCAAATGGTTAATGCCTTCTTATATTAAGGACATTCCATATCTTGAAGTCTGTGAAATGGACTTCACTTCAGCCAAAATGAAAGATAGGCTCCTACGAGAGGAACAATTAATAACACCGTCCGCTACTGTCAACCTTCCCTTAAATCAGAGAAATGCAAGAAAGGCTCCTGCACCTTCTCAAGCTGAGAAGGATGAATTCTTCAACGAGATTGCAAAGTCAAGCCCAAAATCTGTGATTCTCTCCTTGGTTCAGCCTTACAATGCTAATTTCATACTTCAAGTCAATCAGATGCTGCCTAACCCTTTCAATGAACTTTTGCGATCACCTGACTATGAAAAACTAACTTATCCTGAACTTGTTACAAAAGCATCTGAAGTGATGTCAACCTTATCCTTGACTGTGGACGAATGTAATGCTATTCAAGAGTCTACTCAGGATCAGTCATCATCTACAATTTGGTTTTGTCAAAGAGCAGGAAAGATAACTGCATCAAGATTGAAAGCTGCCTGCCACACAGATCCTGATAAACCCTCCCCAAGCCTAATAAAAACTGTATGCTATCCAGTGGCGCATTTTTCTTGTTTCCTCAACTTCTCGGCTTGATAGCTGTTTCTTTCCCCTGGTAAAGGCAGGAATGTGGAGCTTTGCCTGATAGAATCCAACACTCTCCTCAATATTAAAACCCCTGTCGGCTAAAACTATGTCCCCTGGTTCGAGTTTTCTTAATATTGCACTGTTTTCAGTGATATACTTATCACTCACCCTACCACCCCAAGCTTTAGATAAAAATGAAACTGAGCCCTGGGGAGTTACACCTATTAAGAATTTTATAGTGTTGTGGTGTTTATAGTTTGACCATGTCATTGCTCGAGCAATCAAGCTAGATGGCCGGTCTATAAACACCTCAAAACAGTCAATGATGACTGAAACTTTTATCCCCAAACGACTTTTGAAAGACCTTAGGCATAGTACTCCTTAGATCTTCACGGTCTGGCCAATGAATTTAAAAATTTAAACGAACACTCAGTACATCCAACCACCTATCAAATATTCGGCTAGCAGTAGCCGCAGAAATGCTAAACCTGTATGCCAGGTCTTGTAATGGCATATTAAGTTTGACTCTCATTAATACCAGGATAAATTCTTGAAACTGTGACAGGGCATTACGTTTGGTTGTTATCACATACACGGAAACAAAGCTAAAAACATGCATTAAAAGCTCAAAACTTGGCACCCCAGTGTAAAATTTGTTTTTTTCGTCATTGTGTCTGAAACCGTTCATGGTCATGTCTGCATCTAACAGTTTTTCCTTTAAGCATTGCAGCTCCAGAGTTGTAGTTCTTATGAAGAGCTCTTGACTTTCAATGTCTGCTATAGTCAGTGTTGTTTGACATCCAGTTTCTGTCACTTCTTGAATTGGTATTTGGCATTCTTTATCAATTCCCACTGAAATTTAAATATTAGTGTGTATTTTCGTTAGGCTGGTCTCCATTAGTTTCAATTAGCTAGTTGTAAAGTTAATAAATAAAATAAAATATTGTAGTTTATAATATATGTTATTAATGAGTATTAAAAATTTGTTTCTACTTAAATACATTGTGAAGTAATTGTGAATATCAGTGTCTGGGGATTGTAAATTTCATGCTTGTAAGGTACAACTTATTAAAACGCATAGCAAGAGATATTAATTAACCTTCAATTCTATTCTCAAGAGGGAGATCTACAGAATTGTTTTCGTTTACCAAACCACTACATGAAGGGAGTTCTTCGGCGATCGGGTTAGATTCCACAACAGCTTCGACAGATACGGTGCTTGGAAAACTGTGTTTTGCACGACGGCTTCATGGCGCACTACCTTTGCGACTGACTCTCTCGCTTTGTTTTGAGCTCGTTTCATTGCTCTTTTGCTTTGTGTCGTTTCACTTTGAGCAGTTTTGATATACAAATGGCCCATGTTAACGGTAGGAGCCCAGTCTATATTTTTGCGATCTGTAAGGTTCGCTGGTTTTCCTAAAGTTTTAGAAGGAAACAATCATCAAGGAGCTCGCATGGAGAGAAGGAAATGTGCTATTCTTCACATGACCAAAGCCCGTCATTTAGTAACAACACACAAATTAATAAAAAGAATTCTTTACCTGACACAAAATGAGCGCTACAAACACGGGTTCCATCTGCCTTTTTCTCCGTGAGATCCCTTTTGGTGCGATTTATGTTCTTCATCCATAGCGCCCTTCTCTCCGCAGCTAGTTTCTTAATTTGTTCTCCTTGATGCGAAATTATCTTTGGAATTCTAAAAAACTTGTATTCCTTGTCACGCATATTGTTGTGTCCACACTTATATACTGCGCAAAGAGTTGGCATAATGAATTAATCGAAGAAATAGAGCTTGAAAGGGAGAACGTGTGCACTTCTGACATACTTCAGTGGGTTTGTATATCTTCCATCATGGCCGACTTCCGGTTTTCACTAATGGCACTTCGCAGGAAGTGACGTGTATTGCAAACTAAGAATGTTCTCACATTCTATGCTTCCCATGATTAACCGTCCTACTCGAATTACATCACGCACAGCTACTTGCATTGATAAAAAAATTTCTAATTACTCTACTCAAAATAATCAATCTATTAATGGCATACTTCTTGCAGACATTTCAGACCACTTGCCTATATCCTTGATTATCCCTGAACAGCTAATCAATGAATCTAAATACATCACAGCAACTAAGAGACAGATTAACACTGTTACCAAACAACTATTTAGTGAAGAGTCAAACAAATGTGACTGGACCAGAATTCTGAACTCCACTGACCCTGATAAAGCTTATGACGATTTTATTAGCACTTATAAAAATATTTATGAAAAGTGCTTCCCAATCACAACATTAACACGAAAACGAACAAAGTTGAAAAGTAAGCCTTGGATCACCAAAGGATTTATAGCATCCATCAATACTAAATGTAAATTATACAGGCAGTTCCTACGTAATCCTAATTCTTCCTCTGAAGAAACATATAAAAGATACAAAAACAAACTTAACATTCTCTTAAGAATATCTAAGCGTAACTTTTATGACTCTAAATTTGAATACCTTAGATCCACTTGGAAACTAATAAATGAAGTTATTAACAAAAGGAAGAACAAATGTCAGATGCCAACTACCTTTGTTTTTAATGGAAAAGAAATTAATGATCCATTATCTATTGCTAATAAATTCTGTGAATATTTCACCAACATTGGACCAAATCTTGCTAAAAAACTACCACCTTCAAATGTCTTACCAGATAGTTTTCTGACAAATAGAATTAGTCAAACAATGTTTCTAAAACCAGTCACTGAAGATGAGATCAAACAGCTTTCTACTAGTTTTAAATCTGGGAAAGCCTCAGGATTTGATGAAGTTCACATTACATAAATATTATATTAAATCAAACATTGATTCACTTGCTAAACCTCTATCCTATATTATCAACCTTTCTATTTCAACAGGTATTGTTCCTGATAATACTAAACTTGCTAAAGTTATTCCTATTTGATAGATGTGTTGATCATCACAGTGAATGAGCGATCTAAGCGAACGCCGTAAAGAAAGACTTGAAAAAGTGATTTCAAGCTTCAACGGGAATCGAACCCATGACCTCAGCGATGCCGGTGCGATGCTCTGCCAACTGAGCTATGAAGCCAATCATGTTGGCTAGCGGTCATTTTTGTTGGGTTCTTCAAGCCCCCATAGATAATAAGTGTTAATAATAAGTATCACTTATTATCTATGGGGGCCTGAAGAACCCAACAAAAATGACCGCTAGCCAACATGATTGGCTTCATAGCTCAGTTGGCAGAGCATTGCACCGGCATCGCGGAGGTCATGGGTTCGATTCCCGTTGAAGCTTGAAATCACTTTTTCAAGTCTTTCTTTACAGCGTTCGCTTAGATCGCTCATTCACTGTGATGATCAACACATCTATCATTATTCCACCACAGTTCAGCCCATTCAATTTACACACTTATTCCTATTTACAAAAGTGATTGTCACTCTGAATTTTGTAATTATAGACCAATCTCCATTCTTCCTGTTTTTTCTAAGTTCTTTGAAAGAGTTATATCAAGAGAATATGAACTAAGCGAAGGAATCCCTGTGCCCCATCATGTGCACACTTTGATGCTATTTTTAGAATGTATTCTAAAAATATCATCCAATGATATCATTTATTTGATCATTTGATTTTCTGCGCGCAACAAATGGTTTAAAAATAGCATCAAACTGTGCACATGATGGTTACAAGGCTATATAGGGGGGATTCCTTCTCTTAGTTCATTTTCTCTTGGTAATACAATAGAATAATCTCGTTCATCGATAAACACAACATACTATATGAGCATCAATATGGCTTTCGTTCAAAATACTCAACTAACTTTGCCATCATACAAATGATTAATCAGATTTCTTCTTCAATTGACAACAAAGAATTATCAGTTGGTGTCTTTTTAGATTTGTCGAAAGCCTTTGACACTGTAAACCATAGTATACTCTTACACAAACTTGAACATTATGGAATCAGAGGACTTGCACTAAAATGGATAGAAAATTACTTAAGCAATAGAAAACAATATGTTGAGTTTGATAATAAATCATCTTCTCAACTGAAAATTAAATGCGGAGTACCACAAGGTAGTATTTTAGGTCCCTTGCTATTTATTATTTATATAAATGACATAGCAAATTCATCAAACTTGTTAAGATTTGTATTGTTTGCTAATGACACAAATGTCTTCTTCTCTAGTAAAAATGCTAGTAATCTTCAGAATGTTCTTAATTCAGAACTTGATAAAGCCACCAACAAACTTTCTATAAATGTTAAGAAAACCAACTTTATATTGTTCAAGCCTAGACAGAAGACATTAGTGCATGATAATTTCAAACTAGACATAAATAATGAACCTATTAATCGTAAAAAACATACGAAATTTTTAGGTGTCATTATAGATGAAAGTTTAAATTGGAAATATCATATTTCCACAGTACCAGGAAAAATATCAAAGTCAATAGGAATAATATCAAAATGTCGTTTCTTTATTTCACAAAAAACTCTTTTTATGCTCTACTATACGCTAGTTTACCCATATCTATATTACGGTAACATCATATGGTGTTCTACCTATCAAACCAATCTGTACAGACTTAAAGTCTTACAAAAACGTATAGTTAGAATCATTACCAGTTCGAAGTATGATGCACACACTGTCCCTTTATTTTATGAATATAAGCTGCTAAGGCTAGATGATATCCACTCACTACAACTTGGCTTATTCATGTATTCTGTTGAAAATAAATTACTACCAAATACTCTTATCAACATATTTACAAAAAATTCACAAATTCATGGCTATTCTACTAGACAGTCAAATTATTATAGACCAGCTTTTTGTAGAACAAACATAAAACAATTTACTATAATATTAATCAAGGCCCCAAGCTATGGAATTTGCTGCCTGACAATATAAAATCAGCAACATCCATATCTAGCTTTAAATATAAATATAAAATGTACCTTATTGATTGTCTCATTAGTAATTAATTTAAATATTATCAAATGTCTTAACTAAACAAAATAGCCATTTCAAAATAGAACATGTAGCTCCTTATTCCTCCTTGCTTTAATTTTTCTTTAACTTTGCTTTAATTTTGCTAAAACTGCATGCCTTTATCCTCCTTTCTTTTCTTTTCTCTCAATGATACTATATATTACCAAGCTAAAAAGACACCTCAAGAGTATAAGCCTGTGGTTTCTTCTTGAGGTTTCTGCCGCCCTGAGTTTACTATTTAATTTATTACTATAGCTCAATCTTTGTAATTACAATAAAACAAAAATGACAACTATAGTAGTTTTAATAATCTTGCTGATACTATATTGTAAATATCCATGCTTTATATATATATACTGATGTAATTGTATAAAATTATTGTATTGTTAACCTCTATTGTAAAAAATGTAGAACTGTAATGTAAACTCTAGGTGGTGTGAAATATGATTAAATGAAATGAAAATGAAAAAACTTGTCTCGTTTTACCTATTGCATACTGGCATTCAGTGCATTGGAAGCTTAGTGGTCTTAGTGCTTCTTTTCCTCACTGTTTACCTCATTTCATAACAGTCCCAGATCTTATCCCATAACTTTACTATTGCTATACTATAATATTGATTTCACATTGAAGATATATATGACTTTCATAATGACAGCAGTTCAACAATGTGTAGTTCCAATAATTATCCATACGCCCTCATGTAGGAATGTTTTTTCAGACAACTTCTCTACCCCTGGAAATTCCCATTTTGCTTCCATACAAATTCTGTGATTTTTGTTCTTTCTCTGACCTCCATACCCTTTGGAATGGATTGTGGATAATTTCTGAAAATACACACTAGCATAATGATTTTTTTTTAAAACTTAGTATTCACAGCAATGAAAGGAAGCTTCTCATAAATGCTGTTAATATTTTCATATTATTAGATGCAACAACAACAACATCCTGTAGGCCGGCAAGTTGGTGGAAGGATCTACTACGGTGCCTACCATGGAAGAGAAGTTCAGTGTAAAAAGTGTCTCATGGTAGCATTCACCATACTGTTCATGTTGATTGGTCTTATAGTCACAATAGTTGGTCATACTCTTGAGCCATTTTGGCCTGAATCACACTCAAGTTTTTGTTCCTTTTGTGAAGAGGACAATAATACTACAAGAAGAAATGCAGCAAATTGTAGAATTGTTGGTCCTATTTTCATTACTATTGGCTTCCTGTTATTGATCTTCACAGTCGTTTACTTCAAAAAGAAAAATTCTGAAGCTCTGGCTGCTAATGGGAATAGCAATTATTATGGTGAGCCAGCACCAACAACATTGGCTTATAACCAAGCTGGCCAGTCTGCTAATGTGCCATACCCAGGAACTGGAGGCATTCAACCAAGTTGTCCCCAACCACCATACCCCCCAACACAGCCTCAACACCCAGCATCCCAGCCTTACCCATCTGGAACCCCAAACTACTCAACTGCACCTCAGCCCTACCCAACTGCACCCCAATCTGGTACACCATACCCTCCATATCCAGGAACAACACAAGACAATGATTTGCCTCCACCACCTGCATATGATGCTGTTGTTGGCAGTGAAGGAATTGGTGGAAAAAAACAATGAAAAAGACTTGCCAATGATCGTCAGCTGATGTTTGTCTCATGGGATGAACTATTAAAGTATAGTTAACGATTGTTAACAATATTCTATAATCAAATTAATATGAATATTTAACAAAATACCCAAGTTACAGCTCTAATGACTGAAACATTTCACAGTTCATTTGTTGAACGAGACTGAGGGAAACAGTTTGTTTTGTGGTCCTGAGACAGCCATGTTTCTTGAGGTAAAGCCGAGTGGGAAACATCGCTGTAAAGGGACCACAAAACACACTGCTTTCCTGAGGTTCCAGTCAATAAGTGTTTTGTTATAAACAAACTGTCAAAGAACATGAGGCAATAATATTATATTATTTCAGATTATTTAATTTTTAAATCTTAGAAAAAGTCTAACATTTCCAGGAAATGTTTTATGACTTATCATAAGCATTTTATATTTTATGATAGGTATTGTTATAACCAGTCTGGTAATAACTTTGTTAGGCCTAGGGCAAACGTCCAACTTTCCATGCACCAAACTCTTTAAAAACAATGGATATCAGGTGATAATGAGGCGGCATTCTTTGATGTAATTAAATTTTCTGTATGGAAAGTTCAACGTTTGCCCTAGGCCTTACATGTTTGGCTTATTTTAGGTTTAATGGTAATGGTTAGTGGCAAGTCAAGTAGCTGACAGACTGTGGACTGGCATTTTACCCATACTGTATTTGCTCTATTGTGGCCAGAGTATTGTTGCACAGGGTGGCACAGTGGGGGTCGGCATCAAGTCTCGTGCATCAATTTTTTTAAAATTCAAGTGTCACACACTTTAATAAATTTTAATGCATGAATCACAAATCACAAATCTTTCACAAAATTCAAATTAATCACATGATTCAAGTACTTTTCAAAAGAAGAATTGCGCATCACAATAAAACTTGAATTACCGAATCATACTATACGTTTTACTGTTTTCACCCCTGGGGAGGTGTGGGGGAGAACTCCCCTATATTTGCTATACCGGTTATACTCTGAATTACCCCTAAAAAACTCCATCAAACCACTCAAACCTTAATTATTCCATTTTATTCCGTATAAGAACACATCAAAAAGCATAATCCTTTATTGTTTCCTTTATTTTAGAACATATGAATTTGGGGAGAAGATTCAAAATCACTTGATAACTCAAAAACTTAAGCGTACACACACCACATGCAGGGGACCACAGGAATCCTATACGAACCCACAAATACTAAGTCTTACTCTGGCGTCTGTGCACTGACTAGCATGTGAATTTCTGTCCAGGAGGAAGACTGGGAAGGGGAGGCATTGAACCATTGGAAGCCCAAGCTGGGTTTTGTGTGATATATTTAATACAGTAAACATGTGGTTTAAATAAAAGGCTACAATTATTAACAAAGTTTTTTAGGACAAAATGTTGAAGTGTCAGTCTTATATATATCAGTCTTGATATCAGTGTTATACATTCAGACTGCAATAAACCACTAGAGTTTCTTTCATCTAGCTGTGCTCGTGCTTCCACTTGAGTTTTGAACATTTTAAGACATCTTTGTTCAATAAGAGGACAGACAACTGAAACCTATGAGCGATTTGTTTTTTTACAATGAAAATAAAAACAAAAACTAGGAAACAGATTAAGAGAAAAACGGCTTTAAGCATGTGCTGGATTTGTCATCCTATGTGTTTGTGCTTTTATTGATCATAGCTGTCAGCCAATCAAATTGCAAGAATTGCTATGCTATGCTATAGGTTGTAGGAAGGTTGTAGTACATGTGATATCGGTGTAGATGCTTTCAACATTTCGTCCGGAAAAAAACAATATAGCTTAAACTGTACCCTAGCACAAAAACTGGAAATATGACAAGGGTGGAAAAAAATATTTGAATCTTGAAAACAAATCTTAGAAAAAAATCTAGTTATTAACCGCAGCCACATTCTTGGATTTATTGAGATTGGGCTACCTGTGTGTACTCGAGGGAAAATGGTTGGTAAGAATGCCTAGATGTATGTTATCCCACAATTTGGCTTTTCCTTCTGCATTCTACAAGTTTCCTTACGCTAGATACACATTGCACAGATTCATCATGACTTCATGTAGGACAAACAGCCGTACAGTCGAGATATTATGCTCTTCCATGTCGTCAAATGTGGACAAGAAAGTAAGCCTGTCCATTCGAGGACTCACCCCAAATCAGAAGATCACTCTACGAGCAAAACTGTGTGGAGACTCCAACGATAGATTTCGTTCGATAGCTTACTATCTTGCAGACAAAAATGGTCAAGTGAGTTTAAACTCATCGGATTCTCTTGGAGGGTCTTACACTGGCGTAGAGCCAATGGGTTTTATGTGGGCAATGAAACCAGAACCGGGTCAAAAACCCGGTAGAAGACTAATGAAAAGGGATGTGACAAAGCCTTATTTAGTTAATATCGATGTTCTGGATGGACATGTAGATGCTGACAATGAAGAGACACCATTATCTAGTTTGACAATCAAGAGGCATTACATGGGAAGTGGAGTTAGGAGGATTGAGGTGAAAGTTGGTCGGATCAGGGGGAGTCTGTTTTTGCCACCTGGAGATGGGCCCTTTCAAGGTTAGTAACTTTATTATCTAGGGAATATAATGAACGGTTCTTTATTAAGCCAAATGAAGAATTTACTACTGCAAAAACAAAATGTTGAATGCTTTAACTAACAATTTCACTATACCCCCACCCCTTCCCTCCAGGGAACAAGGAGACAAATACAATGTAGTCATGCTACTGTTGTGAAGTCATCCTTAAGGAATTGCAATAATGAGGGGGGGGCGGGATGAATAGGTATATGAATCAGCAGATTTCGCAAATAATTTTGTCTGGATTATGGATTCAGAGTAAAATTGTAACAAATTGATAGGTCCTATAATGTATGAGTCTATTCCCAAGGTTCCCATCCCACCCCCCCAGGCAACACCTCAGGCATTTGACTTTTTGTAAAAAAATGCCCTACCATGTGGGCCTGCAAAATGATCAAATGCCCCACCGTTGAGGCTCCACTAAGTGGTCAAATGCCTGCCCCTCCAGTCCGATGAATCTCTAATTTTACCTAAAAAATACAAAACTGATCCTGTATACATCCAACAAGTTTCATGCTAGCTAAGTACCTTTTCAGATCGTTTTATCATTTATAGCTTTAATTTTATGAGAATCGAGACTTGAAATCTTTGCCGACTTTGGAATTAGCGTAAACATATTTATCATTGTTTTGGACTCCTGCAAAAATTTATCTTAATCTACTCGTTCTGTACTGTCATCCACATTGAAAAGTTTTTTTTTCTTTTTAATTCCAAGCTTTTCTTTCCCTGTTTTTCAAAGAAGCGACAAGTATGAGATTATATTCTGAAACCAAATTTTTGTACAGTGCCGGATTCGATTTCAATGAGATCATAAACAATTTCAAACTTCAACCTTTCTTTTGAAAAGAGTGCGCAAAGGAATCTGCCAAAAAAGCTTTTCTAACTTCTCTTGTGTCATCCCATATTTTAAACAAAGGTATTTGGATCTTTATTTTAATTCACAGGCGAACCAGAGTCCTCTAAGCACGATCCAAGCGTAACATTTTGGAATACGCTAATTTATGCACATTACATAAAGGCCGCTATATTTAGTCAAAAGTCAAATGCCCGCCTGTTCGGACATATATTCAGCATCAAATTGACTTGACTATGATCAAATGCCCGGGGTATGCCCAGGGGGATTGACTCATACATAAATGCAGAGGATCTTGTGATACATTTGGGTCAGTTTTTATACATTTCATTGGAACTTGGCTATGATCAAATGCCCGGGGTATGCCCAGGGGAATTGACTCATACATAAATGCAGAGGATCTTGTGATACATTTGGGTCAGTTTTTATACATTTCATCGTATTGACCCAAATGCCTCAACTTAAAACAATTGTTTGAAGGCAACAGAGTGTAACTCCGATATCTGTTACTGTCAAATTATTTGCGGATTTAGTTTTAAACCACAGTTAATGGAGGGGAATGGTTAGGAAACTCTTGTTATGGGTTGTTGTTCACTTTTTTCAAGCGTGACCGTGCTCAATCCTTTGTTTTACCATTGTTTCACCATTGTTGGCAATGGCTGAGTGAACAGACCAAAATCTTTCTTTTGGCCGCTAATTTAAAATACTTAAAGATTTATAAGAGATATTTGAATATTCCTTACAACAATCCCATAGATAAAGTTTATGTTTACTTATTTTTCAATTTTGGATGAGCATAAATCAAACATTGTCCAAGGTCAAGACCGGTTCAACCTCACAAGCAAACAAAGACCTGATAACAATAGGCTTCCTAACCATTCCCCTCTATTAACTATGTTTTAACTAAACTACTTAAAGGTGTAATTGATCTTCTTGGATCGCATGGAGGGCTAGTGGAATTCAAAGCAGCTCTGTTGGCCTCCAACGGCTTTGCGGCCATGGCATTAGCCTATTTTAATTACAGCGATCTGCCAAAGGCATTACAAGAAATTGAACTTGAGTACTTCCAAGAAGCAGTGGAATGGCTAAACAACCATCCTCAGGTACGACCAGGAGGTGTAGGAGTCTTAGGAATATCGAAAGGAGCAGACATTGTTTTACTCCTTGCTGCAAACTGTCCAGATGTAGCAGCAACCGTATGGGTATCTGGTCATCCTGGATTAGGTGTCTTTCCCATGTATTACCAGGGAAAGCCTTTGGACTTCTATGAGTTTGTGCTCTCAAGATCAGTCGTCAAAGCGGATGGAAGCCTTGTTTGCAGGGATTGTACACCAGCCTTTGACGATGTAACAGCAACTCCAGTAGAAAATATCAAGGGACAGTTACTTTTGGTATATGGTGCAGATGACCAAAATGTGAACTCTGAATCTTCTGCTACAAAAATATATGAAAGAATGAAAAGATTTGGTAAAGAGGCTCAGTGCTCCTTGCTTGGTTACCATGGTGCTGGACACTTGATTGAGCCACCTTACATTCCTCATGTGAATATGAGTTACCAAAAATCGTTTGATATTTGTTTTAATTGGGGAGGGGAAACAAAAGCACACGCTGCAGCACAGGAGCATTTTTGGCCTAAAACACTAACATTTTTTAAAGAGAATTTGCCTCAAAAACCATCAAGCAAATTATGATCGTTTTTTGACATGACTCGCTCCCCAAAGCCATGACCATTGTCTGTCCATTTAGGAGCCTTAGAGTCACAGTAAAAAGTACAGTGGTACCTCTAAGAAGTGGACATCCTTGGGACCATGCCTGGGGTCCACTGAATAGGGGTTTGTGTTAAAATAGTATTACTGACGTCAGTGATACCTGTAGTTAGTGGACATCGTCAGGACCTTGAATTCGGTTTCTGCTTAATGTTTATTTCCACAAATTATCCATTCCCCTCTATGAGATTTATTCTTGCTGAAGTAAGAGAAGACCAGTATATAATTTACAATATAACACCAGCAACCAACCTAATTCAATTATGAAGCACTTTAATAATAATTGTTATTACATATTTTTATAGCTAATGAACGTTTTAGCAATAAATACAATTTAGTCAACTAGATATATTTATACATATAGCTGATATATAATCTGCAATAAGCCTGAAGTGAGATGATGATTTACCCCCGTCTCTAGACCATAATCCTTTTCACACTGCTTTTGTTCTTTAATCATGACTATTGTTCCTGTATTCTCTAAGGAATCAAAAATTTTAATATGAAAGAATTTTAAAAACTATTATGGTATAGAGTCAGGGGTAAACATCATCTCGCTTCAGGCTCATTAATATTTCAAAAATATCATCCATATTATTCATCATATATTATTATTTCTTTGTTTTGGCCTGCACTTTTATTATGCAACAACCGTATTTATTGATGTCAGAATAAAAAAGCCTTTGTTTAACCATTTAGACCCATCCTATCATGGGTGCAGCCTGACTTTAAATCAGAGTTGAAGTCATACTGCACTCAGGCTAATTCAATCTAAACTACTTGAATGCAAAGCTACATGTGGTGGGGAATTTATCCATTGTTTCAGCCAACATTCTATAATGAATGTTTTTTCTAAAATATCTTGGAAAGCAATACAAAGGTTGCAAAGATAAGCACCAAGTAGATCCATGCAGTGTGCTGGAATGGTGATAGGTGTGGATGCATATCTCTCCAATGTGATCCTATTATACACTGCAGTTGGTGTCGAGAGTAAAGTACAAGGAGTGCAGGAGTAACGAGCATTATTGCCAAACCTGCAAAGGACCCCTGAAAGAAACAAATTAGATATTACATCTTCTTTTCAGGATAAGTTTGGTGTTTGTAACTATTTTCATAATTGCATGACTGATGACAACAAGGAAACCGAGTAAAAGCTTTGTAGCAAAGAAAATGTGTTGTGCACAGAGTGGAAAAATGCCATGCAAAAAATGCGAGCAACATTTTCCCTGCAACTTGCAACTCAACAGTGTTGCCCGACAAGTTACACGATTTTACTGCCCATATTACCACACTTTTATCAAGGTCAAAGCAAATCACTGAAGGTTTTTCATTATCCTACGTCATTGGCAAATCCATAACGATTTCAAGGGGGGGATATTACATATAAAGGCATTAACTAGTATCTTTTTAGGTGTTACGTTACCCCAACCTTTATTTTTATTAGGAACCTGGAACGTAGACCTCCAGGTTTTTGAATTTAGACCTAGCATTCCTTTGACGAGAATGGCGCATGTGGCTGCGTGCTTTTGGCGCCAAAAACTTTGAGCAAGTTGGGGCATGGACGTAAAAAACTCCATAAGGGCATGTCTAGTCGGACCCAATTTACTCCCTGATTCCGCCCTTGTCCACAGTGGTATTTTATTGGTCTTACCGTAAGAACAACCAATTTCCTAATATCATGAACGAATATTGCAATGGCCGCTGGTGGGATCAGTGCTGCCAGTGTAAAGACTTGTTGACTGTAACCAAATTGCTGGGGAGACAAGAAAGAAAGAAAACAAGCTAATTAAGTGTCAGGATCAAATTGCTTGGCAGCGATTATTTATTTATTTATTCAATCAGCTTTTTACATGATGCTTGCAAATGGCTGGAAATGAGCAGACATGGAAAAATGCTTGAGAGAAAAACTAGCGAATCTTCGAACACCTGAGAAACGTCCAATAACTCTACTTGTAATGGAGGGTCCAAGGATGGAACCACAACCACAGGTTGAGAGGAAAAATAGAGAATCTTCTAACACTTGAGAAACATCCAATACGGCTCTACTTGTAATGAAGGGTCCAAGGATTGAACCACAACCACAGGTTGAGAGGAAAAATAGAGAATCTTCTAACACCTGAGAAACATCCAATACGGCTCTACTTGTAATGAAGGGTCCAAGGATTGAACCACAACCACAGGTTGAGAGGAAAACTAGAGAATCTTCTAACACCTGAGAAACATCCAATAACTCTACTTGTAATGGAGGGTCCAAGGATTGAATCACAACCACAGGGATATCAATCGTGCCATTGCCGTGAGCGTGCAATGTCAGTCGCTCAGCTTGATTAGCTTCATAGTTATTCTGAGTAATAATATATCGTAAAAATTGTATCTTAGGCTAATAATAAAGAACTGTTGCAATGTCATTCTTATTGGATGGAAATTGATGAAATTTTTTGGACAGGGAAAAATCTCAGATAACATGGTAGCCGTATTTTTTTCGAGTAGTTTCAGTTTTACTTTTAAAACGTTGCGACGTGTTTTCCACGTGATACAGACAACCACTCTACTGAGAACTTGGGCATGGTATATAATTTGGATCACGATACACGTTTCCCACTCATATTCAAACCCGGCGCTATATGCTTCTAAGATTGTCTGTGGGAAAAAGCTTGCGTGTCTGCTAGAGGAAGTACCGTTGTTGCAGAAAAAAAGTTACAATCACAAGAGAGCATAAATATTTATTCTCATCTATTACAATAGAATAGAGTGCGCGAGAACAATGAAAAAGAAATGAAAGGTAAAAAAGAAAGAAGGAAAGAAATGAAAAAGAGAAAAACTGTTTTGCCGTGATTTTTCTAGTTTTAGAAATTTAGCTTTAGTTTTAGAAAACCTGTCTATAGTCATTATCGATGGCCACTCAAACTCGTCGTAGGATGGAGCCGTAGGTAAATTTCGGTTATTAGCCTGTTGCCCTGCTGGCCATGTTAAGGCCATGGTAAGGTAGGGTAAGGTGGTGGTAGCGAAGGATCATTTGCTGGAGTATTCTTCACGAAATTAGACTGGTTTTGCATACCAGCAAATCCATACATTCCTGCAGGTGGATATGGCTGTTGTATCTGGGTTTCAGCAACAGGTTGATGAAACTGCCGTTACAGCTTGTTCTACTGATTGTTCAGTTCAATTTCGACGAGCTGCTGTCCTATGTTTGAAGCCCAACTTCGAAACAACAAGTAAGCAACAATGAAAAATTGAACTGAAGAGAAGCGAAGCGTCATTTTCGCTACCAACATTGGACATCATCGCTGTAAAATTTATAGATCCACGGTAATTTTGAAATCGTTTGGAAGTAGTCTATTTATCATATCATCCGATCCACAGGAAGCCCCTCAAAGATTACCTCCAAGAGGCAAAGAGATTATCACATTTCTTTTCTATTGTCACACGAATCACTGAGCATTATGCACGAAGCCCGGCGCATCCTGTTCATATCGCGAACGATCGAGTCCACGAACAGGTAAGAGATATGGAAAACCAGTAAATAAAATTATCATGTGATAATATGTGTTGTTTTTTTTCACGGCTTTTTCACACGGATATATACAGAAATACAGAATATTAATGTAATTAAATTAGTTGCAAATTCAAAGCGCAAATGGTTTGATGTAAATTATTTTTTGTGTTGAATATATGAATAATATCGCGTTATGGAAACTGTGTAAAGATGTCAATGAAGGTAAGTAGAATATTATCCATTCATCCATGACATTTTTGATGACATTTTATATCAAAAATATTCGTTGAAGTCTTGGCTATAGTCGTTGTTATCGAGAGCCCCTCATAACCTCTTCGTAGGATGGAGGTGGAGGTAGGTCTCCGTTAGTATTAGCCTGTTGCCCTGCTGGCCATGTGGTGGTAGGGTAAGGTGGTGGTAACGAAGGATCATTTGATGGAGTATTCGTCACTGCGACATTAGGCTGGTTTTGCATACCACCAAAACCATACGTTCCTGCAGGTGGATATGGCTGTTGTATCTGGGTATTTCTAACAGGTTGATGAAACTCTACAGCTTGTTCTACTGGTTGCTGGGTTTGATTTCGACGAGCTGTTGCCCTGTGTCTGAAGTAACTTCGAAACAAGAAGTATGCAACGATGAAGAATACAACTGACACGAATCGAAGGTAAGTCATTTTGGAAGGTCCAAACAGCCCGATAGCCACAAAACCTAGTCCAATAATACAAGAAAGTATCCCCAAACGGAGGCATTTTCCTGGGTCATTGAGAATGAGTCTTATAGAATCCATCGTTGGAGGAAGATATTCGGCAAGCTTTCGAAGATGGATTTACTTGGTAAATTTGTGAGCAAAATTTTGTCTTTGCTATCGGAATATCAGCATTACCTATAGAGGGTAAAGTTGATGTCATCCGGTAGTATTTCTACACTCGCCAGACTGACAGATTATAGTGTGACAGATTTGAAATCAGAACTACTCGTATGCCGGTATTTTGATGTCGTTAATTACGTTTCGTAATAACCAACTAGCTAATTGTATTCATTACGTCATAAGAATAGCCAATGTGCACGAATCTCTAGCAAAAAGCACGATGGGAACCCGAATACTTACAGCTTTTCAGCTCCTCTAAAAATTCCTCGCAAATTTTCTTCGACATTTCCTATGAAGCCGTAAGTACACAAAAATAAGAGTAGTCTTTTTCTGATAATTCTATTGATTACTTTGTTTTAATCTGTGTAGTACGCGGTGTCCCAACATGCTTTGTACTAGCGATTCCTGCTCGTGCACATTCCCTATTATCGAAAAGAATCCACAGGAAGTCCAAGGAATAAAAAAATACACAGGTATGCCAATTTAAAATGTAAAATATCAAATCATTGCTGTGCTTATTATTATCATTAGTAGTATCATTATGATCATTATCATAATTATTTTCCTTATTATTGTCAATATTAAAATTGAGATATCTAAGCATCCTGCACTCTATTTTAGTGTTATAGAAGTATTATGATCATCCGGGTCATGTAGTCCTAAGAAGGACTGTTTGATGTGACTGATGTCTCAACAACCTGAACGGAAGTCATCTTCAGAGTCAAGTGAAGAACAAAGTCATATTGGTCATATTTATACTGCCACGAAAACAATAGCCTAATTACCTGGATTTGCGTAATTAGCGGCGTCGGTCTAATGAGTGCGCGTAGCTGTTTCAGTGTTGAAGACGGAGTTATTGTTTTTGATAAGCCTATTACATGCAGCGGTAAGTTGAGCGGTTTAGCGGATGATGCTAAACACCATTCACTAAACCGCATCATCCACCAATTAAATCGCTCAATAAACCTGAAGCGAGATGACGTTTTACCCCGACTCTATACCATATTAGTTTTTTTAAATTCTTTCATATTAAAATTTTTGATTCCTTAGAGAATACAAGAACAATAATCATAATCAAAGAACAACAGCAGTGTGAAAAGGATCATTCCTAGAGACGGGGGTAAAACGTCATCTCTCTTTAGGACTTATCAGAAACAATAACTCCGCCCACAACACCGAAACAGCGACGCGCACAGTCCTTCTCAGGACTACATCCACCCGGATGATCATAATACTTCAATTAACATTCATTCACCTAGGTTCAGACCGCTCTATACAATACTCTATTTTAGGTCAATTTTTCTCCAATATTTTATGTAAATTATATTAACATACGAATGAATTGTTGTGTTTAATAACACCATCACTGACATCACCATTAATATTATTGTGTGATCATTTCCGTATCTTTTAACATCATCATCGTCAATATCAAGGAGACTTAATCATAGTGGAAGTATTCTATAGTTCAAAGTACGAATAGAAAATTATTTCTCAAACAAGCATAGATCTGATCCGAGGCAGGCATAACTAATCTTGAGGCCATGTCCAAGTAAAGTAAGGTATTAAGTCGGTGACGGTGGTAAATATGTATTACAATGCTGTAGTATCACTGGCTTCCAGGCTTGCAGCCTTTTATATAGCGACACTAGGGAGTCTCAGTTCATCGACGTCGAGTGGACTGTTAATGGATAGAAGTGGCTGAACCTTGCACCTGCACCTCCTGTACCCCGCTGACAATGGATCCTTCCCTCCTGAATAACAGTCCAGCATACTCTGATTCCACCGAGTTGTGCAGGTGATTTGTGAATGTGATGTCATCTTGAGCCTCTCGTGACTTCTTCATAAGATGGAGGTGGAGGCAAGTTTGAAACATCATGCTGAGCTGCACCCCACGACAGATCGTATGGAGGCGGAGATGACACTGAAGAATCATTCGCCATACTTGAATTTGCTTGTCTTTGTGCACCATAAAACCCATATGACGTTTCTCCTATGCGACCTGTAACTGGAGGGAAATCTGAAGGTGCAGGACAAGATGGCTGTGCTGGATAGCTTGATTGCTGCACCGCTTGTACATCCATTGCAATATTAACACGAGCTCCGAGCTGATTGGGACGATTTCTAGGTCTGCCCCTGCAGTGCACTCGTAAAAACATATAACCAAACAAAATGAAAGGTATTGCCACGTACCGATAATAAAACACATCGTCAGGCCCTAAAAACCCGGTCAATATCAAAGCTAGTCCTGCTAAACCGAATATTATCGCAAAAAATAAACTCAGCACAGGCCTTTCCAAGATAGTTTTAATTTTCTCACACATGATTCCGAGGTTCAGTTTCTTTAAGTTCCCAAAATCTTGTAAATGAAAGTATAGTTTCCAAATCTTTTGCTTCTTTTCCAGATGATCTCTGATGATTTCAGGCTAGTTCGTCGTGACGAAGTTTACCGTAACAACAGCAAAACAAACCAAATCATTTCAATAGATGCCAATAACTGACTCTTCAGAGTAGGTCCCCTCCAGTTTCTCTATTTACTTTACTCCACCATGTTACACGTACACTTTAGAAATACGCGAGAAAGATAAAATTTTGCACATAAAGAATCTCTTTACACTATATTTAGTCCGTTATGCCATAATGGCGGCGTTATTAACTTATTCAATATCTTATTAACATCACAAAGACATTCTTCGCGAAACAATAATGCTATCTCAAATATTGTTGAAAATAAAGGCATATAGATATGCGTTGGAATGAATAGTCCGAAGAAAAGAACCAATAGAGCACGGGCGATAGAGAACCCCAATCGAGGAGGAACACGAAAAATATTTAAAAAATTATAATCATTACTTTTCGATTCCAAGTTGCTAAAATGAGAAATCGTTTGCAAATAAGTGGCTATTCGTAGTTTCTAGGAACGATTTTCATTTCAAAATTTTAATTATCATATTTCATCGTTTACTGCATGTGCGCTCATGTATGTTTGGCAACTAAAATCAATAAACTTATGTGTTGTAGAAGATAATTTTATCACCGTAAACTATGAAAGTTAGTAGACTGACGTTTCGGACGTTATTCCCTCGTCGGAGTCAATATAATCGAATATAATCGCAAAAAATAAACTCAGCACAGGGCTTTCCGACATAGCTTTAATTTTCTCACACATGATTTTACTTCGACGAAGGACTAACGTCCGAAACGTCAGTCTACAGTTTCTGTTAATCAACTAATAAACACCGACGCAATCCAACCTAGTTCCAAAACAAGTCGTTCTCAATAAACTTACCTTAGCTCGAAACAAAGTCAGAAGATTATTTCTCAAAGTGATACAAATCAAAGGAAAGTTACTGCTCAGAGTAAAAACTGGATAGATACTCAAAAACTTTGCCATCACTTCAATAGGGTAGTCTCCAAAGTTCAGCGTATAGAGGGAATTGATCTCTGATGCTGGTCTGTTTATTGCAGCACTAAGTATGAGTATAGAACAGTACAGTAATTCTATCACATAGTCAAACAATATGACAGCAAAAGATTTTTTCTTGTCTTTAAGTAGGAGAATAATAGGAGCAATGGAATGATGACACATAAAGGAAAACACTGCCATGCCAAGAAGCTGAAACGAAATCAATACAGCAATGTTAGATAATAAATAAATGAATATGGCCTAACAGGAGGTCAGTGCAGTGGTCAAAAACGCAAAGGTTATTTATTTTACTTTGTTAATGCGGGGAATGATGACATGCATGTATGGGTATGACAAATTTTAATATTGTCTATTGATTGTGAGACTAACATGAAAATACAAAAGAAATGCCACAAATGGCATTGAAAAAAGTGTGATTTCTTTTGTATTTTCATGTTAGCCTTGCATCCACAATACTTTTGAGAAGTGTCCATTTAGCTGGCAAATATTAATCAGTCATTATTTTCAGCCCTGTGGTAGAGTCTCTTAATTCAAAATTCTAGATCTGCCCCTCAGTCGTGGTTCACATAAAAACAAGAAAATAATAATAATAAAAATAATAATATAACAATAAAAACAAGTTCTGTCTACTAGTGACCACAGTTCAGATGAGTACTCTTACCTCCTTAGTTTCTGGTACGTCACAGAGGATAAGATTATCAAGAGGAACTCTGTTACCATTGGCGATGTCAACCACACTCAAGATCACCATTAAAACTATAGCAGTGTTTCGCATTATCATGGTGAACATTTGTAAATAAGTTGTCTTTTGAAAATTAAAAAAACAAAATGGTCCAATAATCATGAGAAATCCTAGAAGAAATGAATAGTAGGATATGTCTGGGTCTGCGCCTGTAGTTGTTGTTAAGGTTGTAGCAACAGAAACTGCATATATAGCCAAATCCTGTAGGGTTCAAAAATATAATAGTGAAAATTGTTCCTATAATATCGAGATATAGAGTGTATGTAGCCAGAACCTAACCAAACCCTGATTTGTTAAGCTTGCTGAAATAAGTAGTTCCATAAAATATCCATATCCCCACCACAGGGGAAATTTGTAAAAGGACCCCCCTTCCCCCAGGAACTTCCAATTTTGTTCCTTACAAACCTTGTAATTTTGTTCTTTATCTGAACCCCCCTCCCCTACAGAATTTCTAATTTCCTCTTTGGGTGGGGTATGGATATTTTATGGAACTACACATTATACTTACTTACTTTGGAATGCCAGAACATTGTGAATTATCCAATCACAATGACTGCCTATAGTTATAGTTACAGTAAAATGTCACTGGTTCACTGACATTGTTAATGGCGCTCATATAAAATACTGCCCTATGCACTTACCCCATACAAATAAAGACATAGTACAGCATAGAAGAATGTCGACCCAGCACTACCTAGAAATAGTTCCGCCATGTGGCCCATTTCGACTTTTTCTTTTATTTCAAAAGGGTTAAACCCCCCATTGCTTGTGACCTTACTTTTTGCTGCTAGTTTCTCTCCAACATTTTTACATGGATAGATTTGAGAAGATCCTTTGGAATTTGTCTTTGGATGTAACATTGCCCATGCATTAGCAGTCGAAAGAACTTCTACCACAAAAGTAAGGCTCACGAAAGCCATAAATGCAACAGTAATTAGAACTAATATACCAGATACGACGCCAGCCTTAGCAACAGCTGCAGGAAGTGCTAGGATACCCACTCCTGTTAACAGATTGAATAGGAATATAGCAGCGACCTTAAAAAGAAAACAGAATTATTTTTAGTTACCAAAGCATATGAATGTGCCAACAATGCAGGGGCATAACCAGGGATCTTGCAGGGGAGGTGCACAGGCAATGATTTGCAGAAAGGCAGATGAACCAAAAAAAAGATGGTTCTTGAAAATGCTAAAGCATGCAGATGGAAAGTGGTCTTCATTTAATCAAAAAACATATACATGCAATTTTAAAGCAAAAGGAGATAGACGAGCAGACCTTAAGCTTTTATGGGGGGTGCACGTGCACCCTGTACTTCCCCCTAGTTACGGTCCTGCACTGTACATAATTAACAACCTACCCATCACAATGTCAAACCCCTCCGGCCCTCCCTTTATCTTTATAGGGAGGAAACTTAAGATTTTAGTTTTTGTACTGGCTTTTTAAGTCTTACCACTGGCTCTAATGGGTTAGCCGGTTCATGATTTTTAATTTCTTGGTGTAAGAAACCTAATTGCTACAGCTCTGGAGAAAGCCTTAAATAACACATTCTCATTGGCTGACAGCTATGTTCAATAAAATAAAAGTAAAACAACTAAGAACAAGGAAAATTGTTGTGTGGATTTCCTCTTATTAATCAAAGCTGTCAGTCAATCAGATTGCAGGAATATGTTCTATTATCGTAAATTTAGCAATACTCCATTTTACAATGCCATTCAGTGATCACAAATTATAATTCTAAGTTGAAGCTGGAGTTTCCGCTCATAAAAAGAACTATACTTTTTATCATGTGCAACAACTCCAACCTTGACTTGGAATTATTGATTCATGGTCTCTGAACGGAACTGTAAAATGGAGTATCAATTAAAGATATATGACATCTTAAATCGTTAACAACTTTGCAGTGAAACCACTCTTGAATTCTTTTGGAAGGAGTTACCTTTGATTTACCATTCCTGACTTTTCAATTCGCTCTCCTTCCTAGCTTACCTATTTACATTGTATGAAGAAGTTCAAGTTTTCTCCTTTTTTTTCTTTATTAATATTATATTATTACTTATTATTATTTATTATTATTATTATTATTATTATTATTATTATTATTATTATTATTATTATTGCCTTCTTTCTTTCTTTTTATTTTTTCAGAATCCCACGAAAGTAAGGGAGCACTTAGGGTAGTAAATATTCATTATTAAGCCTACTCCCCAGGGGATAAAAGGAGACATGCTATACACAAATGCAGTCAAACACATTATCTGGTACATCGACGAATGAATAAAATCCAAAGCCAAATCCAGAATAATTTCCCAAAAAAACGAATATTTAGGCTTTTTAAAATGGTTTCTTAATGACACGTTGCCATATAAATGTGCACGCAATTTCAAGAAAAATAAAATCCACGTACCTTTGCTGAATATCCATGAGTACTCTCAACTACTTTAGGTGACATTCTTATTCTACTTTCAAAAAGAAATCCCAATATTTTTATCGCGAGTCAAAGAAGCAACCTTCTTCGTCACGACCGCCATGTTGGATTACGGGAGGGACTGGTACGGCCAGTGATCATCAATCAAAATGGCGTCCAAAGGAGTCTTCGTGGAGTTTAGGAATAATTTTGCAATATTATGGATTGGAAATGGAGAAAATCGCTTTAATAGTCAATATGTTAAGGATCTGCAATCTGCACTTGATCTAGTTGAGAAGTAAGTCATGGATTAGCACCAACATTTTGATAGATCTTTGGAAATATTATAAATGTTATAACCTTCCACTAGAAAACATTCTTTGCTTGAACATTTATACAGCATCACAGCTATGATCATCATTAGCATCTGACTGTTGCATCTGGATGGTTTTAAGTATACCACCAACATGTATGGCTATCACATGTCATTGTCATTTGCATGACTATCTTGTGAATAGTAACGATAAAAAGGTAAATTATACACCGTGAAAAAGATGAAAAAACTTACTGACGTTTCGGATGCTAGTCCTTCGTCGGAGTCTTCTTGTGAATAATAAATTGCAAATCAGCAATTGCAGGTATTTTAGTTGTTGTTGTTTTTCTTTCTTTTTTTAGAAATGAGGATGTTCTATTTTTAATAACCATTGGCCAAGGAAAATTTTACTCAAACGGTCTAGACCTAGACAGTTTGGTGGAAATGAATAAGAGAGATCTTCAAAGTTTCAATTCTGCATTGCATGCTCTATTCTTAAGGATCCTTACATTTCCAGTGCCAACTATAGCTGCTTTAAATGGTGAGTAATGCTCTTATCTTTTGCTTCCCAGTGGGTTGACCCCCTGGGCACCCGCAGGAAACCAGGGGGAATGGTGGAGTTTCTTTTTGGTTTTTTTCCCTGCGGAGGGAGGCGTTGTTTAGCTTTGGGAATGAATTGGCTGGAACACAGGGACATACCCACAGGATTTGGTCAGCAGAGCCGGGTTGTTCAAAGCTGGATTAGTGCTAATCCAGGATTAACCCTATAGGTCTTATTAAGAGTTAACCCAGGATTAGCACTAATCAGGCTTTGAACAACTGGACTCAGTTTTTCACACTAGACTATGTTTTTTTTCCCGCAAGATTTTGTGTTATTAAATTCCTGAACTAGTAGAGAGGTAAAATCAAATCAGATTCGTCTTTTCATTTTTTCTTCTCAATAATGCCATTATTTAAAGCATGGGATGTGTCAAGACTTCAAAGAAAGTCTTGAATGACAGACCATTTTGATGAAATAAAATATGTGTGATCATGAGTGATTTGAGATGTTACTTAAGATAAATCTCTGTACTATATGTTCCTTTCTTTAGCTTCTAACCAGATCAACAGTTGTTAACTCTACCTAACAGATGTTTTTTGAAACGGTGAAGAGTACCTGTATGTCTATAAGTTTAAAAGTTCATTATCACTTATCCTTTTATTGTAACCAGAGTTAGTAGAGGGGAACCTATATTAACTCTGTTGTAACTAGTCCGTTCATAATGCATCCTTACCAAATCAAACATAAACTCCTTATTTGCTATTCATCGAAGATGTCCAATTAATTAATATTCAAAAAAATTCAGGTTTAACCCAATTTTTACATGCCAGCTATAATTATTATAGTTAAATAAAATAACTACAGTTTTGGGTGTACATTTCCCCAGGGAAGGGCTATTCGTAATTAATTTATGCCCTTTACCCGGAGGCTTTGAATGGTTTTTGTTTTTTCACGAAAGACAATTCCCCAGGGATGCCCCTGGGGTCGAACCATGGGGAACCAAATGATAAATGCATAAGAGGCAGTTTATCTCAGGGGATATAGTCTCCCTCGCAGCCGTTTTTAGTGTCAGTCGTCACGCAACGCTAAGGGGAGGGAGCGTTGCATGGCGACCGACACTAAAAACGGCTGCGAGGGAGACTACAGGGGATAGGATGGAATGTAACTATTATGGAGTGTGACAATAAGCCATCATGTGTATGTTTGTTATCTTTAACAGAAGATTTCGGCTTGTTTATTTGATTTACCAAATTTACCAATTTGGTATATCAACTAACAGCCAGCCATGTCTTTTTCTCTTGTGGAAAAGCATTAAGTTGTGAAGCTTTTATTTTCTAGGCCATAGTTTTGCAGGTGGGGCAGTCTTTGCTTCAACCCATGATTACCGTGTGATGAGAACTAAACAAGGATGGTTTTGTTTGCCTGAAATTCATTTAAAATTAAAGTTTTCCATTGGAATGATGTCCATATTAAGGTAAGTGAAGCTAAATGTACAGCTAAATGTTTTTCTGATATTTGATGCAAGAGTGTTATCCTGGTAATCTTGAGGTCAGGATAGGAAATGATAGCATGGGGTCTACCATACATTGCTGTTAAGCGATGTGATACTGTATAGAGTTTAATTTGTGTTGGGTTTAAGAGTGGGTTGGTAACTGTATACATACTTGAGAACCTAGGGAAAAACACTTGAAGAACAGTTAACAATAAGCTCCTATGCAGATGTCCTTTTCTTATGGGAACAGTTCTGTCATGAGAACCAAAGGATATCTTTGTAGGAGGCTAAGTAGAAATCCAGGAGGTAAAAGCAACTTTACTCATATTTGATGATCGGTCAAAAGATTTCATCTGTAACAAAGGCATTGAGAAATGATAAGTTTAGCAATGCAATAACTTTATAGCTCACCAGTATATTCATAAATTTTCATGTCTAAAAATGAAATAAGTGTGAGTAAAGAGTAAGTAAATCAAAAGGTGAGTTGTGTGCATTGAAATTGAATGTAGTGGTGGTGAGTGAAGTTGTGGTAGTTAGTCATAGGTCATGAAACTCTGCAGTTACTCAATAATTCATGGAAATATCTACAAAGATAACTCTATAAAGGTGTTTTAATAAATTTAGTGTGTTCTCTTGATTCAGAGCCAAAATAATGGATCCAAGAGTACAAACAGATTCTATCATAATGGGTAAGAGATACACTGCTGAAGAAGCACTTTCATCAAAAATAGTTGACCAAATCTGTGATAACAATGAGTTACTGGAAAAAGCAATCGAATTTGGATGGAAAATTGTAGGAAATGAAAAATTTGACAGAAAACAAATGGCAGATCTGAAGTCAGACCTTTATCAAAATGTCGTTGAGGACTTGAAGTTATCCATGAAAATACAAACAGAAAATACAGACACTCTATCCAAACTTTAATGCTAGAAACATATAGCAATAACTGTAAACAGTAAACTTCAATTATAAAAGTTATGCTTATAAAATTCATGCAGACAAGTTTACTTTATCTTGAAATTGATCTTAACCAAAATGTCATTCCAGTCAAAAAATATCAGCAATTATTTTCTATTATGATTTGTTGCTCTGGATCAAGATAGTTTCAGTTATTTTTTAAATAGTTTTATATCATTATTACTCTTTTTATTAGCTTTATTTTATTTCTCTTGGGCATGATAGTCAAAATCCAAAACTGTTTCAGTAAGTTTTTAAAGACAGTTTATATATCAATTAGTTTTACTTTTTTAGGGGCATATTTTTTATCTTATTTTGACGCGAAGACTTTCAAAGTCATACAAAGGACCAAAAAAGCAATAAAAGAATAGCGAATTTAGGGGAACGTGGTAATTAAAGGACGACCGAATTAATTTAAACCACTCGCCGCCAAGGCATTGTGCTTGCAATGAGGTTTGGCGCCAAAATTCAAATAATACAGTTCAGGGTCATTCTGGAGCGCGACTTTTTTATGAAGATAGCATTGATATTATGTGGTCTTGTTGCTTTTCATCCCTATAATCTACTACTAGTTTTTTTTATTACAGGTTGATTAGGGACAATTCAACGAAGACCGTTGGTTGCGCAAGCTTTTTGGCGGCAAAACCGTAACGGTTGTTGTTTCATGATTTAACGCCAAGCATCTTTTAGCATTTTTTAAGCATTTTGTCATAACTTTTGTTTCATGTGGTGGCTCTTAAAAGAGCCGTTGTTTTGTGTTGCAAACAGTTTAGAACTGTTTACGAGCTTTTCTTCTCGGCTTTCTTGGGCAAGAGAACAGCCTGGATGTTGGGAAGGACACCACCTTGGGCGATGGTAACTCCACCAAGAAGTTTGTTCAATTCTTCGTCATTTCGTACAGCCAACTGCAAGTGACGGGGGATGATTCTGCTCTTCTTGTTGTCGCGGGCAGCATTACCGGCCAACTCGAGGATTTCAGCGCTCAAGTATTCCAGAACAGCAGCCATGTAGACTGGAGCACCAGCACCGACGCGTTGAGCATAATTTCCCTTGCGGAGAAGACGATGGATACGACCGACGGGGAACTGAAGCCCTGCACGGGATGAACGAGTTTTGGACTTGGTGCCCTTTGCTTTACCTTTACCACGACCAGACATGTTGAGATTTATATTCGTAGTAGTTCGCTACAAAATTGATGAAGAGATTGGTAATATTTCGCTATTTATACCGCTAGCTTGGTAATTAGAAGATCATAAAGGACCAATCAACAAGAGGTACTTTTTAGCGCGTGGCAAAGGTCGACTAAACTTTATGCTATTGTTTGCATTAAGTTTTCTATCGTCCAATGAAAACACTTAGCTAGTACTTTTAGCGCGTGGCAAAGGTCGACTAAACTTTTTTATGCTATTATTTGCATTAAGTTTTCTATCGTCCAATGAAAACGCAGGGATTTTGATCCTCTTGATTCAATTATCCGGTGCTGTTTCGGTATAAATATATGCCAAGCAACGATCTAGCATCATTGCATTTAGCAAATCTATAGCATCATGCCAGCAAAAGCTCCCCCCGTTGTAGGAAAGAAAGGCGAAAAGAAAGCAGGCAAGAAGGCCGCGCTTGGTGACAAGAAGAAAAGGAGGTCTAAAAGGAAGGAATCCTATGCCATCTACATCTACAAAGTCATGAAGCAAGTCCATCCTGACACTGGTATTTCCAGTAAGGCAATGAGCATCATGAACTCCTTTGTCAATGATGTCTTCGAGCGCATCGCTGGTGAAGCTTCCCGACTTGCTCACTACAACAAGAAATCCACCATCACATCTCGGGAAATCCAGACGGCCGTTCGTCTTCTTCTCCCAGGTGAGCTGGCCAAGCACGCAGTCAGTGAAGGCACCAAGGCTGTCACCAAGTACACCAGCAGCAAGTAAACAGTTTAACTGTTTACTAAAAACAAAAAACGGCTCTTTTAGGAGCCACCACATGAAGCAAAAGCTTTGACAAATGCTTGTCCTTTCACCCAAACATCATTTACCTATTACCAAACAGATATTGTATAACTACACGCTTTTTATACCCGCAAACTAAAATCCTTTGACAAATGCTTGTCCTTTCACCCGAACATCATTTACCTATTACAAAAAAAATATTGTATAACTACACGCTTTTAATACCCGCAAACTAAAATCCTTTGACAAATTCTTGTCCTTTCACCCAAACATCATTTACCTATTGCCAAAGAGATATTGTATAACTGCACGCTTATATACCCTGAAATTTAAATCCTTTAACGAAGGATCCTACTATCCTACAGAACTATAATCGTGTCTGTCATCATATGAAGACTTTCGATATCCTTGACTAACCTAAGCTCCTTCTTCGGGATTATCATTCACGGGTATTTTCGTTACCTTCTTATATTTGTATTACTGTACGATTCTTATGTATCCAACTCCTTCTAACTTGAGTTGCCAATTAGTATGTGCACAGAAAAGTGCTGTTTTAAAGAACCAACAAATCTATCTTTCTTCTTTCTTGCTTTCTACCAATGCCATAAGTTTATCACTTCTACTCTACTGTTTCACCTTTGAGCGTTTACCACTAACATTCCCTCCCAACTGTCTGTTCAAACTGATTTCGAGATATTGTCACCCAACACTTTGGCGCGTTTTAATGTAAGACTATTGCGGAGTTGGAAGAATTAAAATCAAAATGATTTTCAAAACAAAATTATGAATTTTTATAGGATTATATTGAATTAGCCGGGAATATTCTCGAAGTAGTCACGAAGTCCTTTCAGTGTAAATTAACCGCCACTTTTCATGATCATTTTGAACCAGAACATGGCCGCCTGTCATAGGGAATATTCACATGTGTTTGTATAAAAGTAGTCGTACTCTACTATTCGTACTCAAACGCCAGAAAAATTTAAATTCAGATCCTAAATTTTGTCAACCATAATTTCCCGCTCAAATTGAGTCTTTCCTGTAGCTCAGTGATTAGAGCATCCGTAAGGTCTCGGGTTCGATTCCGTATCAGGACTCTGAGTTGCTTTTAGCTATTGGCGAATGATATATATTAGTTCTTCATTAATGTCTATATATTATAGCCTACGTACAGCTCAACTGTATAACTCGGTTAACTGATAGTAATTAATATTATCTTTGTAAGTTTGAAAAATCAAAAAAAGAGGGGTTTCACACTGCAAATATCTACTACGAATAATTTCGTACGTCACGATTGTCGTAAAATATTGATAACATTGGGATAATGTGCATATGAGGTCATGCCTTTCAAGCATTTGGTGGCTTCTAAAGAAGCCGTTGTTTGAATTTGTGTTTTGCAACACATTTAAGCTCTCTCGCCACGGATTCGACGGGCAAGCTGAATGTCCTTGGGCATGATGGTGACTCTCTTGGCGTGAATGGCGCACAAGTTGGTGTCTTCAAACAGACCAACCAAGTAAGCTTCACTAGCCTCCTGAAGGGCCATCACAGCTGAGCTCTGGAATCGGAGATCTGTCTTGAAATCTTGAGCGATCTCACGGACAAGACGCTGGAAGGGCAGCTTGCGGATCAACAACTCTGTTGATTTCTGGTAACGACGGATCTCACGAAGAGCGACGGTACCAGGCCTGTAACGATGAGGCTTCTTGACTCCACCAGTTGCTGGGGCACTCTTACGTGCTGCCTTGGTGGCGAGTTGTTTTCGGGGAGCTTTTCCTCCGGTAGATTTTCGTGCGGTTTGCTTAGTACGAGCCATCTTTGAAAGTTCTTTCTAGAGAAAGCAATAATCTTCCCTTTCGTCTTGCAAAATATTTATAATACCCGCTGTAACATTTGATTGGTCCAAAAGCATCAAACAATGATTGGTTAAAAGCAGATGCTGCTGCTGCGTTATTGGCCAGAAGATGAAACGCGCTAAAGATCAAATATCCAAAGCGAATCCACAAGCAAGCTCACATTGAATTTCTTTAGAAAAAAGCACCTTTTTAGAAATACTTTCTCAAAATAACTGTTAGATATTGTTAGATTAAGTTGTTAAGATCATAATAAGAGAAAAACTAGAGGAAATGTTTGTGATATTATTGAGATATCTACTGGCTTCGGTTAGCCGTTTGAGTTTCCGTTCGACATTTTGGATCAAAATTTACATTAAATTTTCATAAGATTAGACACTCTAATGACCTGGCTCGTGTCAACACTTGACTAATAATGCTGTTTCCTTTTTGGTTAGTGTTCTTGCTATAAATAATGAATAGTTATCATCGTGGTCATTCAGTTTTATACGTTCGAAAACTAACAATTCAAAATGTCTGGTCGTGGTAAAGGAGGAAAAGGTCTAGGAAAAGGAGGCGCCAAGCGTCATCGTAAGATCCTTCGGGACAACATCCAAGGAATCACCAAGCCCGCCATCCGTCGTCTTGCTCGTCGTGGTGGAGTCAAGAGAATCTCTGGTCTGATCTACGAAGAAACCCGTGGTGTCCTCAAGGTTTTCCTTGAGAATGTTATCCGTGATGCTGTCACCTACACCGAGCACGCCAAGAGAAAGACCGTCACAGCCATGGATGTTGTTTATGCTTTGAAACGCCAAGGACGTACCCTATACGGATTTGGTGGTTAGATGAGTTATTAACTCGAAAACAACGGCTCTTTTAAGAGCCACCACATGAAACAAAAGTCATGGCTATGCTTATGTAAAACAAAAAGCATCTTCTTAGCAATAAAAATAATTAAAAAAATAATCATTATGATTATACCCATAAAGCGCAATTTAGCATAAAATGGTTATCTGCGCTGGGCAATCAAGCAATGACCGTAGCTATTCAAATTCAAACTCTACCATCATGTGGCATTGGCTTACAACTTGAAACTTGATCCAGCCTTGAAACAGGGTTCGTGGTCTTGGTTCAGTGGTGCTACATTGTAAAACGTTGCAATAGCATCATAATCATTATTTTACTGATAGTAAACCAACCATAAATGGTGGGGGAAAATCTTTTCAAAGCTATGAACTGAAGACAGAATTCAGCTGCTTCAGTTAACAAAGTTCTCTAATACATATTGAAATATATATTATAACTGTTTATTTATCTTCGTTTCGTTGTTTACAGTTTATCTCGTTTCCTTTCTGATTTCGTCATTTACTGTAAGCCGAGCAAAAATTACTGATATTGCAGGTTTTTTCTTCGTATTTAGCCTTTTGTGCCATATAATTTTTAATTATCTTAAAAGAACTGGTCAGAGAACGCTAAGATCTGACCCAGCAAGATTCGTAATAGGAAACAACCATTTAATGGCGATTTAGTGGTTCTTGGAATGAAAAAATATTCATTCGCGTTGAGTGTCTAAAAGGAATCCAACCAAATAACTGCTAAAACTCTTCTAACATTTACCTTTTACTTATAAAAAACGTCTGGTGATCTTAAGAGTCGCCAGAGACCAACGCTGAGAGAAAAAGTATTGAAGAATTATTTTTAGTTTCTCAAGCCCTGTACTTACAGTAGCCCCAATCTACGTCGAACATTTACATAACAAAAGACGATGGTTGGAAAATATGTCATGATGTCAAGAATTGTGGCAATAAATCCCATTAAATTTTCATTGGTTTGTCGTACTTTTAGACATACGATATTTTACCTTGTGGATCTCTGTTGTAGAGTTTGTTAAAACAAATTTATCTGATTTATCGATATATTACCCTGCGAGCAGAGTCTGCCTTTTAACATCTACGTAGAGGAGCTAAAAGGCAGACTCTGTTCGCAGGGTATCGATATATGAAAGTAAGCCAATATTTTTCTTTTCCTTTCAACGTAGTTGAATAAAAGTGTTTTAAAGATACGATTTTTTAAAACTAATATCGATGTCATCACCACCAGAACAAACTCGAGATAAAACAAATTAACATTACAGGATGTAGTTGTACCACCAACTACATGATGTTTGCTGTGTTCGTGATTCAGTTTCCCGTCGACCGATGTGGTGTGATTGAAGGGTTGTCCAGTATCAGATGAACCACTACCCTTTCAACTGAGCTTTCTTCGTTTGTTTGGCTGCATTTTTTCGTTATCAAATGGTGAAAAGCTCTCGGCAGCTGGTTTTAGTACAATATTGGGAATGCTTTCGCGTCATCTTGGTCTTTCTTTACGTGGTAGTGTGGCTTCTGTAAATTCTATTACCAACTGAATACACTCAAAGTTTCGCAAGAAGGCCGCTTCTTTGTCAATCAAATTGTCTCTTGACCTTGAAAATCACACTTCCTGGGAATCCATTAATCTTTTAAAAAGATTCCTTCTTTTCTATTTGATTTACTCAATGGAAGGATTTCCAACTCTCCAGACTCTTCATCTTTCAAAATCAAATTTTTGTCTTCGAGTTTTCAATTGTGCTTTTGTTGTAGTCTTTTGCTGAATCCATCCAAGCCATACGTGACTTTAAACTGGTGTAGTTTCCATACGCTACGAACAGCAGCAAGGAGCTTGCAAAAACCACGACAGAAGATGAAATAATGGTAAGAGAAGCGACAAGGCTCCCATAGAGGAACATCGCCCAACCAACGAACACACCAACAACGGGAAACAAAAACAAGATCAAACAACAAGAAGACTCCTTGCACAGCGATTGCTGAAATTCCATATTGGTCCGGTCAGAATAGAAGTTAAACGGTTCATTCATCTTGGCGTTTGTTATTGCAATCAGCATCAAAGTGAACTGCAACTAATCCAAGATATTTTTAAGTCCACGAACTCGTCATCGTTGGCAACCTTCAAATATTCAAAACATTTAATCTGGGCGTAGCATTTTCTTGTCTGGATCTCGCGTTTAGTCTCAAGTTCAAATGCTTACTCCATTAGTCACGTTCGAGTCACTTTCATTGGATTGTTTCAATAATGAATGATCTTTGTTCTTCGCTTTTAAAGAATTTCGTGACTCAAAACAAACCTTCAAAGGTCGTGCCATTTTCCCGCCATTTCACAAACGCGCGCGTTGGGCGGTCCTTACTTCCTCACGTCCAACATTGAATGTTCACAAAACCACAAAGGGCGTCTATCCCAAACTTAATTCTAAACCGAAAAATTCGATAGATTCAAGATCTGTCTTCCTATTTTTTGAATGCGATGGTCTGGTAGCTCTTATGGTCGTTTATTTCGAGTTACAAGGTTAATCAAAACCTGGCCAAACTCTTAATGCTATTTTGGTCAGCATTTCTCTTGAGAAAAGACACCAGATTATCGAGTCATTAGATCTGAACCATGTAAACTGGAGTTGAAAGCTTTTATGAATTGTAGTATTCGGATGACCTGGAAATAATTGAAAATGCTCTCAATGTACTAAAACTGCCATACGTGTTATTCACTGGCAAGCGGATTAACACTGCGTTTATTTTATCCTGCTATCAAGATTTCACCTCTTACTTTATTATCTTATTCATCCATTCAATAATTTTCTGGCACAACACTGACTTATCTGATAAGATTATATGATTTTCCTGCTCTGCTCTTTGATCTTGGTCAATTAAAGCCTTTAAATGACTGTCAGTTTTCGAGATTAAAGACACTTGATTTTACGGAAAAGAAGACTTGATGACCGTGCCACACTTTGATATCCCGCCGAGGCTTTTTGTCGGACGCTTAACAGATATCAGAAAAACATAGATAGCTGCCAAATTCATGTGATGCCCTCTCACAATAGACTCTTCATACATACTGTAGGGTCCAAACTCAAATTTTCTGGTTTTCTACGTTGAGTTTTGTGCCTATAAAATGTAAGGCATTATACGTGGCGACCATGATGAAAAGAAGCTGTGGATGAGACGATGGTGGGACTGTGAGTAACAAAACCACTGTGAAGAGGCGACCATGATGAAAAGAAGCTGTGGATGAGACGATGGGACGATGGTGGGACTGTGAGTAACAAAACTGACCACTGTGAAGAGGCGACCATGATGAAAAGAAGCTGTGGATGAGACGATGGGACGATGGTGGGGCTGTGAGTAACAAAACTGACCACTGTGAAGAAGCACCACGACTCACCACTACTTTATTATAGATATTTATTATACATTTATATTATATTTAAAATTTCTCTAAATTGTCACCAAATGTAATTAATATTTAAGGGCAATAAATTTCGGTTCTGCTCTGTTCTGTACTCAAGATTATATGTGTAAGATATGTCAGTGTTCTATTTTATTCAGTATTCTTATTGCGATCTTCCAACTTTGATATGGCAGGACTTGGCCAATGGGAAATCTGTCAAACCCTATGCATTTCAAACTCTTTTTATTCGCTAATTTTCTTGCGTCTATTTGCTATGCAAACTTGACGTCTGATTTCATTGAAACTTCATTGTGTGAGCTTATCTTTTGACGCAAAAAAGTACCTGAAAACTGAAAGACAGGCAAAAATGGAGCTTCCAAACACCCGGTAAGATGGAAATATACTTCTTACTCTCTTGAAAACAGGCCAAAAGATATTGAAGAAAAAATCCTACTCACTGATGTATAAGGTCAGAGTTGATTAGGCTCTTCGCCAAGGTAGGTGTTCCAATAACATTTAGTGTAATGAATCACTTGATAATGCGATAGCCTCAAGGATAACCTTTTAACTGATTACTTCCCATTCAATTTGTCAAGGTAAGGAGTTGTGACGTTAATAAATACCGATAGTAAAAATAAAATAAAATAAAATAAATCTTCAGGTTTTAGTCAGTCAGATGTTAGAAATTCCAGAATTGATAGTGACTGTATTATCAAGCTACATGCCGTCAACAAAAATGATGATTTGCGTGATGTGGATAAGATCTGAGTGTGTGATTTGCTTGCCTACAAGCGTTTTCTCTGCACATGTGCATCGTGATATCAGGCAGCATGCATTCTGCATACTTTTCATAGCCAAATCTCGTGCGCAGTAGAAAATTATAAGGGCTCTGGGAACGAGATTGTTCAGTTTTTTAGCCCATCCTATCTTTTGCCGTTTTTGTAGCTTGAATTTCAGAGGATAAAGTAGATATAGTTGCCTGCAAAGTCCCATGCAATTAAGAACCTGCCTCCCCTCCCCTCCTTAAACTCAGATCTAATTCGATACTACCAAGCATCATCGCCAATGGTATTCAAGTTCCGGTACTTACATTAGACAACACTGTTGCGTGATTTGCTTACTGTTGTCGTAAAGGCCTGGCTAACTTTGGCACCAACTTTTGCTTGTTGTGACATCAAGCACATTTATAAACCGGCTTGCGCGTGTTTTAATAAATAAATAATTTCAAACTAAAAAGTGTCGTGTTTGTTATTTAAAAAGTGAATAAATATATTAAAGGGAATTAACAGTGGTTTCATAGAGCGGCTTTTCTTCCACTGGATTTCATTTGAAGATCGACAAAAGTTGATTTTTGCGGAAGGAGGAAAAACAGGATAGTCCGTAGAAAAACCCTCGAAGCACAAGCTCTCATGATGAGGGAACGACTCACTACGACACCGAGTCTGGGAATCGAGTCCGCCGGCCGGGTCGCATTGGTGAGAGGTTAGTGCTCTCATCTATGCTATCCGTGTTTTATCTCGTGTACTGATGAGAGGATTTGTGCGCACTATGTTATGGGAAATTTCGTCGGCAATACTGATGACTGAATAAAGTAGATATTTTTCAAATCTTCGGTAACCTTGGAAATTTGTGATTTGCGCTCGCGATCTCAGAACCACAAGAGGCAGATGAATAATTCTGCGCGCGCTAGACTAACGTCTCTTCTCTTTCTTATTTTCTCTGAGTCCTGTGGCAATCCTTCAAATTTTATCAATATCATACCTTAGAGCAACCTCTGGGCTGATCTGATGTCATGGTATTCCTAACTCACAGATAGAACCCTGAAACATCCTCTGGGCTGATCTAAGTCAGGACATGGATAACTTACATATCGAATGAGAATTTAGCTTGTTAGAGTTTTGCAGGGGGGGGGGGGGGGGGGGGCGAGGAAAACTGGAGAACCCGGAGTAAAACCCTCAAATGGAGAGAGAGAGAGATCCCAGAGAGATCCAGTCATTGATATTTTTTATTGAACTTTTTACGAATTTACCAAACATTTCCTTACGTCAGTGACGATGATAATCCCGAACAATAAATTCGGTTACCTGTGCTAACTTTTCGGAGAATTCATCTAAAGAACCTGCAAATTTTATTAGCCAGCGTTTGAGGACCATAGGTAAAAATAGTGTGAGCTGCGTTGGTGCTTCTAATGAAACAATAATAAAAGGGAAAATTTTACACCGTGAAAAAATGAAAAAAGTGAAGTGATTTTATTATTTACTAAGCATAAACGCAGTCCATTACTCCAATGAGAGAAATCAAGCTCCTTTATTTCATCTTGCTCTGCAAACGAGAAGAATGAAACTAGAACCGAAAGTTTTCATATGTATTTGGAGTTGCCGATGTGACGTGCGGAGCACTAGTTTTCCCGTCCTCTATCCAGTGCAGGACATGTCGTTTCAGGGTCTGTTTGGTGCTACCATGCCCTTCCATGATCACATTCTTTCTCAAAAGAAAGCAAACTGAAACGCCTGCTAAAGTTTCCATCACTAATAAATTTTCAATCTTGTAATTAATGCTGCTTATGTTTGTGTTTTCAGCGTCTCATTTAACTTACAGAGTTCCCAACGAAACTCGTAAAGAATAACAACATGCACTTTCGTTCTTTCCTCTGAATCAGTGTCGTGAGGTTTTCAGCTCAGAAGCGTTGAATTCTTACTAACGTATGATATTCATAATGTAAATCTCTACTAACACAACTAAACCTCCGAAAGCAAGGAAAGCAGGAGCGAAAAAGTGGCAGTCAGTAGTAACTCTGAACAAGAATTCCTTCGAAACGTTTGGCGTTGATTTGGTAGAACCTCCTTCAAGCGCGGGTTCTTTAGCTCCACAGATTGCCAATAACAAGACAGCTGCAAGACTCAGGAATAAAATATACATGCATCTTCGTCTTTTTGACCTTTCTAGCTCAATAGCTTGATGAGTTTCTCTTTCGTGTATACTATTTCGAATCATGGCTTTTTTCTCAAAGAAAAACTGTTTTTGCTTCGACAGATGGTGAAGTGAAACCTATCGCGACTGCCAACTAAAAAGCTTCAGTAAAGAAGGATCGATTATGATTAGATGGAAATGTGTTTTCGCGTAATGTCATTGGTTGGTAACGTAAGCTACTTAACTACTCGTGTCTGGTCTCACACAGACAATGTACGTAATGTGGCCGAGAACGGACATAAAAAAAGTCAAAATCAAAAATGTCAAAAATTCAAAAGTCAAAGTGATTTAGGACCATATTACAAAGTGGGTTTGTCTTTTAAATTAATTTCCTATTGTTATTTTGTCACAAGACATTTTGACATTTCGTCTCAAGCGACTTTGTCGTCTAGCATTTTGTTATGAAAGACTTTCGCTTTTCACATTTTATCGTCCTGCATTTTGTCATGAAAGACTTTCGCTTTTGACATTTCTCCGTTTTGCCTCAGACATTTTGTTTTCAGGCGATTTGTCAAACGACCCAAAGCAAAACAGCGAAAAGTCCCCTTAATAAATAAAGGTTTAAGGCGCAGTTTTCGTATGACTGTGACACGTTCACGGCACGAACACGGTCATTCACAACTAGGGATACGCCAGACAAATGTGATCACATTGGGGGAAATAGTCAGAAATATCGAATAGTTAATAAGTAAAAGTTGCATTTGGTGGGCTTCCTGTTTCCTGGTGGTGCGATAGCCTGGTTCTAGTAAAAGTGTCATGGCGGACGAGGAAGAACTCGAGTCCTGTAGTTATCTTTCTTTTGCAGAACGTTACCAAGCTGATCTAGAACTAATATATCAAAAGGTAAAACACTTGAACCCGTGCTTAAATATACTCAATTTAACAATTCAATAGAGTAGAATCCTCCTCACTGAAAAAAAAATCAAACTGTTCGCGCCAAATTTTTGAAAATTTGATGTCAAACTTTTCATGTTATTATTTTGTTTGAAGCTTGAAATCTCTTATATTTCTGGTCAAATATACGATTTATTACCCAAATTTCGTTTACTGGTAACATGTAGCTGTCTTTTTTTCTAAGCTTTCTTACAGCTACATGTTACCAGTAAACGAAATTTGGGTAATAAATCGTATATTTGACCAGAAATATAAGAGATTTCAAGCTTTAAACAAAATAATAACATGAAAAGTTTGACATCAAATTTCCCAAAAATGGCAGTATAAATAAGACCCATATCTGACTTTTTTCTTCACTTGACTCTGAAGATGACTTCCGCACAGGTTGTCGAAACGTCAGTCACATCAAACAGTCCCTCTAAGGACTACATCCACCCGGATGATCATAATATAAATATTATCTCTTCGAGAAATATTGTTACTTCGAAAAATATATATTTTTACATTTAACTGCATAAGCCTAAACAAATACATCTAAAAGCTAGCACTAGGTTTGCATTGAACTTAAAGTTAAGTTTTCTTAAGTTTAAGTACGTAGGGGTTTCCTTAATTATGAGAGTTTATTCTATATTTATGGAAAGCTAGAATTGGAGAATTTAGGGGAAAAGAGGAATGCAAATTCCCATCCTCAAAGTCTTTATTAATAAAGGAGAAGATTATGAACTGCAGGAAAGTCAGGAAAGTCATGAACATGAACATAGTCATGAATACTAAGCTATTAATGGTAGTTTATGCTGGAGAATATTGTTCAGTTACCGGATATTCTCTGATCCCCAACCCATAATGAAAACCCTGCAACCCTCTTAAAAATAAATAATAAATAAAAAATAATTAATAAGATAATTATAAATATCATCATTATTATTATTATTATTATTATTATTATTATTATTATTAAATGACCTACTGGTTCCTTTGTAATTTGATATCAGTACTAAAGTAAATGGTGACCTATTATACTCTTACCATTATACTTCATCCATCTTCAGATCATGGCATTTAACAGTTCCTAATGTCAGAGTAATTTGTTTTGATTTGTAATATAGTATGAGCAAATTGAAGATGGATGTGTTGAATCTCAGGAAATTCTTTTAAGTGATTTGGGTAACAGAGGTGAGTTTTAAGTATTAATCGATATATTAGTCTGTCAATAGCTCTCGTCTCTCAACAAGGTGACCTGACTTTGTTTCCAGGACTCGGCAAGATCAACGGGATCTATATGTACAATGTAGCCTTATGATGCGGGTTGCAAAAACTGTTAGGCTTTTCTTCCACCTTGGCGTGGTAAATGTGATAAATGTGTAAATTTTAGGTGGATACTCCATTATCCCTGGTACCAGCAACAGGGACCGCAGAGCATATTTTGTAATGCGAGGGCTATCTATCAATCAAGGTGGGAGCAGCTAGACAGGCCTGCGGGCATGCCCCGCTGGAAATTTCCTGCATTTTGACGGCCATTGGGGACATATTTTTTGCACTAAATTTGTGGAAATTTTGCGCAAATTTCGAAATTGGATGATGAATATTATGGGTAGTAACATATTGTAATATGAAAGACAACATTTTGGTGTCCTCATGATACCATCATCAAGTCAAAATAATATATTTAACAGATAGAATAAAAATGGCAGCAAAAATTATTAGGGGGGGGGGGGGGCTGCTCTGTGGTCCCTGAGCAAGGCATGATAGGAGAAAGTTTCTGTACTAGCTTGATGATAATTTGATTTTAGCTGAACTTCAGTTAAGTGTAAATTGCTTAAAACCTTTCTTAGACAATCCTCCAGTTTCAGATTTTATGTTGCTGAGGGTTAGCCTTGATTTCATTTTTTTAAATTTTATGTATTCCACAGAAGGTCAGATTAATTTCACACTAATTTCAAAGTTTTTCTGTTGTTAAAGTTGTGCATTTCTTACTTAGCTGTTTGATAATTTTGAATATTTTAACTAAATGAGGCTAACCCTGAGTAACTGCATCTGTAATCAAGAAACACAGTGGCATTTGTCTAATTAAAAAATTGGATATTATGTAGAATAAAATGAAAATTATTAAAAAACTAACAGAAGTACTTCTCTATTTGAAGTAAAAAACTTCATGTCATGTTCTCTTTTGTATCTTTTAGGCAATGTAGAGTATGACTGGCTTGAAGATCTTCTTAATGGTAAGTAATAAAATAGACTAAACCTAGCAAATAAACTAACAACTAAGAAAGCATACACTATACATGTACTTTGTGTGTTTCTCGACAGACAATGAAATATCATATTGTATCTTTGCCTGGTCATATCACTGTGTTCCCTGGTGAATAATGTTTTTATACTTATTCCTATACCTTTGGAACTATTCAAACGAATAAATACTGTACCTATTTTTTATTTGAATATAATGTTTAATAAACAAGTAGGATGTTTTAAAGGTTTAAAAGTACAAGGCTGGTGGTTTTCACAACAAAATTCACAAGCCGAACAACAATCTATTTGTACATTAAGAGAAAAAGGGGAAAATAATAGAGAAAATTGACCTTAAATAGAGTACAAATCACTGAGTGGTCTTAGAAATTCATAAGCTCTTGGTCAGCAACAACAACAACAATTTATTTGTAGTTGAAGGGAAAAAACATAATTTACGTAGAATAATGGAGAAAAGTTAATATCACTGTAACCATTCTCATTTTTCCCATTCTCACTTTTATACCTTGATAGAGGTTTGTTTGTCACTATCATGTGTAGTCACTTCACAAGTTGAAGAGTGGTATAATACTCAGGGCTTAAAATAATGACCAATCAGCTGCCAGTCATGATCACAGGTCAAATTACCTTTAGCTTAGTCATACCTCATTCCTATAATCAACCTTTCTGGTCAAAATGACCAGCAAGACAGATTTGAAAGGAAAAGGCCTATGAAACTTGACTGCAATTCTAACATTTAAAAAAGTTATTCCCACTCCTGTTTTAGATGAGTCAGATCTAGAGCAGATTGGAGCTGCTGATGATAGTGATGGGGTATGTGAAGAATCTGATGATGAAGGCTGGGAATCTGACTCTAGTGGCCACACCACCACAGGGGAACTTTTATCACATAACAAAGCCCCTCATCAAAACCCGGCAAAGGCAACACTCCATAAAGATGTACAAAATTGTGAGATAAACGACAAGAGTAAGCCTATGCAATTTGTTCAACCTCTATCGTCTACCCTTGTAAGTGATTCGACTGACATATCTGAGATTAAAATGGACCCAATACTAAGCCCTGTGGAACTCCAATTGAATAACGATTTTAAGGAGATAGTAGAAATTAAAGAGCGATGCATTGCACAAACTAATGAAATGCTAGATCAGGGACCTGGTTACCCTTTTACGTCTGGTATTATGAGCGAAAATATCTTGACAAGCACAAAACTGGAGTCGTCTCCTAATCTGCCAACGATGAGGCACAAAGTGCCACCGGCAATAATATCTCATGAGACAGAAGAACATGTTACACCTGATATAATAAATGAAAATCCCAGCTCTGAGGGACTTTCAAGTTTTGCACAAGCTGTTCTCAACTCTAGAAACAAGATTGCTAATGTACTTTTTAAAGCTGTCATGAATTTTCAGAAGGGTAATTCCAGTAAGGATTCTGATTATGACTCCCTCTCTACCGATACGACCTCTAGTTCATCGACCGTCCAGAGTAATTCAAAGGAATCTCTTTTTCTCCCGGACAAGCTGCTTAAGGAGTTTAGTAATCGTTTGACAGCTGAGATTATGTCAAATGGAAATAATTCCTCTTGTTTGAATGAACCTAACCATTCTCTTGGTGCTTCCAGTCCGTTGACCGGAAGAAACCAGTCGCTTCAGAAGACGAGAATGGTGATTGGACCCAATGCAATAGCAAGCAACAAGAATAGAACAGTTTCTCTACTTACTGGTAGAAGGACTATAAGATTCAATCCTTCATTGCCAGGACTCAGAAAAGGGATGAGTTCAACACCGCAGTCGGATGACAAAAAGAGTGTATATGTACCCTTGTCTATGAACACCAAAACTGTCGATCAACACGGACGTTTGAAATCATCCTTGTCTACCAATGCTGTTTTCAAGATTTCTCCAATTCAGAGTACCTCACCAGCCACTCTTGACCATAAGAATGCCATCTGCTTTAAACAGAGTTCATCTGAGCAACGTACTGCTCGGAATTCAACTTTAAAGCTGCTTCAAAGACAACAAACACCTGTGGCCTCGAAACTCCCACAAGTACAGAACCAGCGACCTTCGATGAGTCAGGGCGATAGACTTCAGCTTGTCGAGAAGTCTAATAACTTTTCCAAGCCTGTCATCAAACTTCAAGAGGGTGGTCGTCCATGTGTAGCCATATCTTGTCGACGCTCCGTTCCTCTAACCAACTGCTTACCAGTCACACATTCAGAAATTCTACGTCACAGTACGAATCTATCAGATTTTCAGAGGTACATGCAGCATCATGGAAAGATACCAGGAGCACTTCCTCGAAGCAGTCTTCCTGGACAAAATCTACGTGGCAACTCTCGAAATACCCCTATGGCGCGAGATCGAGAAGAATATTACGATCATAAGAAGTGGGGAACATTGAAGGTGCATCCGGAATTTCATAACAATCTTAATAACCACCTTCCTGGACAAGATTGTACTAAAGGTTCTAGACTTGTTGCTGGACAAAATGGTGTTGGTCATCTTGGACAAAATCTCCTTGGATCTTCACGGAAAAGGAGTTTTGACTCTGCACTTTTTTGTGCAAATGAAAAGACATCACCAAAACGAACGTGCCTGAGGACGAACGACGACAAGAAATCGAGCGTTGAAAAAGATTTGTTCACTTTAAAGCTTGGTGTTGGAAAAGAGATAATAGCGGGCAGCGCGATTCACAACGAACGGCAAAAGAAGCACCAGGAAATCATAAATATTCCTGAGATGTTTGATGATATTGAATTGCGTAAAGGTAATCGAGGGTCTGGCAACTCCAGCTGGAAAGAAGACAAACCACAGGAATCCAAGGCAGGAAGAAGGCACAGCCAAAAACTGTTCACAGAGGGGACAAGATTCCCCTACTCTTTGGTTAAGCCGGTTAATCCATGCGAAAACATGAAAAAATCCTTGAAAACGAGTAACGATGGTTACACCAAGGATGCCAGTTGTGAAAGTTTTCTTAAGGACACCGCTAAACCTGATGGTGGTTACCAAAAGTCGCATGGAAGATTGGTCAGAACTGGTGAAGGAGTCGTCTCCCCAAGTTACAGAGATCGTGGTAAACCGCAGCGATTAATAAGAAGAAATACCTTTGAGGTATTCAATAAACTATCGCCTGAGAGTAGAATAAGAGAAGATACAGTCTCTACAGCAAGAACAGTTCATTTTTCATCTGAAAAAATGAGATCTTCGTATTCCAAAGCATCTCAAGAGGAAATAAATTGCTATAAAGATCATAGAAGGTCTCCTTACGAGAATGCAACTGAAGAAAACTGTTCTCGCAGACGTCATACGACAACCAGGAATCCTTCTCCTGAAAGACAATTCATTCCTGTTAGAGAGTCAAGAACCAGTTTGGAAATGGAGGATCAGAATTATAGAGAATCGAATCGTAAAAAATATTCAATGCACCGAGAGAGGCATTCGCAATGCTCTACTTCACACGAAAAGTTGACTTCAAGAATGAATCTGGACAAAGTGACAGTCGAAAAGACATCGGCTGGGGAAATTGCTCTTTCCAGGAGAAAAAGAGACCAAGTATCCAAAGACAACAATCAAGGAGTTGATCGTGAAATTTGTCTCAACAAGACTTTTAAAATTGACAAAATATCCCGTATTTCGGAGTCCTATGATTCATGTACTTCCAGTAGGTGTACGAAGTTCTTTTGTCTGAACTGTGGGAACTTCCCATCGATCATACAAGATTCATCTATATCTAGTGCTGGAGGTTTTATTGACGATTAGGAACCATTCATGACCATCATGCTTAGCGTTGGTTTGGGTTGCAGAAAAATCGTTACTGAGCAATGTACAAGTCGGTCTGCAACACAAGTATGATCATCAACATTATACACATACTGGGAACTTTCCGTCGATCATACAAGATTTATCTATACCTAGTGCTGGAAGTCTTATTGGCGATTAGAAACCATTCATGACCATCATGCTTAGCGTTGGTTTGGGTAGGATGATACCATGGTAACCAAATCTATTTTAAACTTCAAGGTCTTTCAAAGGTATATATATATATATATATAGGTAGGCCTGGTTGTCACTCGTAGACAAAGCTTTGCCTAATATGCAGACTCGTTGCAGGTCTTCCTCAACTGTTGCGAGAGAAGAAGTTGCTGTTAATGAGCAATGCACAACTGAGTGTACAACACAAACATCGAATAGCAACATACACAGACTCAGTGCAGCTCTTCTCTAACAGGTGTGAAGAAAGATAACTGCTGTTAATGAGCAATGCGCAACTGAGTGTACAACACAAACATCGAATAGCAACATAAACAGACTCAGTGCAGCTCTTCTCTAACAGGTGTGAAGAAAGATAACTGCTGTTAATGAGTAATGCACAACTGAGTGTACAACACAAACATCGAATAGCAACATACACAGACTCAGTGCAGCTCTTCTCTAACAGGTGTGAAGAAAGATAACTGCTGTTAATGAGCAATGCGCAACTGAGTGTACAACACAAACATCGAATAGCAACATACACAGACTCAGTGCAGCTCTTCTCTAACAGGTGTGAAGAAAGATAACTGCTGTTAATGAGCAATGCACAACTGAGTGTACAACACAAACATCGAATAGCAACATACACAGACTCAGTGCAGCTCTTCTCTAACAGGTGTGAAGAAAGATAACTGCTGTTAATGAGCAATGCACAATTGACTGCGTATGCGATTGTCATGTTTGTATCGAAGTGAAGCTTAATACTTATTTTTCTTTACATGTTCATCATGCACCATCACGTGATGACAGCCATGACATGTGTAAATCAATTTAGACCAGATTCAATTGTACCTGCCTCATTTCATGACTGCCATCACGTGATGATGCAAAGCCTCATTAGGCCCTTTCAAGAACACAATCACGTGACTTACTGACCAGTTAAAAATTCAGATTTTTCCTTATTTAAAACAAGCTTGAATGTTAATGTTAGATTACCAATGAAGCGACCAAAACCGATTTTTGGTTTTAGCATTTACCACTTTGCTTGCCAACCAACTAAACCTTCCTCAAGGATCCTGGGACTCACCAGACATCTTTACCTTGCTTTCAGAACATCTGTCATTCCTAAGAGTATTATTTCTATGTTTAACGGTTGTGCATGAGAAGACACATGAATATGGATACAACTCCAACAAAGAATCTAATTCTCAAGAGAATGACACGTGATCTGAAATGGGAAAACATTACGCCCAAGGTAAAGAGGTCTATTCATTCGTGATATATTGTGATACATTTGCACGTGACTTTGATGCAAAGGGCCTACAGGGCAAAAATTTTGGTCTAACATCTTATGACGGTAATCGCGAAAAAGATTCGTGCTAAGATATTTTTCACATTATATCTCAGTTCGTTGCCCACCAGGGGTTCTATTGCCAAAGAATGATGGTTTAAAAAAGTCGTCAGATTGTTTGACTCCAGAAAACGTGCCTTAAGCCAAGGTCAACCGGATTTTCCAGTGGATTCTAGTACTTAACATGCTTTTTGCCCAATTGTAAAAAATTCTCTAAGTTGAGAATTGAGTACAAAAGCAGTGCGGTCGCTGTTCATAGTTTCTATGATGGCGTAAGGCATCCGAACTCGATGGATGACAATGTGTTTAAAAACATGCGAGAATTCAAAAAGAAAATACAAAAATATTTCCATTAAATAAATAATCATCATTAGTTATTATTCTTTCTTCCTTTCTATTTTCCTTCATTTTTTTCCTTTTTTCAAACACCTTTTTAACTCCAATTCAAGAATCCCAAAATATTGTTTACGGATTTTCATCTCGAAACTCTAGTGTTGTTCACTTGCTCATCACGTACGTCTCTCGAGTTTGGATGACTGCGCAACCCTAGAGGGGGTGGAGGGTGCCACGTTGTCATCATCAAAGATGCTAAGCATGGCAGTCTAATCAGATATATATTTACATTTTAGTTATGACTTGAAACATTTTATTTTATTGTCAAATTAAATCTTTAGACTTTAAATATTTTGTAAGCAGATATTTTCACTATATTTTTCAGAATATTTTAAATAAAACTTGTTTGTTGTATGGTAATTATATAAAAGGTCCTTTGAAAATCGAGTTGAATCAAGTAGAAATTGTATGCAAAAACAATGAAAGTTGCGAAGTTTTCTTCACAGTTCTCTGTTGGGAAAATATTTTAGCGTATCGTAAAATAAGTTTTCCTCTTATTTCTTTTTCGTTTCTTCCTTTTTGTTCTTGTTTTTTATTTGTTCTTACCTTTTCATCTCTACCCATTTTCTTTTTGTACCTTTATCTTTTTTTTTTCTTCTCTTTTTTCACACTTCCGTTTTTCTTATTGTTCTTTTCCTTTCCATTTTTCCTCTCCTTATCTTTTCTTTTGTCAGTTCTTTCTCAGAGATGCAAATCTTAATTCATCAAACTAATTTTACATTAAATGTCTTACATTTCTTTCTCCTTTCTTTCAAATCCATCTCATTTCCTTTCTCTTCCCTTTTTTCTTTTTCTTATCTGTCATTCACTTTTCCGTCTTTTTTATCATTAACATGACCTACGTCTCATCTTCAAAACACCCCACCACAGGGAGTCTACTTTCATCTTGAGCGAGCCAGAGTCCCCGTCATTCGTATTTCTTTGCATCTTGCACGGCTCGCAGCTCTTCATCTCTGTATTATTAATTTGTTTTCTAAACCCCCTAGTAATTCTTCCATATGCCTTTCGTCTACACGACGCCAGAGTATGCAGCCAAATCGACGATTTTTATTCAGATAACGTGACTCGTCTCACTCGCCACAAGCAAGCCAGCACTGTCATTGACGTATAAACTCGACCTCTTCTGCACCTCCGGGTTTGATCTGCACGAAATGCTTTTCCCTTGTATTCCGTCAACACTTGTACTTCATGGACAAAGACCTATTCTCCATCTTCTAACTCTCAGGGAATTTCCTACGAGGATTAGTAGACATTCTAGAGAAATAAAGAGTTTATTTCGCCTGATTTTACCACCAGATTTTGAGTTTAGAGGTAAATATCGCGTGCACTTCCAGCAAGGGCTCAGTGAGTTTGAAACGTTTCTCATTGAGTCTCTAATCAACCTTAAAGTTGAAAATTAAAGGAAGGACTTGAGGCAAATATCACGCGTCATAACAAATTTGATAAATCACGCGACATTTTTCTCTGATCATCAAAGTGACCGTGAGGGTGAACACTGAATCAATCTTAGGCACATCAAAGATTTCTTGATACGAACAGAAGAAGAATTACCTGTTTCTAGTTTGCAGGTTTCTCGTGTTGTCATCCTTGAAAGTGCCTGGCCGGTGTTGTTAAACGCAGTGTTCGCTGCGAGCACCCAGGTGCGCGTGACTAAGCAAGTGGAACAGTAAACGGTTGTATACTTGAACTATTCTCTCATTTAATTAATGTGACTCGATAGCCAAATAAAAGTCAGTAGCTGTAACCTGCATACTTTCTAGCAGTCAAACTGACAACCTTAACCTCTTAACCAAGGCACTGCGGAGTGCTAACGCATCGACAAAGACCAAACCCTCTTCAAAAGGAAAGGTATTTGAAACTACTCCTACTGGAGACGGCGCAGTTTAGGGGACAAATTGTGCACTGAAAATGGTTTGTATTGACCGGTTGTCAGCGTATATGCTGTTTTTCTTTAACCAAACTATGATGACAATCGAGTTTGTTGTCATGAAGCTTCTTCATCAAATTCCTGTCGTTAACACCCTCTCCACCGAGAAATGGTTCGCCTGGACAGCGCAGATACACATGCCTAAGGAACAGTACTGGGACACTGCCTTTAAGTGGGTCATGTACAAGCTCCAATCGCGCGTGGTAAAGATTGCATCCTTGAAAACAGCAAAAACTGGCCTGCCAGCACCCAATCCATGTGTAATGCACCTTGAAGGCCAACTCCACAAAGATTATGATAGAAGATTGTTGAGTTTTGCTAAGGGAAACAGGCCCTTGGTGCTGAACTTTGGAAGCAACAGCTGACCCCCGTTTGTCGAGAAAATGCAAGAATTCGGTGAAATACAGAAAGATTTTGCTGATGTTGCAGATTTCTTGGTCGTGTACATCGAAGAGGCTCACACTGTAGAGGGATGGATGTTGAAGGTGAGTCGTGGAAATAAAGTAATAATCAATTATATATATATATATACATTGGAATTTTTTTATTTCAAAAAAGCATATATATACAAAGCTTTTTTAATACAAACTGCAGCTCGATGATGCTCAGAAGAGGTGAGACTGTAACTGGTAAATTTAGTTTAGTATTTCATGGACAGATAGGTAAAAACTTGCTAGTAGAACAAACAATACTGACAAGGACAATTTTGGCTCTGTTCTTTTCTACCTTTCTATTTATGTATGGTTTTTAGTTCTTTACACAAATAAGTTCTCAGTAATGATGAAAAGGTAAATTATACACCGTGAAAAGATGAAAAAACTTACTGACGTTTCGGACGCTAGTCCTTCGTCGGAGTAAAAGAGCAAATAAGTTCTGACCATTAAACATGTCGTTTTAACAATGACTACAAACATGACAATCTCATCACAGTCCTTGGGGCCTTATCGTCTAGCATAGTTAAGACTACAAACATGACAATCTCATCACAGTCCTTGGGGCCTTATCGTCTATCATAGTTTTTTATATTGTGATTGCCGACGTTTTTTAACCATGACTGATGTTATACGACGTGTAATGTTCCCTGGGGTCACAAGAATAACAGACAGGAAAAGGTTTATTACTGTGGGAAGAAAACTAGATGAACATGAAAAGAAAAAAGGACAAAATGAACGGATAATGTTTTCTTCATCTGATTCTTTGCTTTTCCAATTTCAGCAAGGAAATGAAAATAAAATGGAAGAAAACAAGAGAGAAAAATAAAAAACTAATCCATACGTGTAGTCGCATATAATTTCCATACATTCTGATTTTTTGTGGATTTTTACAATGATCTTTTTCTTTTTCGCAGTATAATATAATTTCCTTTTCCTTTACGTGCTGATTTCGATTCATTATGCCCAGCTCTTCCTGTGTTTTTCAATAACCCGACCTATTAATAGGTAACAGCTTCCCTTGTGGACGTCTACATTGATGCACCACGACCATTCAACGCCGGGGAAAAGGAGTGGAAGGAATTGAAAGACAGTTCAGATAAACAACCGTTAGTCTTGTCTGAGATATTGATCAAACATGACTTTTACTCACGCAAACTCTAATACAGAATAAATTAATTAGTAATAAGTTACCTCGATAAATTATTGTGGCTTTCTTTTGTGGAGCTTCTCCGATCAGTTAATTTGTATTGTATAGAACGGTCTGAACCCAGGTGAATGAATGTTAATCGAAGTGATATGATCATCCGTGTGGGTGTAGTCCTAAGAAGGACTGTTTGATGTGACTGATGTTTCGACAACCTGAGCGGAAGTCATCTTCAGTCGTCTTACAGTCGTTATGGACAAATCAGAATATAACGATAAGATGAACCAACTGGTTAAAGACGGCAAAACTTATGATAAGCTTGACTCTGATCCAACACCTGCACTGGCACGTAGACTCAATAACAAATTATTAACCTTAACCAAGCAAAAGCATATCAGTGACTATCAATACAAACGACTCAGATGCCCTGCACATCAGTCACCTAAGTTATACGGCTTGCCTAAGTTACATAAACCCCAAATACCTATGCGACCTATAGTATCGTTTTGCGGATCTCTCCCATATACTATCTGTAATGTAACATATCGAGAAACAGGCCCTTGCATCTTATGGCACTCCACTACCATTCTGGTTCCATTCTGGAGATGGTTTACCAAGTCTGAGCATCATCTACTAAACCGCTCAATTAATTTACCGGCTCCGTATAATAGGCTTATTAGAAACAATAAAACCGCCCACAACACCGAAACAGCGACTCGCACTCATTAGACCAATGCCGCCAATTACGCTATTTCAGGTAATTAGGCTATTGATAGATGTGTTGATCACATTAGGCTATTGTTATCATGGCAGTATAAATATGACCAATCTGACTTTATTCTTCACTGGACTCTGAAGATGACTTCCGCTCAGGTTGTCGAAGCGTCAGAAAAACGTCAGTCACATCAAACAGTCCTTCTCAGGACTACACCCACTCGGATAATCATATCACTTCGATTAACAGTTAAAATTTGTGAAAGAAACTTAGCTTCAATGTTTTTGGACATGGTTGACCTAAACTCTTTAGTGATTTCGTATCATTCTTCCATCCTTAAAATTTTTGGAGAAAACGAAAATATTTCGTCACATATTTTAAGGATTAGACTTCGTTAAATACGAGACAGAGTATTAACGCGTGCGCGTTGTAGCGCGAATCGAAAGTTCTCGCCAAAACCACAGGAACTCCATGCACAGTAAAAGAACATGGTATATTTCAAATATGATTGTTTGTTTTTGTTTCCTTGCCTACCTTGCTCTCATTGGTTTCTTTTGCCTTATTCTATCATATATACACTCCTTTCTACCACTTCTTTCTCTTTTACTCCGACGAAGGACTAGCGTCCGAAACGTCAGTAAGTTTTTTCATCTTTTCACGGTGTATAATTTACCTTTTCATCATTACTGTTTCATTAGAAACACCGACGCAGCTCACACTAGTTTTAGCTAGTTATACCTTTATGTTTCAAACACGTCGATTTTGTCGAAAATAAAGTTCTACTATGACATTGGTATTCACCTTTGCTGCCTTTTCTAGGCATCCGTGGCAGACGACGTTCAAGTGACAGTTTGCAAGCTCATGTATAGCAACAATGACGATAGCAATATTGGTTTGAAAATTTATTTTTCTTCGATATTTTTTTCTCGTGTGAATAGATTCTATTTTCCTGTAGAGGCTTTGCATTATCGCTCGATGGCAGCCATGACAGGAGGAACGACAATAGTCTTCTTTCCTCGTGGAAACTGAATTCTATCTCCTGCCTCTATTCATGCAAAATAGTTTTTCTATTACAAAGTTACCGTTTCTCTTTTTTTTTCCAGAACGGTAAAATTTTCAATCAGCATCGGGACGAGCATGACCGAATTGAGGCAGCGCAGACCCTCCGCCAGCATGTACCGTGGGCTCAAATAGTGGTCGACAACATGGCTGACGAGGCGATGAAAGCATACGGTGCCCTACCAGAAAGGCTTTACATCATACAAGACGACATCGTCGTCGAAGAAGGAGATATTGGACCTCGTGGATACAACCTAAAGAGAGTAAGAACATGGTTGAATGACTTCAGACAGACACACAATAACAATCTGACACAATAAGGCATTATCGTAGTTATTTATAGTTTTAAGTTATCGTAGATTGATAAGTTTTACACCGTAGTGAAAATAGAAAACTGACGTTTCGGACGTTAGTCCTCCGACGAAGGACTAACGTCCGAAACGTCAGTTTTCTATTTTCACTACGGTGTAAAACTTATCAATCTACGATAACTGTTTCATTAGAAACACCGACGCAGTCCACGCTAGTTTCACTAGCCATCATCTATAGTTTTAAGTTATTGGTAGTTGATAGTTTTTGTCTTATGGACACAAGATATCTAGGGGCTCCAGAGAATTAGTTTGAATCGCGATGACTTCCACATCTTGTAAAGGAAACTATTCCAGCCAGCATGACGCGTGAGTAAGAGTGTCATCCTGAAGGGGGGTCCTATCCCACTTCCCAGCCCAAATTTCACCCAAATCCCATAATCACCCATAATCCCAGCTTTTTTTTGCCCCAATCACAATCCCATTCCCATTATGATTGTCTTTATGTTTTTGAATCCCAGAGCATAAGATCCCATTTTCCCAGCCCAAGAAAAGAAAAACCCCAGCCCTCAATTTACACCTTCAGGGTACCCTTCAGGCCCCTTCAGGCCCCTCCCGCCAGTAAGGCCCATTTCCTAGTGATGCCAATTGCAAACAAAGGAATAGATTGTTTGATTTATAGAATTATTGTTATTTTAGGAAAGTTTGGTTTTTGAAAATCGTTTAAAATAGAATAGAAGATGAGCAGTAATTTTCACTTTCTGGGTTTAGCGCTGTAAATCGGAAACGTTCTTACCCACACGAAAAGCGCTGAGATATCGGTCGTATTCTTCTTCTTCTCAGGGATCCGTGAAGTGGATTGCATTTTTCATTTTTCAGTTTTGTTACTATGACAACCATAAGGGAAAATATAATCCTTAAGGTTTGATGTTCTTGACAAGCCTGTAGAACTGCGAAGCGTCTCCCTGATTTAGCGAAAATGTCGCCAGTTGGTTTTACACGTGTGAGGTTTTTATTTGGCTTCATTCTTTTAAGAGTCCTTTTACTCGTTAAACTTTTCCCTCGAATAGCACTGTTAGCCATTCCGAAATTGAAAGGAAAACTACGTAAAGCCTGCAGTCTTATCTGTGAGACAAGTTGCACAGAGTAATTGCTAGGTATGGAAGCTTTTTAGCTTCTGGAAAAAGCTATTTTCATGAATAACATGTTCAACAGCCTATCCCAATTTGGAGGCATAACACTAATGTACTAACGAATCATTCATGATTGATTGTAAGCTGCACGGCTACTAATAGCACCTTAATATGCAGCCCGTAAAGTGCACTGCCCATAAAGTAAAGCGCATTGAGACAATGTAAAATGCGTTATATATAAGAACCCCGTAGTTCAGCATTTATCAGTAAAATCGATATTCTTAAACTTTGTCATTTTATAAATTTAAATTTGTTACTTAAGTCACTTTTATCTAGTTATTGTCTATTAAGTTTTCTATTGTTTATTCAACATTGTTCGCTTCTTCTTCTCCTTCTCCTTCTCCTTCTTCTTTGGGGTAGCATGGGTGGCGTTCGCGGCTAACGTGTCGTCTTTCACCGCTGTGAAATGCGTTGTTCTCTCCTATATGCTACGAGGGTTTTCTCCGGGTTCTCCGCTTTCCTCCCTCCGTAAAAATCAACATGTGAGTTGAGCGTTGTGTGCATAGGATATTAAATGTAGTGGTAGTGCGTGTCAGCGAAAAGTGTCCCCAATTACTGCGAAAGCGCTAGAACGACTAGACACTTAAATAATATGATTTATTTATTTTATTTTATTAGTTTTTTTCTTTCGTTCCCACGGCACATCGCCAAACGTGCTGTTTCATCCAAAAATAATCACCTCCAAACGCATATCCATTAACAAATTCTCGATATCCTCTCGAGATTTCATTTTACCAAACTGCAAATCCAAAAACCAGACAATCGCCTTTGTTTACCTTCATATGACGAACTGTTTACCTTCAACAGACGATAGGTCATAGCACTGTTACGAGAACACGGTCAAGGCTACAGAACCATCACTGCAAGCTCCTGCAGTCTGTCAAAAGCTTTCTTCTCCGCTAAAAAACACATTCAAATGTCATCAGGTTGTGTCACATCTCGTCTATAATAACTACCAAATGCTATCAAACTGGGAAGTGAAAAATTTCTTTTAATAATTATTCATCAACACAACTTAAAAGTAAACTCGTGAACAAAAGACTCGGATTAAGTCAATACCATCTCGTAATAACGATATTCAAAGCTCTACGAATGGTAATGACCTCGGAAAAAGTTCGCCTAGATATCTAGCTTGGATTATCAATTCTCTTTGACGCTACCCGCTTCTGTCTCGATGCTACAAACTTTCTATCACTTTGTTTGTACTTTTTAAAACGACATGTAACTTGTTGACGTCAGTTAATAACTGGCAAAGAGGTCGTCGATAATTCGTAAGCATTCAGTCTAATCTAATTGGTTATCATATTAAGGTTTACCAAGGGAAAGTCACAGTCTGTGCTGCTATCATCTTTTACTCATTGCTGTTTATGGAGTTCAAGAAAGATTCTGGGCCACAATCCGCTAGACTTGGTTCATAAGATACCGGTAGATGTTTTCAGTATCGTAATTTGTTATTCTTCAAATGTTTGAGTACAATATCGTTCAAAGTACAATGATATGTAGAATATCTTGAAGTTAAACTCGTGGACCAAGACTTTTGAGGTCTTTGTAGCTGTCAGTACTTTATTCTCTGCATATACTAGGAACATTGGTACCTTGAAAAGAGAGCCGGAATTCAATAATTATCGTTCATAGTACTGGAATGGCATCTAAAGACACAAGTAAAGGGGTAAAAGGCCTCAGTAAAGACCCTTCACTGTGCAAACTTGGTCAACGTATGATTAGCACGATGCTCAAAGAAGAAAGAATCGCGGAGAGGGACCTCCAGGAAAAACTCAAAGCAATTTCTGCGAAGGAGCACAAATCGATGGTCAAACTTGGCTGCGATTCACTAGAGGTTCGCCATGACTTGACTCGACAGAGATCAAGTTCTCCAGTACCCGGAGGAGATGTTCTGGATATCTCGAGCAATAAAGGAAAAGAAAGTCCAGTTGATTATTCGGATAATCATCCTACACGTCCTGGCCTACAGGGTCGGCGGGCAATAAGCATGTTAGACTTCTCGTACAAACAGGAACAGGTTTCGGTGGTGACTGAATACGGACGCGTTTATCGGGTTAAAAGTAGCGAGAAGACACAGAGTAGTATTTTGAAATCCTCCTCTCAGACAAACCCAACAATAACCGTCGAAAATCATCATGTTGAACGCTCACCAAAGGAAAGTAAGGGAAAGACTCCTAATGACAAAACTAGTTTTACAGAGGATGGCACGAAGAGTGCTTCGAATAACACAAGTTTGCAGCTCATTCATTCTTCGTGTGATGGGAACACTTTTCCGGCTACTTCAGCGAGACTTCTGAAAAGAAGACCTGTTTCCGACATTAGTTCTTCATCATTCAGTGAAGTTTGTGGTTCATCTGAAGTAGATGAAGTAATTGTTGAGAAACGTATGTTAGAAAAGGGATTTTTCGCGAAAGTATCACAGAAACCCACTACCCCTCCTCTGAGGGGGACACAAAGACCCTCTACCACTCCCACGAGGATGCCACAGAGCCCTTCTACCCCGCCCCCTGCAAGAAGAGCTCAAACCACTTTGTCTGCAGACTTCAGTCAAAAACAAAGGCCTTCATCGGCTCGAATGGTACGATCGAAATCCCCAGCTCCAGTTGGGACTACACTAGAAATTATGAGGAGTAGGGACACGATACGATTGGACTTACCTCAAGGTTCGGCTAAAACAAGAAGCCGTTCCCCCTCCCCCTCGCGTCTTTCACCTGAGCCTCTCAGCTATAACCTTGGTCGCAGGGGGTCTGGTCCCCCCAGGATTAACATCAACAGTTTACCACCTTCTTCTCCTCTACGAAAGGGACTAGGCATTATTGACGTCACTCAGAGTCTTGCCCCGAATTCCCCTGATGCTTTGCGACGACGGTTGTCGGCAAATAATGAAGATCTGCAGGACAGAGTGCAAGGGTTTTTGAAAACACTGGGGAAGAAGTAGAATGTAATTTGAATGTAGAATTTCAAGAGCAAATAGTGGATCCAGGGTCATTTTCAAGGTGTTTGGCTGTTACCTACTAAAGGCATGTTTGACGTTCTATTTTAGGTGTTATCTTATTCTTTATTCTTTTTTTCGACTCGGGCCAATGGGCGATATCTAACCACAAAAATCCCCTCTATGGATTCGCCCTTTCAAAGTAACGCTAGCAGAGAAATTCGGTATAGACTCTCTGGGAGCTAAAAAGCTACTTTATACACTAACAATATCTGTTGTTATCATTTCTTATATCCCCTAAACGTCGACAAATCAAATAGCCTATTTAAGGCTCACCTTAACGATTACTGAGTACCACACGACACCAAGATGGTAAGTAAATTCTTACACGTCACCAGTAGATCGCCATGGCAACTACACATGTTGGCAATGGCACAGTAAATCTCATATCGAAACAAGATCGATTCAACGGAAAAAGATGTTGAGAAAGTTATAGAATTAAAGTGATCTGACAAGTTATCCACGTGTCATTAGCAATTAAATTGAGACAAAGAGAATTGACCAGGGTAGGGAAGGGAAAACATGCAAGATATCAATAAATCTCGTTCCCAGTGCCGTTATTTCTTACTGCGCATGCTCATCCAAATGCCATTTATTCCATCGAGCATGCCCAAAGAAATAATTACTCTGAGATTGAGACTGCCAAAATAAGGAAACCCTAAGGTAGAATTATTATAAGTTTATGAAAAGTGAAAGATACCAGGAAGTTCAAAAGAAAGTTGCAGTAAATTATGATGTCGTACACGAAAACCGAAATTGTTGGATGTAACGAAAAAACCCCAACATTTCGTAAGAGAATATTTAGATCTACCACAGTGATAAAATCGTGCCGCAGAATAAATAAATCATTGAAAGAGTCTGGTTTTTTTTTCAGTCTGTTTGTTTGATTCAGGTATTTTATTTTTCAAGATTCACCAACTGAAGAAAATTAATTTACTGATGTACATGACAAGAAATATATAAACAATAACCCCGGCAAAAATTCATGAAAGCACAGTATATTCATCATAGTTAATTATATGATTTCTAAAAAAATATTAAGGCCGTGTCTGGTGATATTACTTTTTTAAAATATAATTCGCCTCACTGGGAATATGAGTAATAACAGATGACGAAATAACGCATTAGGTGCGCAGCCTGAAAAACAAAATAACAACAAAAATTGGCCGTCGTGATTCATTGTTTTGCAGTTGGAAAAAATCGGCCACTTATTTAACCAACCATTTGGTTAGAAGGCTACAAAGAAACTACAAGAGGTAGCTCATAACACTGTTCAGACACCTTCCACGCTGCCGTCATTTTTTAAAGGACTGTGGCGTGGTATGAAGTAATCAATTGGTTTTAATTCTTTCGCACAAAATCCATTATTCAATCCAGTCGTACAGGTACTGATGTACTTATTGACTGAGTGGGAGGGCTGTACGGGAAAATTTTTGGCTCGAGGTGATGGTTTTCCCGTACGGCCCGACCTAACTCAGTCAATAAGAATTTTATCATATCACCCTAAATAAAAAAGATACTTTAAAAGTTTCAAATTTTGTCAATATGGTCGCAGGATTCGAGCAGGGCCGAACAGATTCGTACAGCCCTGCTCGCTCATAGCCGTACGTCCCTGCTCACACTATTTCCCCCAAGGTTTTTCTAAGAGCGCGCGCCCGGGCAGATACGGGTCATATGATAAAGTATGAAAAAGGAGGTTTTAAATCTTTAAGGACGTTTTTCTATTTAAAATCACATATGGAAATGACTAAGTCTATCTCTTGAGTCTTTTGAGTTTTTTTAACGGCGATTTTTCGGGGGGGGGGGGGAGTGATAATATAGTGTGTTCTCTCCCCCTTTCCCCTTGATATGATACCTCTCCTCAGTTGTCTAAAGCTGAGTATGTAATCCGTCTAAAAATAATAATATATTTTATGTTACATCGTTATAAGCTAAGTTTTATTTTCGTCTAACACTTTATCAAATCGGGTTCCCTGTGGTTGTGTTTGCCAGATTCCTCAATCGCTGAATTCCGGCGGAATTCAATGTCTGTTCTGGATTTTACCCTCGTTATCACCGGGTTTAACCCCTATTATAATCGCATATCAATTACAATCATGCGCTCTTACATCATTAAGTGACCCTTGACTTTTTATCTTCTGACATAAAACTTGTATTCAAAGTAAATCTCGAATGGAGTAAGAAATATTTATTATTCACCGACCGATGTCAAGCCCGGTAGCAATGACTTCTCTTTGAATGAAACAAAAACGATACAGAATGCAGAATTGAAGAAATAGAAAACGCTCGCGCGTGCTGTGTGCTGTTATGAAGCACGCGGGGTGATTCTGGACACCTTTCGAGTGTTCTGCCAATCCCCAAGTGCTTTATGACTGCACACAGCACAGCAAGCAAGTTTTCTATTTCTTTTATAAAATACAACGGTGCTCTGATAAAGCACACGCTCCAAACCAATCACAACGCGACATTCATAACAGTTATTTTATAAACAGATATAAACTTGATGTTCTAAAATGGCAGACATCACATGTTCTACAGATAGTTTGTGGCTCGAAAGCTAATGGATGTTTTTCACTCACTGTGAGTGCATGCAACTGTCATCGCGACCTTTTATTCACGAGGAGTTTCCCCTGCATGGATTTATCAGTAGCCAGTTCACCATGGGTTTACCCAGAGCAACTCATAACCACACCCAAGAACCTGGTACCCCGGGTCAGCCGGTTAACTTGACATGGGGGCACTGCTGGTGGCAACTTTAAACGAACCCCACCTTGTTTACCAGGGGGTTTTCTGAATAGTGTTCAGTGTTCAGACTCAATAATCATACCGCGCAGCACACACTTAAAAGAGGGGAAAACGACGTGATAACTTTGGGTATATTTTGTGATGAGTATTTCAGCTCTATTTCAGTAAGGACTGGGATATATGCAGTGGGCCAAAAGCAGCTGGCACTGAAGTCAATATCCCTTGTTGTTGAAACAACAAATATCAACAAGGGCGTTGATGGACGTACCCTCCACCCTTCAGAACTGAATTCTACTCTCTCGCTCCTATGAAAAAGAATTGACTCCATTTCCGCAAAGCTCATCCCCAAAATTTCCCCTCATTTTATCCGCCTTCCGATATTTTTGGACGCAAATATACTCCCGAAACATGCCCCAACAATACACTTCTGAGGGCCCACAAGCTTATCACTAATCTCGTTATGTTATCTTATGTTACACTTTCAGGGTCATTACCAGTGTGCTAAAGATGTGAATAAAAACCGTATCAGTGATGGGATACGATATTACTTCACGGTAAACTGGAAATTGTAAATTTTGTCATTTTATCGACCCTAAATGTCTAATCTCGATATATTTCTTCATCTGCGCTTTGATAACTCACGACCTTGGACAAATTTTTCTTCTTAAATTCTCAACTAAATTTAAGGTAATATGAACGACTTGTAGATGAACTTGCATTTTCCTGTAATATACTCAAGACCGTGCCTGATAAAAATTGCCAGTCCTTGATAAAATATTTATTGCCCCAATGCAGAGAACATAATGATTTTTTCCGGAGTTAAAAATATAAACACTTTATTATCGCTGTTTCTCTTTATCAATATCTATTATAAAAACGTCAAACAAGTATATATTTTTTCATTTTATTCCTTATCATACTTGTTTGACATTAAGGAGGAAATGGGCAAAAGCAGTTTTTCGTGTTGTTTGCATTATTACCAAGAACACAACTCGTTAAATATTCAAGAGCGTGAGAGTTTTTTTCTTGATTCAGAAAATGACGCTAGGGAGTTGACTTAAATATGGAGATGACTTGGAAAAGGGTCTTCAATATACCTCTAGATATTTCAGGCGGAAAGAAAAAATTTCTCAAATTAGTGTTGACTACAGTAATTTATATCTTCGTGGCTGCGCATCATGTAGCACCCACGTGCAGGTTGAATAAGATGTCATTTGAAAAGAATTAATCGACCAAAGTACATATCGATTGTGAACAGGTTCAACACGTTTTTCTCGTCAGCCAACCAATCAGTAGTCGATAATTCAACGCATTGTTGATACGTTTTCGCGGGCTGGAGTATTATGATCACGAGGAGAGTCTAAACGGTCGATACTAGAGCTTCTCTTGTTTAGGTGATTTTTACTCTGGCCCGGATTCTTCTTGCCCTGGAACGTTAAACTTCGTGAACTTACTTGTAAGTATTATTACTTTGTCTTTCGAAATACTCTTACCGTTTTTGAACTATCATTTGATACGATAGTGCGGGTTTATCGTATTGTTTGACCGGCACGCAACGATTTTTATTATTCAACTTCACGATTATGAGTCAATTTTTCTTATACTTCTTCCTCTTAAGATATTGGGTTCTGAAGTATTAATAAAGAAGCCTTTCTAAACATGGCGGATAAGGAGAATGACCCTTTGGGAAACGCAGAGGCTAGTCAACCTTTGACAAAAGATGAAGAAGCGAACGGCGATGTACCTGAAGTCAAAATAGAAGACAAATCTAAAGTCCATCTTAAAAAAGAAGTTACACTTCTAAATGGCGTTGGATTGGTCGTAGGAGTCATGATCGGTTCTGGCATCTTTATTTCGCCTAAAGGTGTGCTCGTTCGTACGGAATCTATTGGCTTGAGTCTCGTAGTATGGGCCGGTTGTGGTCTTTTGGCTCTTTGTGGATCTCTTTGTTATTGTGAGATGGGGACCATGATTCCTAAATCAGGCGCGGAATATTCCTACCTTAAAGAAACCTTTGGTCCTCTGCCTGGGTTTCTATACAGTTGGACACTAGCTTTGATCATTCGTCCGTCGTCTATCGCGATAGTCGCTTTGACTTTTTCGCGCTATGTCACACAACCATTCTTCCCGGATTGTGAAATAAGTCCTTTGGCTGTCCGTAAAGTCCTGGCTGCGGCATGTATTGGTGAGTGTGTAAATATTATAACCGTATCTTTAATCAATTCATAAGATTAAACTCTTAAATAAGAAATCATTTGGTGGAATCTCGACCAACTTCGAGTAAATTATCATGATCAGAATTTTAGCGCAAACTATTACACGAGTTCAATTGCCACGTTTAAGATTTTCCACTACAATGCAACTCGAATTTTCTTCCAGAAATTTGTTACAATTGTGATTTTGACGCCTCGATCTCGAAACGTTTTGTAAATCAATGGTATTTTATTATTATTTGTTGTCCTTTTTACTAATAAAAGTCGTTATAAAAGTCGTGGACGATGAGAAAGAAAAACCGGTTCTTGCATCATCCAAAGTTGTTCATTTGCATATCAAACAAAACATCATTCGTTGGCGCGTAAATCCAGTTTAATATTGATAGACAAAATAACTTCAAAACCTATTAGGAAAATTTACATGTGTTTCGGAAGTTTTCTTTTAAGTTTTTGAGTCTTCAACACATCTTAAAAACATCAGCTTGAACTCGATACTTAGTAATTGTATACAGTCAAGAAGGAAAATCCGGATGGATTGAGGATCGAGGAATGAATAATATTTCAAAAGTCGTAAAATCTATGAATTACTGAGGAGAATGTGATAAATATATTATTGTAATAGTAATAATAATAATAAATATTTAAATAGCGCCTATCCAAATCTGCTCTAGGCACTCTAAACAAAAAGAAAAACCACAAACTGTGGTAGGCTGTGAGCTTGCCCACTGGATAGCCAGTGGGGGAGCCAGTTAAAACGCTGACAACCCATCCATGTGGCAGGTAGTACTGAGTTACACTGTACCAGTAGCAAGTACAAAAACCTGACCAGGATGATAGTTTTATTTCTTTATTACTTTCATTAGAAATCATTCGTTATATGTCATCTATAGGAGCAATGCAGCTTTACAGTGATTGGTTTATTTCACACAGCTTGTAGCACTCAGCACACACTTTACTTGTAAATGAAAACTTCGTACATATTGCTCTAAGGCTAGAATCTTAATTTTCTGCCTATTTAAATGACATTTGAATGAAAAATAAGAAGTGAAGTGTAGTTTTAGATAATCGTATAGTTTAAACACATGGGTGTTTTGGAGGAATCCAGGGTAAGACAAGTTAAAAGGGGGTATCATCAAACATTTTATACTACATAAAGAGGAGAGTCACTTTTTTACGCAGACAGAAGAAAGGGGGTTCTAAAGATTTTACATTATTGTTTATGGGGATTCCTAAAAAATGAATGCTCCCTAAATTTCCAATTAATTACATCTTGTTGGGAAGTCATAAAGAGGTTTTGGTCATTTAGTACGTATAGACGGGGTTATTTTGACCATCTACAGCCTTTAAAGAGCACTGACTGACAGGGTGGTTTTTTTCTCTTGTTTGTTCTTCATGTGCCTATTCAGACATTTCAACATACAAACAAAATATACACTGTCAGTGATTTCAAAAGAAAGGAAGGGCGCTATCAATTGATTGGAATGCCATGTTTACAGACAGTCCTGTCATACTGGTACCACGCAAAGACAAAGATATTAGCCCACTTTGTGGTAAAACAATTTGAATTGGTGCCAAAACTACAGGTTCCTGCTTCAGTGAAATTTGTTGGGACTCGTCTTTATTTTATGTAACGTACTTCCAACAGATCAAGGCTCAAATTGCTTACTATCAATCACGTGACTTTTTGGAGTTGGCTGGGGGGCAATCAAACGGTTTGCTGGGGGGCAACTAGCGGATGCTAAGTCAAAACATATCAAAATAAGTCCTCAAACTATTGTATTTGACTATTTTCATGACATCAAACCAGAAAATAAGAGATCAAAACAACCTCCAGGATTCTACAAGCCATCAAAAACGAGCTATTACCGGAAGTGACATCTATTGATAGCAACCTTATATTTCTATTGAAAGATCAAATCTGCATGTCTCACAGACACTTTAAGCGTTGCTATTGGTAACTACTATCCACATCATCAACGTAAGAAATATATAAACGATAATAATAGAATAATCATTAAAAAATATATTTATACAAAAGGACAATAAAATTTGTAAGAGAAATTCAGATCAATTCATGCGTAATGGCTACCTACCATTATGATTTGATTGATATTTTACGACTGTATTAGGGGATATATTCCCAAGATGGCGTCTATTTTCAGTCGTCCTCGAAACTGTGCCAATATTCTCTGCATTCTCGACCTTGGAATGTCTAATTATCACTTTCTGTCAACAACGACGAAAAAACATAGTTAAAGAATGTTAAGTAAATGTTTTCTTGAATTGACGCAAGACATGGATTCGTCCGTAAAGCGTAATATTGTTGCTATGGCAACTACGGTAGATAAACACTAACAATGCATGACGTCAATAGTACCGACTTCTGCGTTCAAAATAAAGATCGAATTTTGTGAAGTTTTTTTTCAATTTTTCCTTCACGGACGGTAAACTTATTTGCGAATCACTTGTTTTTGGGGATGGGTTAAATTATTGAAAGTTTTTTTGTTTTACGGGGGCTTATAAGAGCAATCTGAACTGGAACTGAAATACGTCACCATGTATTAAAAACGTGGATCCAACGTGTTAATTAAAGCTTTTGTTTGTGAAGACGGATGTATTGACAAATAATATTGGTTTTGATTGCTTTTCTATCCTTATTGCAGCTGTGACCGTATTTATCAACTGTGCGAGTGTTAAAGTGGCTACTCGCATAACAGACGTCTTCACTCTTGGGAAATTGATCGCCATCGCAATTCTTGTCGTGATTGGCATCGTAACACTTGCCGAAGGTAAAAACACCTGAACAAACAACACCTGCCTGTTTCTGATCACGCGCTAGCCATGTTGGCTGGTACAATAGATAACCAGATCTATTAAGGGTCTTATATCTTAGTGTGGGACAATGACAATAGAGACTGAGCTAGGAAAGGCCAAAGATGGAATTTTCAACAAACATTCTCGTGCTGATATATTACTTTGATAACGTATCAATTCAGCCAAAGGTCCTTGTCCCTTGGAGAAGGCTTTGTTGGATGGCAAAGAAACTTTAAAATGCTTTGTATCTTGAAATCGAAAGTATCTTATAAAGGATAAAAGTATTTTGAAAAAGGTTTTGGATATGACATTAGTAATCCAACAAACGTTTTTTGCCATCCAGTAACGGTCATTATTTCCTATAAATGGTTTATATTTAAGGAGAAAGAAAGACCAGATAAAAACCCTTGAAACAAAAGACGGAACCAACAAACGACTCAACTCGCACATCACATCGAGTCCGGGAATCGAGCCCGGGTCGTATTAGTGATAGATGAGCGCTCTTACCACTGGTCAATAACACGGCCAATGGAGATGCCACTACAAGAGGTCACGTGAAAGCAGCACCAAATATAAGATAACATTAGAATTACTCTGAAATTGTTTATTTTTCAAAAATTGTGCGTTTTTCCTCCATACATATCTCAGGCAATGTACAGTACTTAAAAGATCCTTTCGATAAGAGCGAAAGCAACCCTGCTGCCATAGGTTTGGCTTTCTACTCTGGTCTTTGGGCATACGACGGATGGTAAGTGGAGGGCCGAAGCAAGCCTTGAAAAACTGAGGGGTGGGCACAAAGTTACTTCGCAACACGTGAAGTGAGACGCTTCCTTATTCTATGTGATTAAAATTGAATGAGTTAAAGTTGACTTGCTGTCTTTATTTCTAGGAATGCACTCAACTTTGTCACTGAGGAGATGCAAAATCCTGCAAGGTAAAGGCACGCGGATTACACTGAACAATATCTCTACAATAGAGCAACTGTGCAATGGGACTCAATCGTTGCCAAAAATAGAAGCGAATTTTTCTTTTGGCTTCGACGATTGCTTTATCTTGTCTCGCAACATTTTTTCAAATTGCGCTGTAGGTTACACGCCTGCAATGCTCCATGCAACTTTTGTCGTAACGCTATTGCAAGACAAGTTGCAGACAACATTGTTTCGTGTAATCGCGCCTAAAGAGAGATCCGAAAGCAAGCAACTTGTGTAATTTGCTGTATATTACTTCTGCCTAAAATTCAAAACCCTTCACTAGCTGCACTGATATTCGTATCTTCTGTTTCGTTATTTCTAGGGATCTACCTCGTGCACTGATGATTGGTATCCCCTTGGTTACCATTTGCTACCTGCTGACCAACATCGCTTATATCGCGGTCGTGGGAGGCGCGGGTATTCTGAATTCTGGAGCTGTTGCTATGGTAACTCTTTTCATCGATCCATATCCATCTTTCCAACCACTCAGACTCCCATTCATCCAACCAATCCATTTATCGATATATCAATCCATATCAATCCGTGCCCTGATTGATGAACTACTTGAATGACTAAAGGCACTAACATGTTGAAAAATTTTAGCTGAAACTTGTAGCATGCCCGAGAGTGTTGTTGTCGACCAATATTGAATTAATTATTTCTAGCGGGGTAAAAATAGCACTGTTTGATTTTCGGCCGTAATAGGCTAAACATTTAAAAAATCTTAAAATAAAATACACTGTTAGAATCTAGGATAATCCAAGTACATTATATGAAAAACACAGTTAAGTTGACGCATTTGTTTTGCTAAGCGAGCTAGAATAAAGCTGTCTAAAATTAGCTCTGAATTAGTTTGGTTCCACCTTAAACACATGCCATTTTCAGCTTGATTGTAATTTGTAATTCAACATGTAGTTTCGTATGATTGAGAAACCTCTCGGTATACTGATGTATACCCGTGCCATGCCTTGACAGCTACATGCCGTCCAGTGAAGAATTCGCTGGCTTGATAGTACTGAGTAATCGCTCTTACACTTTGCGGCCTGTTTAATATATGCCGTCAATTCTAAGGTGTCTTTAATCACTTTGTGATAACCTTACTAGTATGCGGATTGGTCGATCCTTTTACCTGTCATATTTACATTTCATTCCACTTTATCTCCTCACAGGCTGTTGGCGCCCTGAAGCTTGGCCCAGTCGCTTGGTTGATCCCAATCTTCGTGGCCTGCTCTACTTTTGGCTGCGTCAACGGCTTGGCTTTCAGTGGTGCAAGGTGACTAAATAAACCTCATTCTAAATTGCTCGATAAATATAGATAGGGGTTAGAAGTCGATGACAATAGTTTGAGCATTGTTTCCCCATACTACCCTAATCAGTCAACTTGATATTCACGAGGAAGGAGATGAAATCTGGGAACCCTAAAACAAACTCTAAAAAGAAAGAGAACAACACATCAAATAATTAAAAAGAACTTACACATGACCCTAGAAGAATTATCTTTTTACTACGGATGATACAAGGGATACTCTAGCTTCGTGCACAATTATTATATATATTTATCGCCCTTGTTTTATGAAATTCATGGTGTAACACGTAGTCGCCAGTGGCCAACAAACCTGTGGTCTTCGTTCCATAACCCAATTGGAATTTAGGAGGTTTTGTGTGTGTGCAGGGATGGGGCCGGCGAGTTATTCATTGATCTAACCTCCGCGGTGTATATCATTATTTCCAGACTTGTGTACGTAGCAGCTCGCAATGGACACATGCCCAAAGCACTTGCTATGATACACCGTAAACGACAAACACCCATGCCTTCAATTATATTCATGGTGAGTGACATGCGGTGTACTGTGATATACCATGGTTAACGTCGTCAAATCTGTTAGCAAGGTTACTCGGTAGTTACAAGCTGCACGCTGAAATATGTTTTTTTTCGCTGCTGTCAACTGATCAAAAATCATCAGTCGGTACCTCTAAAGTTTTCGACTGGCGGCAGTTAAAAACCAATTTCCCAACAAGCCATTGGTATGTCTGAGTTCGTAGAATATTGAAAACAGCAGTATCAAGAGATTAAGCGTGATAGATGTGTTGATCATCACAGTGAATGAGCGATCTAAGCGAACGCTGTAAAGAAAGACTTGAAAAAGTGATTTCAAGCTTCAACGGGAATCGAACCCATGACCTCCGCGATGCCGGTGCGATGCTCTGCCAACTGAGCTATGAAGCCAATCGTACTTCTACTAGAACAGTTATCGTAGATTGATAAGTTTTACACCGTAGTGAAAATAGAAAACTGACGTTTCGGACGTTAGTCCTTCGTCGGAGATTTGTTTGATTGACTCCGACGAAGGACTAACGTCCGAAACATCAGTTTTCTATTTTCACTACGGTGTAAAACTTATCAATCTACGATAACTGTTTCATTAGAAACACCGACGCAGTCCACGCTAGTTTCACTAGCCATCATCTACGTACTTCTACTAGTCTCATTCCAACTTCAGCCGTTTTCGTCTCACCGAAAACGTATCGAGAGCTTGGATTCCAAGATAGCTTTCAAGACGGCGTCCTTTTTCGCCGTCCACAGTGATACCATAGCGTTTTCAAATGTATCCGTTATTCTTCTCAGAGCCGCGTTGTCGATCTTCTTTTAGTTTTAACACAAGGCCAAAAGGTATCAAAAAATATGCGTTTTAAATGAAAAGGCTTTAGCGTTGATAAGGACAAAGAGTCTCTGCTCCTTACTGATTTAAGGTTCCCGTAAAGCATCCAGGTGTCGGGCTTGAATGTTAACTAGATGTAGATGATGGCTAGTGAACACTAGCACGGACTGCGTCGGTGTTTCTATGAAACAAGTTATCGTAGAATTATAAGTTTAACACCGTAGTGATATATAATCCGACGAAGGACTAACGTCCGAAACGTCAGTTTCCAGTTTCTATTTTCACTACGGTGTTAAACTTATAATTCTACGATAACTTGTTAACTAGATGCATGTGTGTTTGTTTATCGTCGTGTTTTATGATTGCAGAACGTGATTGCCCTCGTCATGTTGATCCCAGACTCAGCACAGTTCAGTACACTAGTAAACTACTTCAGTTTTGCCGCGTGGTTGTCGTACTTCGCGGTGTTTGTCGCTTTGCTGTACCTGAGATGGAAACGACCCGACCTGCATCGTCCATATAAGGTAAACACAGTTATACAATCTAGACACCTACTGTCTTTCTCTTTCTCTTTCTCTTTCTCTTTCTCTTTCTCTTTCTCTTTCTCTTTCTCTTTCTCTTTCTCTTTCTCTTTCTCTTTCTCTTTCTCTTTCTCTTTCTCTTTCTCTTTCTCTTTCTCTTTCTCTTTCTCTTTCTCTTTCTCTTTCTCTTTCTCTTTTTACAATTCAATATCATGTATTTTACTCCATTTAAATATGTTTGCATTTCCTACTTAGTTTTCAAAGTCTTAGAGTTGGTACAGGGGGGAGGGGGAATAGAAAATTCAAGCGTCACTTTCAACGAATGGTGTGTTAGAAACAATAACCGATGCGTTTTTTTAAAACATTTTATTCACAAATTCCAAAGCTCGAGACTAAGTAGGAGATAGCCTTGTACTTCGTAGAACATGTTAGTAAAGCATGAATTAAGCTTATCTTTCAAAAGCTCAAAAAAGAGCTGGAAAACTCCTCGCTTTGTATTGCATTGTGGGTCTGTTTAAGGAAGCGAAGTCCAAAAGCTTTGCAACCTCTCGAGACAAACTGTACCATAATCCTTTGCACCACAATGTCGTCACCAGTCTTTCTTTGAGCTTCGGAAGGGTGGATTAATTTCCCAGCTTCAGGTTAATAACAAATATTGTTTTACAAGCGCTTGAGGAATATTTCAAGCTTGCTGTTGGTGAGCGGCTGGAGCCCCGCGCGCTTCCTGTGTTAAACTCATTCTCTTCATTTATCCCTCAAGGTATGGATAGGGATCCCAATCTTCACCGCTCTCGTTGCCTTGTATCTTCTTATCACTCCATTCGCTATGGAACCGATCGAATCTTCTCTCGCTCTAATCTTCATCGCACTTGGGGTCCCTGTGTACTTTATCTTCTGTAAATGGGACCTCGTGGGTAAATGCGGCGGTTGTGGTAAGTAGTAAAATTTGGTCTCTTTGCAGTAAATAATTATGTGACGGCTACTGTCTGACAAAATACATTGAATCTCCCTTATTTAGTTAGACCAAGGAGCACGGCAGAAATAAATTAGTTTATTGGTTTTCCTGTGGTATATATTGTAATTAATTGGTCTTCCTGTGGTATAGACGTGCATACCGTTTTCTTAAAAGTCGCGTGGGCTCATAAGTAAACAACTATGGCGGATAATGCAAATGATTGTACAAAGGGAGCACGGCAGACACGGCAGAAATAAATTGGTTATGGTATAATTTAATTGATTGGTCTTCCTGTGGTATAGACGCGTATGCTGTCGCTCATAAATAAACAAATATGAAAAGTAAACAAATAATTGACTCGTACCTGGGTCGCAACGGTGAAAGGCGAGCGATGCCACCCCAACGCCACCCGTGCTTCCTAGTTTCACTTAATAATATCCTTTCATCTATTTTTCTCCAGATAATTTTAACCTTCTAATCCAGAAGCTTTTTAATATTGCTGTCGAAGACAAAATGGACGAGATTGAAGACTGAAAAAAATGCGTACGATGTAGTAAACAAATTACAATATTAATGTTGACGTTTTAAAATTATTTTAGTTCCGTTTATCTTCCTTTAGAAACACCTGAATAACATCGTTACAGTACCTGGCTTTCTGTGGTAACACAGGGAGCCCACAAATATCTGTGTAGGTGAAAGCATTTAATTTTAAGAAACGGAATAGCTAGAAAAGTAATGAAAATTCTTTAAGTTCATTCTATAAGATGTTGGCATCAGGTCAAAGATAGCTTAGGATGTAAACTTTGTGTCGATGTTTGTCGTAGAGTCGATGCGATTTTTATCGTATAATCTAACTTTCTTGAACCAGGTCAAACTGGTTTGGGCTTGCGTCATTCATAGTTTAGCCCAGTTCAGTGTAGAAGTTATAATTTATCGGGGGAGGTTTGTGAAGCCTGGCTCACTCTCGTAAAGCAAACATAAGCAGGATATGTAGACTCGTTTTACTTCAGAGACAATGGAACTTTTATATTCGTCTCGGCTAAAATTATTCTCAAGGGAACAAAAAACGGAGAATTTGAGAAAGTAATTCTTGTTAATAAATAACATACATGCGATTTCCTTTTTAATTATAAACATTCTAACAATCTCTTACCCATACCCTACGTTTCTTCTGGCCTGCGTCGAAGAATGCGGGCTCTGGCATAATCCATTTTTTGAGACCATGGGTACGGGATTGGCGCGCTCCTTGAAATTAGTAGACTGCGCATGCGTAATTCGTTGTGCGTATCCATGCATCGCTTATGTAAACCAGGCATAGCTTTAGTCATTTAATTATTTAATTAGATTCAACCGTACGTTGGAAGATTATGATATTAATTTATATAAAATAGGTAGCATACGCTAAAATCATGTACGTGGGGCGTTATCGTAGGGTACATGTGATATCGATCACAGCCGCCATGTTGATTGACCTGTCCGCCGGATTTCATTCGTGTCAAACAACAAGGCGGCCGCATCTTTTTGCGCCGTTTAGTCTCATGGGTAGCTAGGGATTTGATTTATCTGTAGCAAAACCATCGTGATTTTAATCTGTCGAACTGATTATTAGTAAAGAATAGTAATAAACTCGCTAGTGGTCGTGGTCTTGTATATCATATTTTACAACATAGAATAGTTCGTAGTGGGTACTAACTATTAACATAGCTTGCCCATCTCCATTGGTTTTAATACCGCTGACCAGAACTATAACTGCTGTGGGCTTAGGACGTCTCCGTGGTGACCAGAGCACTACATACAAACGAAATTGTTGGTCTTGATCTACAACGGGTTCAGAAACTTTGAAGAAACTTTGTAAAAACTGATACAACTAGAAAACATATTCGAGGTCATTTAATTCTGGGGCTGCTGAAAAGGTATTTTTTTAGTTGAAATAAAGAGTAAAACGTACAGTGTCATTGATTTGTTTATTTATTTCTAGAAACTAAGTGCAATGGGGTTTTAAAATATTCCATTTATATATCTTCAATGTTAATCCCCAGAGACCATAACACAACATTCAAATGACTTTGAATAGTAGTGTTTGCTAGTCAGTTGTTGGTCATAACCTTGTGCTATATTTTGGTTTCCATTGTGCATTCTGTCACTTCTGGCCGTTCGTTTACAATAAGTTGCGTGCTTTATTTGGTCATGAACTCTGGCTTTTTGGTTTTGTTGTATTCTGCACTCCTCGTTTTTCCTTTGTTCATACTTTTTTCTCTCGCCTCTTTCTCGGTGCCTTGGCCATCTTTCTGCTGTTTTCTGGCTTCGTTAAAATCTTTTCTGGGCCAGGTTTTGTTTGTCATGAGATGTTTGTCTTCGCTTAGTTTTCATGACTTTTATTTTACGCATACAGTATTTTGCTATGCCTTAGGTGCGATTTCACGTGCACTTAGTTATGCTGGCTTCTTTTCATGTACAGTTGCTGTTTGTCATAATATGTTTAGTTTTGCGTTATTCATGACTGTTATTTCACGTGGCCCCATCCACACGTACCCGGAAATTTTTGTATTTGCAATTTTTTTTGCCGATACGTAAATGTTCGCGTACGGTGGCTTATAAGGGACATACTATAGTATTTTTTTGGAGGTTAAAAATAATTTTTTTACGGCAAATCCCAGAATCGCAGGATCCCAGAATCCCAGAATCCCAGGAACCAGGATCCCAGAATCCCAGATGCCAGATACTGCGGTGGCCACCCTGTGTGTTTATGCGTTCAATTAAGGTCTACGACGAGATGCCTACTATACAGCATGTATATACACACAAACACATAAGGTAATGTATGGAAGTTATGATGAAATATGACAATAAAATGTTTCACTCAACAATCAAATTTGCCTCAAAATTTCAAGGTGCCGCAGTCGTTGCTTAATCTTGTTTAGTCTTCTGGCGAAGTTTCAGCATGATTTTTGAGGTTGAAGTCGAACATTTGACTTCTTCCATGTTTTATCCTCAGCTTGGTATCACGACTGCAACAAGTTTTGAAGCAATTTGTTGAGTGAAACATTTATTGTCATATCTTCAACATAACCAAGGGCGGATCCAGTCAAAATGTTTGGGGGGGGGGGGGCTTATTGAGTTTATGTTTTGAGTTTATCAACACAATGAAAAACAATATACAAAAACATCGTTTTTTTCTGCTGAAGGGGGCTTTAGCCCTCCTTTGTCCCCCCCCTGGATCCGCCCTTGATAACTTCCATAAATTACCTTATCACTTGTGCTCGACCATCATTGACCGCATAAACACACAGGGTGACCACCGAAGCAATCTGACATCTCGGATGCTGTGGAGGATGTCTGGGATTCTGGGATTCTGGGATTTTGAGATTCTGGTTCCTGCATGGGATTCTGGAATTTGCTTTGAAAATTTTATTTTTACCTTCGAAAAAAAATTACTATCTATGTCCCTTATCAGCCACCGTAGTTATCAGATCTGCGCTTTGGTCAGATCGGCGCTACAAAGTGATAGTCGTTTAACCGTTGGTAACGCACTCTCTAGTACACACTACTTACAAGAAAGTGCGTTACACACCACAGGCAACCCATAAGATAAAACACCAAAAAATATATATTGTGACCCTGTTATGACCTGTAATGTGATTATATAGAGTATTATTTGCATAACCGGTTTATTTCTTGTTTTGTTTTTTTTGCCATATATATATATCACACGTGAACATGACTGGTACCTGTGCCAAGGACACACACAGTGCTCATAGGCACAGCAAATGTTTCGTTAATGTAGCTAGATAATACGGACAACATGTTGTACAGCAAATGCCTCCGCGCTTCTATTAACTGTTCCTTAAGGCAAGCAATAAACCCAAGGTTTATCCACGTGGGTAAGTAATATAAGACCTTGTTTTGAATTAGTCATGAATATGATAACAGGCCGTGATTTAAGCCAACGTGTACCACTACAGCATCGAAAACTGTTTAACCTAGCTATATTTCTGTATTTTTCATCATGGTAAGCTTATGTAACTCATTCCTTAAATTTTAAAGCTTTTGATATTAAAAACATAGATGTAGGGAAAAGTTTTCCGTATTAGATTGCTCCATAGACTCCGTGGAGGGAACTACGTATACGAGAGTACACGTAAAAATCAACATGTGAGCGAAAAGTGTCCCCAATTATATATGCGCTAGAACGACTAGACACTTAAATACAAGTGATTTATTATATCGCATACTGTATTACATAACATATAACGTATATAACGATGGACTGCATAAGACTTGCGAGATATAAATTCTCTTGCTAAGATAAAAAAAGACAATCTGGTTTTAAAAAACGACGAACAAGCAAATAATTGTTTTTGTTTAAGAACACTTTTAATTAGTTTCTGCAGCTCATGCAACTCTAGACGCATTACATTTATTTTTGTTTTGGCATCCAACAATCGAAAGTACAATGTCAAGGCCTATAGATAGGGCGACGTGATATTATGATAGTAAATATTTGATTGACAGAGGCCAAAATCCTAAAACTCCGCTATGGCATTTGGGGCATTGTGTAAAACCTGGATTCTACTGGACTGGACTGGACTAAAAAGACAGACATTTGCAACTTCTTATTGCTGGTTTTCACATGACGTCATCAAAACATCAAAATCTAAGCTATAGATCGATCGTATAAGGCATTTCTCAAGTATGTTTTAGAAGTCAGTGTTATAAGTCACAAGAAAAAATCTCGAGTCATTTCAATGTTTGGTTTCCGAGTTATGAAGGTTGAGTTTGTGTCACGCAATGCAGTCACGTCTATCTCAATTAGCAATCAAAATAGTAAAATGATTTACTTTAAATTAAATGTTTTCCCTCAGACACGTTTAAAATATCTATTCAAAGTATATTTAAGTGAAAAATAGTCAAACATAATATTCCATCATTTTAAGCCCTTGGAATTTCGTCTACCATGATGGTGTACCAACTTGGAACACCATAATGGCAGCTCCATACATTTTAACCAAAAATTGTGTAATGTTTATTCGCCTCTAGTTCCACAACGAAATGCTTTATAGTCTCCAAATTTGGCCAGAATATGTAGTTTGGACCACTTTACAAGATTATGAAACTTTTATTCACATTATAATGCGAATTTCACTTTTGAAATTCATGATGACGTAGGTGAAAACCAAGAATACCCAGCAATGCACCTTATTTTAGAATGATGAAATAACAATGGAACTAGTCGTTGCAATATGCAAGTGGAATGCTGCGAGTGCCATACAATGATGTAAAGGGTTGTATACGTATACCAATGTTAATAAGATATAGGTTACATATGACAAAATATCCAAAACCGTCTAGATATAAGTAACAAGGACGAACGTAGGGCATTACTTATGTGTGTGCTCCTGTATGCTTTTATGAATATGCTCCTGTAGATGTTTTGAGGTATTAAGATTGTAACAGGGTCCCGCCATCACAAAATGCATTCAGGTAGATTTTTCGTTATTTAGTTAGGGTATATATGCAAAATTTAAGGGCTCATTATGAAGCAAAATTTAAGGGCTTAAAATCAGGGGTCCTTATTATAACTGCGATTTTATGGTATACAGGCCTTTTTGTTACAGGGTATAAATTTCAAGTTACTCTTAATATATCATTTCTGTCATTTATGTTTCAATTACACAGATGCAGCTCTAGCAATCTTTAAAATACTGGTATTATTTTTCTGCAAAGTAATTTATAATAACATTGTAAATTATTTTACACCAGGATCTTCTCTACAACAGAAAATACAGAATAAGGAAGTCCAAATGCCACCTTGTGATTATGTTCCAGAACCTTATGAGGTTTGTTCAGATATTCAATTGATGAACGTAAATTCATTTATTCGTTTGTTCGTTTAATCATTCAATCAATCAATCAATCAATCAATCATTCATCCATCTATTCATTCATTCATATAAGCTCGCGATAGTTCATAAATCAATCAGATGGCTAGGGTCAAATTGTAACTGTGCTATGAAATAAGCCTCCGATTGTTTTAGTGAATTCAAAGGATTAACACTTGAACCCATGCAAAGATCCATTTCAGTCTCCATCGCTCCAACGCTTGCTCGTTACGACCACAGAAAGCAAAATAGGATCTCTGGAGCCCAGAGTAACAAGACTTGCAACTAACAATCAATTTTATTCAATTAACATTGATAATTGTTGTAACATTATAATGCTGAGATAAACTTTTTGTTATGACATTTGTTTCCGTTAGGGTACTCCATTTGAAAAAGCTAAAGAAATCAGAAAATCAAAGTTAAGTCCTGGCCTGGTAACATATTACAAGAACCCTCTTTATATTTGGAAGGTAAGTATTAATATTAACTCCATGCCTATGAAAGTGTAAGTTACCAGTTGGAGATGATTGAGATGGCCTAATCATTGGCGCAAGCCTTTCAATAATGTGACCTGGTATGGACTTCCAAACTGATCAGCTTGAAGGTTTGTTGTATGTGTGAGTACTAGAGTTGTTGTTTGTCGGTTCTCTGTTAGCTTCAAGGATTTTTCTCCTGATACTCCAGTTTTCCCGTTTTATTCACAATTAAAATGGCTCTCAATAATTAGTGTTGCAAGGCACCTGAAGCATGAATTTGGAATAATGAATTTGGAGCTAAACAATACCCTGGAAAAAAAAACCACAACCCAGAATACAATAAAACCTGCTACACCAAGAAAGACGTCCGAATAAGAATTAAAAAATCAACTTCTAAATTTCAATATTATCGTTATCTGCAAAACAGTTAAACCTTCAAGTCTTCTTCTCGGATAAGGATTTAAACCGTAGGCCTTGTCTCCTAACCTTACTTCCTAACCTGCAGTAAAATGGGGACATATTTGTGGGATCATGATTGTAAGCTACACGGTGCCTTAATATGCAGCCTGTAAATCTTCCACTGATCTTGAAAAGTGCCATTGAGCTCCTGGAAATGGTGCTATATAAGTTCATTTCTTTCTTATCATTATCATCATATATTATTGACATCATCATCATCATTATTATTATCATTTATTAGTGTATCAGAATAACTAGCCTATAACCTACAGGGTCCTGGGCATAGCTTTAGGGTTGAGAGTCTGAATGAAGTGCTCACTTTGCCATTTTATGGCGAAATAGGAGAATAAGTAAATTATATACTATGGAAATCACAAGAGTGGTAAAATGTCTGGGCCGTCACAGGGAGTGCACATCTTGTGGCAGTATATCAGGTACCACATGATGAGATGCTTGTGTGTACCATGTGAGAATGAGAATGGTTTCAAAATGGTTGTTCGTAACGCTTGTCGCAGTTAAAGAATTCTTCAAAATCCTTCTCATCAAAATTCTTCAGATTGAATGAATCAACTTAGTACATGTAGTCCAGATAATCTGGCAATAGTTTAAGTTTATATTAGTGAACTTATCTTTCTTTTTGATCATCTGCTTTGAAGTCCATTTTCTCTATCCAACACTACTACAATCACATGCTCTGAAATGTGATCCTGTGATACACAAAAATCTCATCACACACGTTACATACATCTATATATAACAGCAAGATATGCATTCCATCAGACGTTTTAACACTCTAGTGATTTCCAAAGTAGCTACTATAGCATCTTGGTGGTACCATGAGAAATCTTTTGTTAAATACTACCATAGTGCATGGCGGCAATTACATAAAATACCAAAAATTATGCATAAGAATATGCATGTGGTTTCAGTTTCATTCATAGTATGCTTACAAGTGGTGCGTCGATTCTTCCCCAGGGTCACATGCAATGGCTTTGGGACACAAATAACAAGCGTTACCTGGATTTCTTTGCAGGAATTGTCACTGTTGGTGTTGGTCATTGTCATCCGTATGTTAGACGTGAACTATCTGTTTATTAACTAGAGAATGAGGGGAGCATTAGATTTAAGCTTGTGTACAGCAGGCCCACCTTAACTCTGTCTCAATCAGTCGATCTTTACTGCAGACTATAGCTTAGAAATGGTTTTGAAGACTGAACCATTCAACATTTTTTGGGGGGAGGATAGGTTAACCTTAAAGAAACAATTATATTTAAATTGGTAGATCTTTTTTTTAAAGTGCTATCCTATTGATACAATTCTCCTCACCACCCATCAAAAATTTGGACAACCAAACACCTCCAAGGCAATACCTGACTGCCCTCTGATTATCAGATATTCATTATTAATTGATAATTGTTCAGGTATGTGAACAAGGCAACTACAGCTCAAATGAACAAGCTGTGGCACACTACTAACATATATCTGCACCCTGCCATCCATGAGTATGTTGACATGTTGACAGAAAGGTTTCCAGGAAACCTCAAGGTATGAAAAGCACTTTCTACTTTTTTTAGGTTTAGTTGCCCTTTATTGTAATTGACCCTATTAGTATAGGAAATGGCACGATCTTCTCGTCCAATTGTATTAAATAATAAAAAATACCACTAAATACTTCTAAATAATTTATTATGCTAATCCTATTGTTTTCTATTGTTTAACTTAGCACTATTTACTACTATAGTGCAAAGTGTTGAACACTTTTAGTATAGTGTTTGTACTCTATGACGATAAACTAAATCAGAGCAGAATGAATAATGAGCAACCAGAAAACCCGCGCTAAAAACTAACAATGGACTCACAGGCTTGTCCAAACTCATATTAAGTGTTTTTCAACCAAGGTTTGTCATTTTGTGAATAGTGGATCTGAAGCTAATGATTTGGCTATGCTGATGGCCAGGGTACACACTGGAAACTTTGACATTGTTCACCTCAGGTACTGTACAGGTCCAGAATTGATCTCAGGGGGTGGCTGTTATCTATATCACATATACAGCTTCTTCTGTGTCACTCTCTTAAGAATAAGATCCTTCGTTTAAGTTGTATCCATATTCAAGTGTCTTCTCATGTCCAACCGTTAAACAAAGAAAAATAATACTCTAGGTAATAACGTGATCTGTAATGGGGAAAAAATATTACGCCCAATGTTTTGTTAAAGAGGTCGGTTACTGTTATGTGCTAGAAAAGCTGAAAGGTATCCTGGTACTTTGCTAGCCTAGTACTTTGTCAAAATGGACTAAAAGAAGATCTGGGATCTCGATCGCTGGAATAACTCCTGTAAATATTTTTTTCCCTTTTCATAGCAAATTTGTTTAAATTTTTTGTAGTATCTTACTGCACGAACACTTTCGTGATACAAAGAAGATATAACTAGCTAAAAACTAGTGTTAGCTGCGTCGGTGTTTCTAATGAAACAGTAATGATAAAAAGGTAAATTATACGCCGTGAAAGGTGAAAAAGCTTACTGACGTTTCGGACGCTAGTCCTTCGTCGGAGTAAAAGAGAAAGAGGTCAAGGTATACGCCAGACTAATCACTTTACGCGAGAATTTACCTCTTTACCTTGGTTGTTTGTTGCCCCATTTCAGACCATGTGATGCGACTCTTTAGCCTGCATATAGACCAAATTTAACTCGGTCAGCACGCAAGCTAACCACTCTTAGGGAGTTGATTCTTTCATATGTAAATATTTTAAAATATTCGTCATGAAAGAAGAATTTTCATGGAAATTTCACGTGTTCTGAAATGGGTAATTTGCATAGAACAGTTTTCGTACGACAGAGAAAAGATCATGGCACGAACACGGTCATGACACAGCAAGGGATACGTCAGACCAATCACATTGCACGAGAATTTACTCTCCATCCAATCAAATGCTCGGAACACGGGCGCGCACATGATCGCATCAAGCTTGCAGCACTGCCAGACCAATCACATTGCGCGCGAATTTACTCTCCATCCAATCAAATGCTCGGAACACGGGCGCGCACACGATCACACCAAGCTTGCAGCACTGCCAGACCAATCACATTGCGCGCGAAAAAGATCAGCGAAACCAATGAAAATTATAGAAAACATCAGGGTCGCGCCATGGCACGCGAAGTCATACGAAAACTACTTTGCCTTAAAACGATATTTTCAAGATGATTGTTTGGCTCTTTTAATCCAGGTCTAATGTCTTTTTTCATCTTTACCAGGAACTCTTACCATGGTACTTCTTCTTCGCTGCTTGGAGTTCTGGGTCAATCTTCATGGAGACCAAACGCTCCTGTCAGCTTCGGAAACTTTTCGGTTCGTATTCAACATCTGAGGTTTTTAAATTTTGTTCGTAGCTCGGCAGGTTCTACTTCCGGTCGTTACACCTTGTATGGAAAAACTACTTCCGGGTCCAAAACAAAAAGCAGTTTTATAACGGTTTTTCTTACATTTTCTTCGCGACAGGATTTGTTGTCCAAGTTCTAATTGTTTCAGGTGCAAGTTAAATAAGTTGCACTTGAAATTGACGTCATTTCCTGTCTCGTGTGGAATGTTCATCAGTTGAATCGCAAGTTTTCAATAGAATTCTTGTTGGCTGACAGCACATGGTGGTCAATGTTTGTTCACCATTTTGAGCACATAATGAAAAAGCCTTTTATCAGATAATAAAAACCCCATAACCATTTTATGGATGATCGATTTTTTACATTGTTTATGATTTGAATGGTTTTCAGACTATGAATCCTGATGTGTATCGAGGACCTTGGGGTGGAGCAAACTGTAGGGATTCTGTTGCACAGGTAAGAAGATTGATAAACAAAGAACATAGACATGCACCTATTCAATATGACCAGTGAAAACAATGAAAACATTACAACAGTGATAAGCAGTTAAAGAATAGAATAATAGCGCAGCGCACTGATTTTAAAAATAGCTTAAAGATTCGGACAAACATTGCATTCTGTTTAACCGCCATGAGGATTATACGAACCAATTTTATAACCCAGGTAAACTAAGATCAACTGCGAAGGCTATAAAAATTATCTGCTGAAAGTAATATGTAAGTTTGTTTGCCCGAATTTCGCCTAGCTTTGTCTTGTTTTTATGACGTCACGGTTGTGCTGCGCTATTGAAGTATCTAGATTACACGCGCGTACCAACGGTAAGCGTGTGCAGTCTAGATATGTCACAGGTGGCTCGAAGTAGCGGTATTGCGCATGCTCGCGAAACGCGTGTCAAAAAACTCTATGAAGATAGTCTTGATTCGACAATTAGACCCGGTAGCCCGAATACTCTGCGAGTCAAAAGCCCGTGAGGCCTAAGGGGCTATTGAATCATAGTCCACTACTAATTGGTGCAAACAACTCTACTCATATATACAACACTGAACCCGGGTCGAACTCGGGTCGCATTGACGAGGGGCGAGCGCTCACACCGCTACGCCACCCGTGCTTCCCAAATTCGTGGTAGACCATTAGTAGGTTTATGATAATAACTACGATGTAGCCAGCTGCAACATTTCTTGTTGTCTCAAGGCAAAGTGGGAATCAAGGGTGTCATAGCGGAGTGGACTACCCTATACACACCTCTGGGTTTGATTCCTGGATTCGGTCACAAGTAAGTATAGTTTGTTGGTTCTCTCTTTTGATCCCACGGGTTTTATCCGGTTTCTATTCATCAGCATAAAATTAGCAAGCTAAATTTCAAAAACGTCTGTGTGTTAGCCGTGCCAGTTTCTTTGATCAGCCCAAAGGTTGTTTCAATATTTCATGAACTGTGAGTTAGCCGTGCCGTTACTTTGATCAGCCCAGAGGTTGTTTCAATATTTCATGAACTGTGAGTTAGCCTTGCCCTGACTTTGATCAGCCCAGAGGTTGTTTCAAGGTATTGACAAAATTTTAGGAGTTGCCGCTGTTGTTGTGAAAGATGATACACCCTGCGATTTTGTTTCTCGCGAAAAGGATTGAAACGGAAAGAATATAAGATTTAAGCTTCGTTTTACACTCGTTTCTGAATATTTTTGAAGAAGGAATTTTTTCTTTGCGGATGGACTTTCCGTCCACACGTATATCCGTTGAATACAAAACTTGAAACCACGACTTTTGGAATACGGATACAAGTGGACAAGCAAAAACGAAAACGATGTGGACGGGATTTCTTGAAAACGGAATAAAAAAATTCCATTTTCAAAAAATTTCAGATACCTTTTGAAGGGGCCTTAAAAACATATCAGAGAATTTTTTCCTTTTTCTATTCAACAGACGCAACGAACATGCAACTGTTCTCCGGGTGAGTAACATGAGATTGATTGAGCACAGTTTCTGCAAGTATCAGTCTGGTATACGCACGTTTAAATTGTCGGGGATTGGTTCTGGAGCTATACTTATTTTGACCAATCTGGTCATGGCAGCATTTTGTTTATTGCTTCTAAAGTTGAACATTTGTTGCTCAGTAATTAAATATAGACCTCTTCGCCTTGGGCGTAATGTTTTCCCATTTCAGACCACATACCCAATTAAGAACAAGATTTTTTGTTTGTTTAGTCCCCCTAACAGTTCTCCGCTCCATCTTGAAAGGTATCAATATTGGAGACCTTTTTTTTAACCCTCTGTACAATTATTCACATCGGTATCATTACAAGCTGACTGTTTATCTCGCTTCGATGCAAATACATGGCTACCTTTCAAGATGGCGCAGAGAACTGTGAAAGGGACTATTGTAATCACGATACTCTAGGGAATGAAAAGTGGTCTGTAATGGAAAGGAAAGCACTGTGATTAAGGTAAATGGGTCTATTTCAAAATTAATATACATTTTTGTTTGAATGCTTGAAGGTCATTGCGAGGCATCTGACAAATATGTTGAGCAGTTAAAAGATATGTTGATTCACTGCAATGGAAAAAAGGTTGCTGGTTTTATTGCTGAACCGATCCAGGTAATATGCAGTGAAAGTAAAGAGAAATAATTGCGAATGAAGTCGTGCCTACTTTAAAATTTAGGAAGCGCAGTGGTAATTTTGCTTTACATTTTTATTTCTAATTCTGAAAACAGGGTCTAAATAATAAGGAAGAAAGGATTGGAAAGTGTAATATTGTTCCTTTATTAAAGCATTAATGTGCTACTCTGACGAAAATCACTCAAACTTGGATTCAGCTGAAACTTCCCTAAGAATACTCTTTAAAGGTCCAATAATCACTGTATAAAGTGGTTTCTCGATATTCAGGACAAAAGTATGATATTTTTACGATTATTGTTTGGAGTAGGCGACGTCATACACTCAACATCAAACATTGCATCACTTCAAACATGTTCTCCTTTGCAATCAGAATTGAATGATTAAGTAGATTAATACATGACTTTGATAACGAATCGATTCAGCTCAAGGTTCCTTGGAGAAGGCTTTGTTGGATGGCAAACAAACTTTAAGCTGCTTCGTTTCTTGAAATTCAGTCGATAGTATATTATAAAGGAGGAAAACATATTTTTTTAAAGGTTTTGGATACGACATTCTTAATCCAGCAAACTTGGCAATCTTTGGGTAAGGGAAGTCCAACTTTTTTGCCATCTAGTAACAATCACGTGTCAATCTATAACAAAAGCCTTATCCCCTCATATGGTCTTGCTGTTTCGCTGCCTCGTACAAAATCTGCTCTGGCCCGTAGCGAAAGCGCACAAAGATAGAAGTGAAAAAAATGTATTTTGAATTTTCTTCAATTGAGTTGTTTATTTTCGTAGGGAATTGGTGGAACTGTTCAGCTTCCTAAAGGTTATTTGAAGAAAGCCTACGAACTGATCAGAGAACGTGGTGGCCTGTGCATATCAGATGAGGTAGGTTAAAAGCCACTCCATCTGGAGACCTCTGCATGGTCGATGTAAAATCACAGGCAATAGAGTTGTGAATGAGATGTCACACCATGTAACAGCACAAAACATTACATGTTAGAGTTGTGAGAGAGATGTCATACATAGTAACATTGCGCACAATATTACATGCAATAGAGTTGTGAGAGAGATTTCAAACCAAGTAACATTGCACACAACATTACATGCAATTGAGTTGTGAGAGAGATGTCATACCTTGTAACATTGCACACAACATTAAAGGTAATAGAGTTATGAGAGAGATGTCATACCATGTAACATTGCACACAACATTAAAGGTAATAGAGTTATGAGAGAGATGTCATACCTTCTAACATTTCACACAACAACCACGTATGGCACACAGCATTCAGTTACAGGTAATAGAGTTGTGAAAGAGATGTCACACCACGTATGGCAAACAGCATTCAGGTACAGGTAATAGAGTTGTGAAAGAGATGTCACACCACGTATGGCACACAGCATTCAGTTACAGGTATAAGAGTTGTGGGAGAGATGTTACACCACGTATGACACACTGCATTCCGTTACAGGTAATAGAGTTGTGAAAGAGATGTCACACCATGCAACGTTTTTAAAAGTGTTTTTTAAATTAGGTCCAGGTCGGATTTGGTCGTCTTGGAAGCCACTTTTGGGGATTTGAAGCAAACGATGTCATGCCAGATATTGGTGTGTAGTTCAACGAGTTTGAATACTAAATTCTTTTGGCGCTCGCTTTATTCCTAGTCAAACTGATTAATATATATGTTTTGTTATGGTGTCATAGTAACGTTGGCGAAGGCTATCGGTAATGGCTATCCCATGGGAGCTGTTGTGACTACTCCAGGTAAAATCCAACGTTACATTTTGTTTTTACCAAGAAAAACTGGAATTACCGTATAAAATCTAAAAGGAGGCCATTTTGTTGCCACAAAGGGGGCCATTTTGTCGCCATGAAGGGGGTTCCTGGCCCTGCTTCCCCCCTCCCCTCCCGGCGACGGCCTTGAATGTAATATCGAATATAGCGTGGTTAAATTCAAACACCATTAATTTGTTGTTATTGCTGCTGTTGCTGTTGTGGTGGTTGTTACTGTTGCTACTGCTGTTGTTACTGCTACTGGTATTGTTGTTACTGTTTCTACTGCTAATGTTGGTGGTGCTACTGCTGTTGTTGGGGCTGCTGTTGTTGGGGATGCTGTTGTTGGGGCTGCTGCTGTTGGGGCTGCTGCTGTTGTCGCTGCTGCTGTTGCTGCTGTTGGTGGTGCTGCTGATAATAACATATGGTGTTCAAATATCAAAACCTTACTTGCTTTCTTTATCGGTGCTTAGAAATCGCTGCCAGCTTTGCACAGTCGGTTTATTTCAATACTTTTGGAGGAAATCCAGTTGCATCCGCAGTAGGAAAAGCAGTTCTGGAGGTTGGTATCAATTATGACAACAACAAAAAACACTTTAAGTGTTGCGTCTTTTAAGCCATTTTACTCCAACCATGGAGTGCATGGTAAAACAATCTATAGTTGAAACAACAACACCTTCCTCAGCTATCGCTCTATCAGCTAGTGTTAAAATAATCATATTTTACTTCGTCCTAAGTGCTTTCTCAATCTCCCGAGCAAAAAAAAAAAAAAAAAAGGCCCATGGCGTTGCACGCTAGACCGAATTGCAAAATGAGGGCGGAGATGAGACTAATATAATGATGGCTATGTTGGTTGTGTAATGAAAGAGATTAAGTTGATTACCACCAAATTAATGACATGTTGACGTAATATATCTATATATCCATATATCTGTATACACTCACTTGAAGAATCGTTGTCGAGTTCAGAAATAGAACATAGAAGCTGAGACCGAAATGATACATGGGAAGTACGTTAATTAGATGCATGCTGTGACCGGCGACACGTCAGTGGCATCATTCACTGTTTTTACTGACGCGTTTGGCATTCTAAACCGACTGCATGGATGGCGTAAATGAATAAATTATAATATAATTATGTCATTTCCCATGTGCCATTACGGTCTCAGCTTTTTTGTTCTATGTTTCTGAACCCGACAACGATTCTTCAATTGACTGTATCTGTATATCTGTATATCTGTATATCTATATATCTATATATCTATATATCTTCTCTAACAAGAGGTTGCATTCGACTAATAATACAATTATCATTTTATAGGTAATCGATAGAGACAAGTTACAAGAAAATTGTAATGTACTGGGAACTTATCTTCTTGAAGAAATACTCAAACTCCAAAAAGAGTTTCCAGGATTTGTAGGAGACGTAAGAGGAAAAGGATTGATGACAGGAATGGAAATAGTCACTGACCCGGTAAGGAACTGGTGATAATCAAACATATTTTTAAAACCTTCCAAATTTTTAGTATCTTTTCCTCAAACAAACTCTGAGCTAGGCAAATTCTTAGAGGTCGTAATTTACTCCTCCAGTTCATTGCAAACTAGTTTTAGACATCTAAATACTAATTTTCAGAGCCATTTTAAAAATATCTTGAAAAAGAAAACGCACACTTTGGTACTTTCGACTTGAAGCTCACAAGTCGGTTCCAGGTATCACTAATAAAGGCGCGAATAACACGGAGTAATTTGGGGCAAGGGTGTTGCGACCCAAGTTGCATTGCAGCGTGTAACCTACAGCTCAATTCAAAAAATGTTGCGAAACTAGTTACAGAGAAAATTACTCCTTGTAAACGCGCCTTAAACGATTTCTGTGATGCCGTGTAACAGGACACCCTGTTGACACGTGCTAATATTCACGGAACGAACAATGTATAGGGGGTAACCAGAGGTCATGAGATTTTATGGGAATGAAGACTGTGACATTGTAAATAGTGAGATAAAACAAGTGAATAATAAAAAGGAAGGTTAAAAAACGCAAGCATCAAGCGTACGCATTGCGTTGTGTAACATCTGTTAATTTCTTCCCACAGGAATCAAAGACACCCATGCCAGCCGACCATATAGTACCAATCTGGGAAGATTGCAAGGATATGGGATTACTGATTGGAAAAGGAGGGATATATGGAAATGTGAGTACGGACCTGAAAAAAAAACGAAAATGGTTTGGTACTCTTTAATGATGCTATTTTTGTAAAAAGTTTACTGTTTTTTTTTAATATAAAAGAAGATGGCAAAAAAAGCTAATGCGATGGTTGCCTATCGAACTGTATACTGTATATATCTAGCAATATGTCCTCCAGCCCGAATGAGCTGTTGACTCATAGCCCATGAGAGCGAGAGGACTAATTTTTATAGTCAAATCCAACTAGTAGGTCAAATATATGAATGCAAACAAATTTTCAATTCAATGTTTTGGTTTTCACAGCTGGCACTTTTCGCTGCTAGTAGGATATAACTATATAGCCTAGTACGAGTAGCTCATCCAATTAGAACTCGCAGCATTGATGATAGATGTGTTTTCACTTTCTGAATCTGTCATTCGAAACCTATTTTTTCGTTTAAAACTGTCCCAGAATGCAGGAAATAGCATTTCTGGAAGAAAAACTATTTTAAGAATTTCACTGGGAGCATATCCCCGGCCATCCCCGGCCATCCCCGGACCTACTCTGTTCTTGTTTTGCACAGTCAGCGGTAATGTGCCTAACACCGAATTTTTACGGCCCCCCTTTTTCCCCCACATTCTTGGATAACGCCCCTGGTTTATCGATTTTATCAGCGCAATCAACACGTTACATACCTCACCAATCCATGCTTCTTCATCCACAGGTATTCAGAATCAAACCTCCAATGTGTATCACTAAAGATGACGTGAATTTTGCCATATCCGTCATGAGGATAGCGTTCCAGCGACACGCTGATCGGCAAAACTAATGCCACGAAAGTCGTTCAAGAATCTTATTTAGTACCAATTTCAAAATCCGTAATAATAATGATTCGATTAACGCCATTAAGGTTTAGATCTTGTGAAATATGTAGATTATATTTTTCACACTCAGTAATACCAAAATCCCACTCAACTGTTAGCTTGTTAGCACTACCAGAAGAAAAAAAAAAGATCGATTGGAGAGTTCCAAATGGTCACGTGGAGTACCCTGCGAGCAGGGTACACGTGGAGGTGACATTCAAATGCAATGGTCACGCCGAAATTCAAAACCCAATCGATCGTTATTTAATAATTTAGCCTACAATAGACGTACATCTAAATATAAACAATAGAAAACATCGATTAGCATAATTTAGCAGTATTAAGTGGTATTTATGTTACACACTTATAGACCTTATAGTGGTTGTACTCTCTCATTTTTGTAAAATGATACTTATTCATTTGTCTCACGCGGATCATTCGTATAGAATGACCGCGACGTTTCGACTACAAACTGCTATTCTTCATCAGGCGATGATGTAGACTTGATGGTTTGTCCATACTAAATGGGGCTCCATTAAACTATGGTTTATCTTTTATATAGCACTCGTCGAAACATCTGTGCTGTGATTGGCTGTTTGGTTGTTACAGTCCTTTGACTAAACGTTGTCGTTGATCGGATCATCCCTACGCGACTAGACCGAAAAGGATAACAGGTAAATTACCCAGAACTTGCATCATACAAACTGCTCGCCGGCGCTAAATCTTCGCCGTATGCTCGAGGCATGGTTTAAGCTTCGGTCTAGGCGCGTAGGGATGAAGCCGATCAAACGACAACGTTTAGTCAAAGGACTGTATTTCTCCGTCCTGAGTGTTTTGTTATTGTCGATATCCACATTTCAGAGATTTCTATACCACTTTCCCCTATTGACTGATGTTATTAGGCTGAAGTCGGACCTAAATGGCTTCCTAATGGGGGTCTCGATATATAAATTCAAAATCCTCCCAGCCAGGACGATGTCCGTATAATAAGCCATGACGATTGAAGGGTGAAAATATGAAAATTAGGTGTTCAAGATGCCTAAGATGGCTAGAGATGATAAGGATGGTAAGGGATGGCTAGAGATTATAAGGGATGGCTAGAGATTATAAGGGATGGCTAGAGATGGTAAGGATGGTAAGGGATGGCTAATGATGGCAAAGGATGGTAAAGGCTAGCTAGTTATGGTAAAAGATGGCTGGAGATGGTAAAGAATGGCTAGGGATGGCTAAAGTACCTACGCAATATACATGCTAGGGTAAGCGTGAAAAAAAAATCGATAGCGAGAATAAGCGTGAAAAATCCCTATACGAGATTTTTGTCGTAAAGGAAACTCGCTAGCGAGACGTTACAAACAACTCGCTAGCGATTGACACCCAACCCTTCGTGGTCTAGTGGTTTGGGTTTAGGGTTGGGGTTGGCATTGTATAGTAGTAGTCCTTTGGTGCCGAAGGTACCGAGTTCGATTCTTGGTGTCTTCACTTAATATTTTTCCTCACTCGTCTCACTCGTGTGTTCGGAAACTCTATGACGTACTTCGTTAATCCGTACACGACGATAGTACCCAGACTCGTACCAAGTCGCTTCTCTTGTCTTATTGATCTCGTGCTGTGGTTGATGGGAAGGATTTAGTGAGTTCCCAAAAGACATCGCGCGCAAAAAAGCTTGAAACAAATGACGACTGGGTACGAGTCTGGATAGTACCGACACCCGCACTTTTTGACTTCACCAAATTTAATAGTTAATATTCTTTTTTACTTTGTCCTTTGAATGAAAATGAAAAGCTTTAGTTGAGAAATCCAGGTGAACCATCTAACAGGTAAGGACCACGTTATATTATTGTAAAATGTGAATGAATGTTAAGTCGAGTCTTGACACTGATCTTTGTCCTGTTATTTGGATTCCGATTTGCCATACTATAAAATCTTCCCCCAGAGATAATATAGTCCAGATAATAAGTATTCTTAAAATATATCGTACTCTTTTGAGCTTGAAAATATTTAGAGAGCATACGGTGTTCTTTATTCCCATACTTTTTGATATAAGTATAAGCTTACAAAACCTCGAAGCCATTATGTAACTCGCAGAAGAAAAAGAAGTTGCCTCGTGTGAACAACAAATCGTAATTTATTACACATTTAGGGTCGATATCCGTGTAATAAAGCCGTGAATAATAACCATATCAGTGAATTGATACGATATCACTTCACGGTAAACTGGGAACTGGAATGTTTTTCATTTTATCGACCTTAAATGTGTAATAAACAAATTATTACATGTTAAGAACTTGATATCGTTTTTATTCACTCGTTTTTTCCGTATCATATCGCTCACTCGCTCGAGGACTCCCTCGTTCGCGATATGATCGAAAAACTCGTGAATAAAAACGATATCAAGTTCTTAAAGTGCTACTACGACGAAAATCGCTCAAACTTGGATTCAGCTGAAACTTCCTAAAAAATACTCTTTAAATGTCCAGTAATCACTGTATGAAGTGTTTTCTCGAAATTCAGGACGAAAGTATGATATTTTCACGATTATTTTTTGGAGTCTGTGATGTCATACACTCAATATCGAACATCGCTCCATACATTTCTTTGTAGTTTATGATCAAAATATCAGTGGTAAAGGGAGAAAGAAATACCCAAACACCCCAAAATATAAACTATAGTCACAAGTAATATGAAATAAGCACATTAGCTACCCTTTGGGCTTCATAGGAATAAAATAAATTAAGGATTTATATACAAAGAAATATATGTAGCAATGTTTGATGTTGAGTTTATGACGTCACAGACTCCAAAACATAATCGTAAAAATATCATACTTTCGTCCTGAATATCGAGAAAACACTTCATACAGTGATTACTGGACCTTTAAAGAGTATTTTTAGGAAGTTTCAGCTGAATCCAAGTTTGAGCGACTTTCGTCGTAGTAGCACTTTAACATGTGATAATCTCTATGTATTCGTTTTATAAATGTTATATAGAGTGTGACTTTGGGATCTGAAATACTCAAGTTTTTTTCGAACTGAAATCGTTATAGTAAATGTACCGAAACGAGTTCGTTGGTGTCGACTAATGAGATATCAACATATTGTATCAGAGCAACTTGACATTACATACAGTATTTCTAAAAGGGCAAATGTTTACATTTCTGCTTCAAAAGGCTACACTCTTATTATATTTACTTTGTTAATTGTTTACCATCAGATATAATGGAAGACAATGGAATTCAGATTCATATGGCAAATAATCATAGTAATCATAGCTTTGAAGATACAGGTTAGTGAGTGATCACTAGTATTAATAATTTTTATATATAAGAGGTACTGGTATTTTTATGATTTTGGTATTATTAATCTACAGTCTGCTTATGTCACACACTAGCTTCAATGCAGATATGGTGCAGAATTCGAATATTATGAATTTGTTCTGCTGAAGACCTGTGAAATTTTCAAATGCTCGTATCTTTGGATTTGTGCATCCTTTAGGTACTGTTTAATAAACGAGCAGGAGTGTTTTATCAGGTATAAAGCCGAGTGCTTTTATACCAGATAAAACACGATCTGCGAGTTTATTGAACGGCTTAAAAAACTCATGATGTAAGTTCTCATATTGTACCGAATTCTTTACGAAATGAACCAAGTTTGATAGAGAAAATCCAAGTTAAAGTTTATGCAAATGAAGACGATATAAAACCTCCTTCACAGTCATGATTTCTATTGTGTTTCCTTCATGAATTATTAATGAGTTTTTTAATTTTCTTTACCTCTGGTATATTTTGTGAATATTCTGATAGAAGCTTATAAACCTGAGTAAATTAGTCCTTGATCAAAGAACACAGGGGTATTTGAGAATGTGGCCTTTGCTAGGCAAACTAAGACTGGACTGCTTTACTGAATTGATCTTTATTCGTATATCTCGTCAATCTTGACTATCTCGGACTTATCCCTAAAACTACAAGTAGATCAACAAAGGAATGTAACTAATCATATTGAATTATACGTGATAGAGTAAAATATTAAAAATAAGATTCAATACATAAACAATTTACAAATATATTAAATGATCGGTACCTTGTTCAGATGTTAACTTCTAACTTAAAGTCCTAATTTGACCTCTTAATACGAAATCACTTAAGCATGGGTAACTGCCACGCGTCCCAAACTAAACTAACGAAATCTGATACTCACTTAAGAAAACAGTGACAGTGTTGCGTGACATCAGTCACAGAGAAATTTGAAAAAGGAATAATTAGCATGTTGCGATCTACTATTATTAAAATAGGAAAACTGAAGAACTAGGAGAAAAACACCTAAAAATGCGTATCACCCTTCTTACAATCTTCATAGTATTGATTCTACGTGAGTTAAGATGTTGAAGGCTTACGGTACTCATGACACCCCCTTGTCATGATGCCCCCAGCCATGATACCCCCAGCCATGATGCCCCCAGGCATGATGCCCCCAGCCATAATCCCCCCTAGCCATGATGCCCCCAGCCATGATACCCCCAGCCATGATGCCCCCAGCCATGATGCCTCCAGTCATGATGCCCCCAGCCATGATACCCCCAGCCATGATGCCCCCAGTCATGATGCCCCCAGCCATGATGCCCCCAGTCATGTTACCCCCAGGCATGATGCCCCAGGCATGATGCCCCCAGGCATGATGCCCCCAGGCATGATGCCCCCAGGCATGATGCCCCAGGCATGATGCCCCCCCGTCATGATGCCCCCCAGTCATGATGCCCCAGCCATGATGCCCCCAGCCATGATGCCCCCAGTCATGATGCCCCCAGCCATGATGCCCCCAGTCATGATGCCCCCCGTCATGATGCCCCCAGCCATGATGCCCCCAGATGATGCCCCCAGCATGATGCCCCAGGCATGATACCACCAGCCATGACGCCCCCAGCCATGACGCCATGATGCCCCCAGCCATGATGCCCCCAGTCATGATGCCCCCAGCCATGATGCCCCCAGGCATGATGCCCTCAGCCATGATGCCCCCAGCCATGATACCACCAGCCATGACGCCCCCAGCCATGACGCCATGATGCCCCAGTCATGATGCCCCCAGTCATGATGCCCCCAGTCATGATGCCCCCAGTCTGTACTACCATGATGCCCCTAGTGTAAACCATGACACCCCTAGTCTATATTAACACTGTCTTATTTAATAAGAAGTTTAATGATAATTCTCAAATTTTGTCATTAATGATTAGTTCCAGAACACAATATAGTGTAGAGTTAAAGAACATCTTTCAGATGCATTAGGAATTCTATGAAATGTTCATTGATTAAAACTTATGGTCGCGAAGCACTCTCAGCACGGCCCAAGATCAACATTCAGAATGCCTTTATCGGCACGAGAAACCTATAAAAAACTCTTCATACACAGCATTAGTATATGGCATGGAAAAGCCTTCATAACTTCAAGAAGCGGCACTCAAACTATAATTTATTTTCAGATTATTCAACATCTTACCTCATGTAGAATCAATACTGTGAATATTGTCAGAAGGATGATAGGCTCTTTGAGGGAGGGAACTTTGTGAACATTCTTCCAATCTAGGGCAAAGTCAGCTATCCAGTCAACTACTTTTGGGATTGCTGTATAGTAAAAGGGATGAGAATGGGGCCAGGGGAAAAAAGAGAATGGGGCTGAGAAGAAAAAGATGAAACAAGAAGGAGAGGAGGAGGAAAATAGAAATGAAAGATATGTTATTCCCATTTTTACTTCCAGATCTCACCTTTCAATCTTTCCTTGTCCACATCTCCATAATTCACAGGTCCAGTCCACAGGATTCCCATAAGCCATGAAAGAACCAACTCTTTTTCTTTTTATCATCTATGTAAACCACAGTGTAAACTCCATTTTTTTAACCTACAGATAAAAAATCTTGTTGTAGAAGATTAATATCAGAAGACATAAGAACGGAATTATGTGAAATATACAGACTCGCATGGCCAACAGTTTTTACACATCTTTTTATTGCTACATTATCTACCCAAAGTATCTTCTTCTGTGGTCAAATTGGTAAATTGGAGCTTGCTGCTGGGACACTTGGAATTTCATTCTTCAATGTATTTGGGTTTTCCATTGCAATTGGATTGTGTTCAGCTCTAGATACACTTTGCTCCCAAGCCTATGGTGCAAATAATTTTAAAATGATTGGGATAGTGGTTGCAAAGAGGTATCTGTATTCTGGGTATTGCTATGATCTTTGTTTGCGCTTTCTGGATGACAATAGAACATTTTCTACTTGCCATTGGGATTGAAGAAAAAATATCAAGGTGAGGTGATGATTAAAGGATTTGACATTGATTAGCATACATCCATTGAGTTTGGGTGCATGCAGGAGGTTGTTAACCATGAAGGAAGCAAGTCGCACAAGGCATAGCCTCTTACAAATGTCCTAACTTTTAAAACAAATAATTTATTTGGTTTGTAATTAGTTAGCTCCCTAAATACAAGCAAAATATAATTTTCCTAAGTTGTTTAGAGCTTTTCTTACCTCACCATAATAGAGAAACAGATAAACAAAGAAGGTAAATTATTTGTTCAAAAGCCAGTACATTTGTATTGGAATCCGAGAACATTGTCCGAACTTTTTGGTGACCGTTACACAATCCAATCCAATATTTATGCCTATGGCTAGCACGAATATGGTGAATTCATTCATGTCTTATAAGATTGCCCACTAATAATATTGGTGATGCAGGAATTGGTGGCTATATATGTTGCTATCCTGAGAATGAATGTTTTTAGTGCTGATTGTGTATTTATGCTAGTTTGTGTTGTTGTCATGCAGGATGGTTGATAAGTTTGTGATGATCTTGATTCCCATTCTTCCTGTGAGTATATTTGTGTCAGTAGTTTCTGTAGTATGCAGTCCTATTTCTCTAAAATCCTCAAGCACCAAAAAGCCTCGAGCAATTCAACAAGCCAAGACTGCAGAGAACACCTGTACTTTTAGCTGTAATTAGTTTATTCATGGTACATTTTCATTTATTCACTTTACAAATTGCTCCATGCAAGGCTGCTTGAGATGATAATTGATGTAGAGCTATAGCCATTTGCATGAACCATGAATAAATGGGATCATAACTAAAAGTACCTACGTTCTCTGTGGTCTTGGCTTGTTGCTCTTGGTTGCAACGACTGATTTTTCAAATAGGTATATATTAGAATGGCTCGAGCCAGGGGATCCACCCAATGGTACTGGTAGAGACACTTTCTAGAACTGTATTTGACATTGCTGTTTTGTCTTGCTTAGGCTCTCTTTGGGAGTTCACTCCTCACACGATACCTGTGTTCGCAGGGTATCGTTAGACCTACTCTCATAATAGGATTTGTCAGCAATGCTATTGCTCTTGGACTGAACTTTCTTTTTGTTATTGTAATGAAACAAGGATTATGGTAAGGAAATTAATTATACAGCTGATTGTTGCATGATGATTAGTACAAGCCCAAATAGACCTCCTCAGCTCGGCTTAATGTTGTCCCATTTCAGACCACGTGTCATTCCCTTGAAAATAATATTCTAATTAAGGTTTGCTACCGAAGTGCAAACCTTAAACAAAGGAATGATATTCCAGGGAATGACATATGGTCTGAAATGGGAAAACATTACGTCAGAGCCAAGGAGGTCTATTGCACTTAACTGGCAAGTGAAGGCAATCAGTGAAAGGTCACAACTATATGGAATTCGCCAAAACTTAAATATTTGCATATTATGATTCATGATGCATTATCAGCTTGGTATGCAACATGAATTATGCTATATGTAACATGCAGCAAAACCTTCATTGACCATTTTCATTGTATACATTTTATACATTTTGTACAGAAGCATGCATTATATAACAGTTGGCTTCCAGTTGCTTGAAACTAAAATGCTATTGGTGACCATAATATTAGTGATGAGGACATTGACAACAACAATGATTGTTATTATTATTATTATTATTATTAATATTATTATTAATAATAATATTAACCTTTTCCATCCCATTTAGACTATAATTTACAAGGTGTGTGTCTGTAATATTGTAATTTATTTTTTTCCGGTCCGGTATCCTAAAAAATCGTGCGTTCTGATTGGTTGTTTGAGCGGGCGGTATTTTGTAAGTATCTGCCCGCGCGCGCGGTCCGGTATCCTTTGCCGCTAAACGACAACACAAAACGATTACCAAACAAGTAAAAAAAAATACGGGAAAAAAATAAATAAGTTATTTACCGGCCTATAGTCGGTCCGGATAGGAAAAAACTGTGCCCTCGGTCTTCAACACGGACCGTATATTCAAGACCTCGGGCACAGTTTTTCCCTATCCGGACCTCCTGGCCGGTAAATAACATATATATATATATTTTTCATTCCAGGGGTGTTGCAGTCTCTTTAGTCATTGCCTTTTACTGTAACCTGTTTTTAACAATGGCATACATAATATTTTCAAAAGTTTATAAAAAGACTTGGATGGGTAGGTTATAAAGATTATTTACAAAATGTTAATTTTTTAGGGATATTGTTAGTAGAGGATTGTCTGTTCACGTGCAGTTTTTCCTGCATAAGGTAACACATTGATGTTTTATGACCCACAGGTTGGTCTTGTGAGTGTCTTTATAAATGGAAAGAATTTATTTGGTTAGCTCTTCCTGGAATGCTCATGATCTGCCTGGAATGGTGGAGCTTCGAAGCTGGTGCTTTCTTAATGGGTAAGAGGATGTTGTTCAGGAGGGTAGGCAATAGCTGAGCACTAGCACTGATCGATCAAATTTCATTAAGTGTAGTTCCATTGAGTGATCAATTTGAACATGTGGGATTGATCAACATTCAGTTATCTAAAAACAAGACCATTCATGACCAAATGACCAAGGTTGATAACGATTGACAACAACTACTGATGAAAAGTGTAGACCCAGGCTGGTGGATACAATCGATACCTCAAACCATGGTCAACTGAACAATATTGGTGCTCAGCTGCTAAAGCGCAAGCAACTCTGCTGTTTAGCATTACACCCCTTGAATGTGGTGTCAAAGCAGCTCAATCTGGGGGTCAAAATAAGGGAATTCCCTTCTCTTGAGTATGGAAATCTTTTATGACATTGATATGTTCAATCATTTTGACCCCAGGTAGGGATATAGTGCAAGGGGTCTATAGGGTAACTTTTGTACTTGCTTATTTATTGTTATTATTATATTTGCGCAGGTAAATTTGGTGAAAGTACACTAGCTTCACATGGGGTTCTCATACAATTAGTAACCTTGACATTCATGGTAAGCTGGTCAAAGTTGCTTTGAAATAAACCATCAATTTCTATGGGTTACCCTAAACAACCTCTGGGCTGATCTAAGTCAGGGCATAGCTTATTAACATATCAGATTGGAATTTAGCCTGTTAGGTTTTGTGGAGGAAGTCTATAGAACCTGGAGAAAAGAACCCTTGAATCAAGGGAGAGACCCAACATGTGATGCTAAGTCCAGGAATTGAATGTAAGACCCTAGTGAGTGGTGAGAGGAGAGTGTGTTACCCCTGTGCACTCTTGATTCTGTATTACTATCAGAACACCTTCAGACTCTGATATATTACCACTCTTTTCAATGCTATGCACTGAGCCAGACAACAGTGTTCCTACAGGGAAATAGGGGAATACACTGCCACCATTCAGAGAGTATACAGTAAAAGGTACCAAACAATTTATTTGATTGTCTGAAGGGTATCGCCCAATTATCCTGTCACGATTGTTGTCCTGATCAGCGCATTGATTTCTAGTTTCAGTTTTTAGCATTCATTCATTTCTCTTGTTTTTAGTCCTCCTTAAAAATCAATTTCTAAATTCCAAAATAGATTTCCAAGTAATATGAAGAGCTTAGCTTTTACTAATTTCAATGAATAATTGTAACATTTGCAGGTACCATATGGAATGTCCACAGCAGCTGCCTGTACGTATAGGACATAATCTTGGAGCTAATAAACCCTCTCTGGCAAAACTAGTCATGAAGTTATCCATTGGACTAACATGTAAGTATATGGAGAGGATAACGGAATGCCGAGTTCTGTAGCATAACAGCATAATGTATTATGGGACAGCATAGTGATCTGGATCACCACCTTAATGTGGTGAGGCGGATTGTGTGTTCCTTCTGCCATTTAGGGACAAGGAAGATAGGTACAAATAGTGATTAGTGATAAAATTATTGTGGATTAATTTTAAGACTGCAAAATTTGATTAAAGTTGGACTTTGGTCCACATTAAAAATTAAATGTAGTTTAAAAATGCATTGATGGATTCCTTGGGGATGAAATTGAAATAGAATGAGTACATGAGGAACAGTAGCAAGCAGTGAGAATGATGTTTGTTTTACATGTACTCAATGGATCATGGAATACCTTGGGGATGAAATTATTGTGGTTGAGTCTGCAGCCCAGAGGTATTCTAAATGATTGTACATTGAATTGAGGCTAATGGGTTGAGCTTATAATGAATTTCAAGAAAAACTCAGATTTCAGATTTATGGACTTCCGAATATGAACTGCAAGGTTATCCTATGAAACAAACTTCACATATGCTTTACATAGCTGTTTTTATATTTATCATTAGCTTATAGCCTTGCTTTGATGTACTGATCGATTATGATACCATTTGGCTGCAAGCTCAACTGAAATATGGGTTATATTTGCCACATTTTGTCCTGATTGTACAGTTTATAGATTCCACTTGTAACACATCTTATTTCTCAATATTTTTTTAATCCTATATTTTTCCCCTTTATTCAGTACTATGTGTCTCCCTGATCATATTGGTCATTGTAACTGCAAGGAAGTATATAGCAATGGCATTCTCTAATAGTGGGTAGGTATTACAGCATTGTATATTATCTGTGCAAGATGTCAAGGTGAATGCATTAATCAGTAATCAAAGGTGCCATAGCAGTACTGTTCTAACCTATCACCTCAGGGTTATCTGGTAAGACATGCACTTCTGGTTAGAGTTTGTTGCAATGGGTTTCTCCAGGTTCTCTGTTTGAAATCTTCTCCCTCATTTGTTAATACTAGCCGTTCCCTAAATTTGAATATACTTCTTAGCGTTCAAAGTTATTCCAACAACTGTTATCTAACCATGAATAAAACAGTTTCAGTTTTACACATACATTTATTCTCACTTTTTGTCGTAGATAGCTGTAGATAGGTGTCCTTACTTAGGGCAACTGCTATATTTTTCTGACACAGATTGAATAAGTTATTATCATTGCCATCATCATCATTATTATTATTAATAGTCCTTTATACTTTTAGGGAAGTCATTGAAATTCTCACCAGAACTATTCCAATTATGGCTCTTTTATCATTCTTTGATGCAACACAGGTAAGCTTTAAGATTAAATTACAGCTGATACTTTTAAGATTGGAAGTACTTTAGTAGAATTGGATGGAAGGAGTTATAGTGGCAGGCTAACAATAATGACTTGTTATATAACTGTTTACTATTTGGTTAGATTTATATTGGGTTTCTGTATTCTTAACAGAGAGCATTTTTGATTCTGTCTCTTCTTTAGGGTGTGTGTAGTGGTATCGTACGTGGCTGTGGACAACAAAGAATAGGTGTTATTATAAACTTCATTAGTTATGACTTTATTGGATTACCCCTTGCAGTAGTTCTGGCCTTTCTTGTCGATATGCGTCTTTCAGGTACTGTATGGGTTTTACATTGAGGACACTTAAACTGTGAAGCTTTTTTGTCATAAAATGCGTTACTGTAAATCATCCCTTGAGCTAATAAGTTGGAAATTAGATTTATTTTGATCACTCAGTGCTTCATTTTAAAATATTTGAAAACATTGAAAATTCAGGAAATTTTGTTTCTGCAAAATTCTTGATCCAGCCCGTACTGCTCGGAACAAGTCTCATGATTGAATTAAAAAACAATAGAGTGGTCATCCAAGCAATAGCACTAAACCTAACCTTAGAAAAGCTGTACTGTACTTAGCTAGGGAGCAAGTCTTCACTGTTCAAGTGTCTTTTTTATAAACTGAGCATTTAATACATTTAGCAGCATTTAGTCTTATAATTATTATTTTTATGTATTAAATTTATTCACCAATCACTACAAACACATTAACATACTTTCAGTTTCACCCTTTTTAGCTTCACAATATTTATTGTTCTGTTAATTCTGTGATTAACAATAACAGACTTATGTAGTTTTTAGAAATAAAAATAATATTCATTATTTTCTTATAATGATCATTTATTTATTTAGAGAGGGTAAAATGTGATAGCATGCAACTGATAAACTCGTCACATCTTCTATGTTTAACGTCTCTCAGTTAGACAGGACCACTAGCTATTTTAAATGGCCATCTGAGCCAGAACAAAATAGGTTTAGCCTTTGAAATATTCTGATAATTTACAACCCTGAGTTTAAGTCTTGCTGCAGCTTGAAACTACAACTTCTAGCTAGATTCCATCACAGGCTGCCAGCGCCAGTGTGGTTTTTCAGATGTTTAAAATTTAAAATTTTTTTTAACAGGAATGTGGTGGGGACTGACAGGTGGCTTGCTTGTGCAGGTATGGGAAATAACAGTGCAGCACACAAAAGTATGAACAATGTATTCTATGTGGTCTATGCACTTCTATGCACTGGTTTTATACATTAGACCAACATATTTCAATGAGAAACTGGCTGGTTTTACAAAATAAGGCATGCAAATGCTCATTTGGGAGAAAAATGCCTGTGCATGGAAGTATGCAAATACATTAAATTGGTCATACTTTTACGCATTGCGTTGTAAACAAATTGCAATTTAATATTTTTGATTTGCCACATGTGAATTGAGTTACTTTGTTTTATTAGCTGTACTCTCATGTGCCTGGAGGGTTATTCCTGCATGTTCTCCTGTTTTCCTCTCTCCATAAAAATCAACATGTGAGTTGACAGTTGAGTGTATAGAATATTATTTGAATGTAGTAAGGAATATGTATCACCGAGGATACACAGCTCAACAAGCTTCTAGCTTTATATAATAGGCTACCCTGTATGAATAAAAAAACATGATTATATTATACTTTATATTTACAGAGTTCTCTATATATCATCTTACTTTCTTGTACAAATTGGACAAAGCAAGCTTATCTGGTAAGCAATAGTTAGTTATATATATTTCTTAGGGAAAATTGACCAAAATAGTGCTTCATGCAGTAACATATTAATATAGAAGGCTTATAAGATGTTTTGCTGTGCTGTACATCTGGAACCTTCTTAGTGTGGAATTACTAAATGCTGCTTCAATTTCTTTTCAAAATGGCAATAGGTGATGAAATTTAAAAGTTAGTTCAGTTAACATTAATTACTTAATTCTTAAACTATTTTAAGGCTAAAAAAAGGACAGACACAAGCCATGGCTTGAAGACTAAAGACAAAGAGAAACTAATCGAACCTAATGGTGATGTGGATGAAGACAAGAGAAATGGTGATATTTGCACATTAAAGAATGCTCATGGTAAAGTACCAACAACCCACTGACACCCTAATGACAACCCACTGACACCCTACCAATAACGCACTGACACCTTACCATCAACCCACTGACATCCTACCAAAACCCACTGACACCCTACCATCAACCCACTGACATCCTACCAACAACCCACTGACACCCTACCAACAACCAACTGACACCCTACCAACAACCCACTGACACTCTTCCCACAAATACTGACACCCTTCCATATCCCCCCCATCATTCCTTTTTAGTGTCATTATAAACTAATCTTGCTTGGTTTACCTTTGTTCTACAGGTCAAACTGCTGCACAAATATGGTTTTCAAGAGCATCTTCACTTCATGACCTTGATAGAATCACTATGACAACATCATCAGCTGACATTCCTCATAACAGAACTTTCCATACACATAGTAAAAAGAGAGTCGTTTGTTTACGGTTAATTCCTTTGGTTTTTGCACTTCTTGTCCTGGGTGCTACTTGTTGTGTACGTTTCATGGTTCCTCTGCCTATGTCAAACCACCATGTTCAATTAAGCAATACCACTTCAGTAAACCAAACTGTTCATACAAATGGAACCCAGGTTCATTGAATGCAGCCAATAATTCTGGTTCCAAGAGGTCCCTGTTCAAATACAACAGGCCACATGTCATTCTCTTGAATATCATTCCTTTGTTTAATGGTTTTGGTTATGCCTCATTTCTGGCTCAAGCTTGATGCTCAGAAAAGATTTGACCAGACAAGCTCCAATTCATTGTCCAATGGTTGGCTATTATTTTAAGCTCTGTATGTGTGAACGCTTTTTATAGTGTAGTTTCTCATTAAAGTGCCTATCACCCTTCTGACAATATTCTCAATTGATTCTAGATTGCATAGTTTGAGTGCGGCCTCATGAAGTTATAAAGGTTTTTCCATGCCATATGCTAATACTGTGACGTATGAGGAGGCATTTATGTATATTTGTTGTTCCTTGTAATTCAAAACACCAGTTTGTATGTGAAAGTTTACTTGCAATGATTTCTATTAGAGCAATGGGTAAAACAATGACGTATTTCAAAATCAATTTATGTGTGCCTGTAGTGTTTTGTTTATTAAATGATTACTCCTCATGTCACAGTCATTAGCATATGGCACAAAAAAAACCTTTACAACTTCAAGAAGCAGCACTCAAATTATGAATTTTTTGGGTTTGTTCATCATCTTATCCCTCGTAGAATCAATACTAAGTATAATATATGTTTATGTATATTACTCCCACAAAGGTCATCTTTTCATGATGTATAATTTACCTTTTTATCACTTCTGTTTCATTAGAAACACCGACGCAGCTCACACTAGTTTTTAGCTAGTTATCTCTTCTTATATGTCTATAGCAAGGACGATAGGCACCTTATTTATTATTATTTATTATCTATATAGCTTCGCCATTCAATCACTTGCACATGAACCCACTCCCACATACACACACAAATAATTACATACATACATAAACACATAATGGCTGGGAATCCACTACAACGTGCCAATTACAGTGGTCCCTCACATATTAACATTAATTTTAAAAAAGGTTTGTTTGAAACAAAGTTATTTTGTAATATAAAGTTATTTTGTTACTTTAATAAATGTTGATTAGGCTACCCGCTATTTACAGGTCAAATGGACTCGGCTTGGCTTTAAAAATATTTATTTCATCGTGGCACTTCTCTTGAAAATCATCTTATGATGAAATAGATTTTAACTAAAAAAAGTTGTTAACCCAGAAAAAGGATTCTGGTTCATTAGAATGCGACTGACTGATCAGAACCATATACTGAAAAAGAACTTGAGAATAAAGGTTCTTTAAGGAGGCTGGAAAGTGTTTTGTGCCTTCACATAAACTCAAAATTATAAACTAAAAAAAAGTAATATGGCTATAATATGACAGCAAGTAAACCTGGAAAGCCAAAGACCATAAATCAAAAATAAAAATTGTTTGGAATAGTTCCCCCATACAGAATGTTTTTAAATTTTCCTTCAATTTTTGAAAACATAAACTAAAACCCTATGCAAAAGTTGAAAAAATTTCACAGCAGAATTTTTGATTTTTTTCAGTTTGAACCAAATCGGACCTAGAGCGCACACCCTCTCAAGAAAACCTGTTTCGAGCCTCCTTAAAAAGATACATTCAGAAACTATTACAAGGACAGTAAAGAGGATGGAAACGAATTTTCAAGTCTCTGGTTCCCAAAAACCATTTAAAAAACGTTGTCAGCCCAAGATCTGAAATGAGTGATCTGAGACTAAACAAAATTTTTGTGCTTTTATGTATTCTGACGAAAATATGAAAAACGCAATTCTAGCTCAAAGGTCATGCTTCACATTCCATTTATTTGGCTGTGAGCACACTTGCAATTTGCAGCATGCAAGTTGGTCTCAGATTTTGGATTTCAGATTTTGTACCTATATATTTTCAAATCTAAGCCACCCTACTTTACAGGGTACTACATAGTCCTTGTATTATCCCTCATTCTCCTTCCTTTAGGCTTCACTACTGGCAATTATTCCAAGCTGGCCTTATAATCTACAGTAATCATGAGACTACAAATAACAGTTAATACACATGAGGGAACATGTAATAGAGATGTTACAGCTCCACTTGTGTGACATTTTGCTCCTAATGACAATCTTGTTGCAAGGAAAAGCCACAAGATCCCTTTCAGCATGTATTTAAAGTGGTTTGAATAGGCCCACTTCTGAGATATTTTTGGCTTGTCATGCCAAAAGGATTGATTGTGAGGCTCTGGGCATAATGCATAGTGATTTGTGACAGGAGAAAAGAATAAATATGATTTAGCTTGTAGCCACGTACTGAAACCTTTGTATGTGACAAGCAAAGCATATCTCGAAAATGGGCTATTCATAGGCCATTCAGATGTATTAGCAACTCAGATTTCCAGTACCATGGCACATTGTTCTTTGGAAACTCTCCCAATTTGTCAATCAATCTAAAGCTGATCTTTTCCTTTTCCTATGATTTATAACAGTATCAGATGTAGTTAACTTAGCCATCTGCCCTGCCTCCCACAGCAGAAAGTCCCTGACTCCTCTTCTTCCAGCTTCGAATATTAGTTTCTCAGTGTGATCCAGTTTGCTGGTCAATATTGACGTGTCTTCATGTGGAGCATTCTGAGACGAATCCATCAGTTTTCTAAACCTCTTGGTGAAATGCCTAAAGAAATTTTTAATGTCGTATTAGTGAAATTCATCCTTTCCCATAAGAATACAAGGACATATTACAAGGCTAAGCAAAAGATAAATAAAAAGCTTTTTGCAACTTTTCTTGATCAGGTCTCTTACATTATATTGATTGGCAGGTTAAACGATAGAGGAAGGATGGATAATAAGGTATGGTTTGGCGCTGCGTTCCTTACCTCTTGTAGTGTTTTAACGATTTGTGCATTTTCTTCGTCGTCAAAGTGCATCAGTTTAGTACCAATACCATAAAAATACGGCCCTAGTTTGTGTAAATCTACTACATTAGCATCAGCTCGTAGAATCTCTCGATAACCTTCTCTATACACCTTTGGTAGATCCACAGAAACAACCCTTCTTCTTCTGCTACAAAGCTCCTTCGCCAGCCAGTAAGATAGGTCCAGTTTTGTTCCTGCAGCAAGGTGTTGGTTCTCTGAGCTTGGGTTTAAGAATCCTAGATTGAAAATCTGTACTTCGAGTTTACAAGGAATCTTGTCTTGTGTTGCTAGAACATCATCAATGTCAAAATAATCGTAACTGCTTGGTCGCGATCGCAATGGTGGCCCAGTCAATGAGTCACTAGATGCCATCACTAAGCTTATTTCACCTTATTATGATCTGTAGTGTTTTAGAATAATTAAATTTAAAGAAAATGTGAGTTAGAATTGATAAAAATTGTGTACATTTTGCAATTGTGTTCGAATTTTTGCGCGCTCGATTATTACCCAGGATTCCTAGAGATATATTCAATTCAAAAGCACACAGGTAGCCCACTGTTAAGGCCATTGTACCATTAATTCAATAAATATATCACAGGTTTACTGGTTTTATATATAAATGGTTTTAGATGATAGGCTGAAGTTGGGCTAAGGATACAGCCATTCTTGTCTAATTTTCTATCTTTAAAAAAATTAAAAGTTTATCCGGAAATACGTCAGAAGAATGGTTGCATTACCCATAATGCATCAAAAGCCGCAGTATCATTACCCACAATCCGTTTCGAGTCGTCCTCTTCTTCCACATCATTGTTCCAGAGTTCTTTAGTTTTGTGAAGAGAGCCGGTCAAAATGAGTGGAATTATCAACCTCAAAGACATTATTGTCCGATTTTACGATGAATACACACAGACAACACCCCAAAGACTAAAGATCGTAGATGCTTACTTGCTTTACATCATGCTTACTGGGATTATTCAGTTCGCGTACTGTTGTCTTGTTGGCACGTTCCCTTTCAACTCCTTTCTTTCTGGCTTCATTTCGTCTGTAGGATCTTTCGTCTTGGCCGGTAAGAACTGTACTTTCTTGACTCTTTATTCCAACTAGCTGGATTGTTTATGCTGGCTTATATTTTCCACACCTGAAACTATAGCGATATCTTTCCGTGGAAACTGTGAGAAAAATTCAAATATGATTCATGTGTCTCACCAATCAGAATCAAATAGTCTGAGAATTTGACACGTAGGACCCTAAGAAAATTCAAAAAAAGTCGGATTAAATCTTAATCATACTATTATACTCACACTACTTTTTTTTTTTCGGAACTATTCATATAATTTAGGCTTTTTTTTTGCATGATTTGGTTCTTATGATAATATTATCATAATAAACCAAATTAGAATGCTTTGTTGGACATTCACCACTTAATTACAGCAAATATTGCTTTATGAGATTCTTCATAACAAGGGTACTAGTAGGTAGGAGTACTCTGCTTCTTATAGCTTTTCTTTATCAAACACTGAAGAACAAGTGGAGAATAGTGGGCCATTCAAACTTGCATCGCCTTACTTGTGTTTTCAAATCACTTAGTTACAATACCATGCAGGGCTGAAAATAATAATTGCCAGTTATTGGAACTTGCCTGGCCAAATCTTGGTGTTGCCAGTCATTTTGGCCAATAACATTGAGCCAAAAATGAGGTATGACTAATTTGACTGGTCATCATGACTGGAGATTTTAAGTACTGCCTAGTGCAAATGGACAGATAGTGTTGGCAAACCCATCCTCTTTTTCTGGATCAAGAAAAAAATATGTTGTTTGTCTACTAGTCACCCCAAGTATTGTGATGTCTCAAATTGATTGGTCTAGGTGTGACTCATGCTGGCAATGCAATTTTTCAGATTTTGTTAGGATTAATTGCAATTACATTGTACCCTGTGTGCCATCAGGACAAAACCCCAGTTAGGTCTATCTGCAAATTAAAGCTTGGAAACTTACAACAGCTTATAGCACAGTTTGGTTTTAGCTGCACGTAAGAAAGAAAAAAATAATATTTTGTTGCAAGCACAAGAAAAAAATGTGTATAAGGTGCTTTACATTGTTTCTGTATATCAATTTTTGGATCATTCCAAAATGACTTAAAACGTATTCCATTTTGTTGCAGTGTGCCTTCGAGTCCAGAGTAATCCAGCCAATTTTTCAGAATTCAAGGGCATATCACCTGAAAGAGCTTTTGGAGACTTTATCTTTGCAAGCGTCATTCTTCATCTTGTAGTGATGAACTTCATTGGTTGAAGATACAGAAAACAAGACACAAGACTCTGTGTGAATACAAAAATATAGAGAGCAATTTTATGAATTTGAGAAATAATTCTTCTACCACGCCTCATTTTCAAGTAAAATCATTACTGTAAAAAGATAATAAAGAAAGTTTTCTTTATCTTTAATGTTTGTTTTCTAATATTGCATTACTAAAGCATGGAAAGTGGAAAGTGCTTGTTCTCCCCCCTCCTTTGAGCCTGTTCATATAGGCTATACCTTCTTGTTTTCATGGCTATTTTTGTGATAAGTACCTAGTGGTAGTACACTCACATCTCTGGTTTTGGATCTTTGGTTTAATTCTTTATGAATTCTTTATGATTTTGCATCACATATATATTATACTATAAACTGTTAGGTTTTTCTGACCCTTGACTTAAGACTTTGAAGGATTTTTCTCCAATCTTTCCATTTACCTTTTTAAAAAAAATCTTAAAGCCTCTATAATATCAAATTATTGATAGTTCTATGATGCACTTCTGGTCCAGCTGATAGGAGCACAGCCCATTTTGTCTTGTCTAATATCTTGTCTTGTCTAATATCTTGTTTTGTCACCAACCTTGTCTTGTCTTAATCCATTGCTTTAGTCAATCAGCAACAAATACATTTTCTCCGCATGGCCCAGCCACTTAGCTCGACTAGCTATTGCTATTTCTAATTGGCTGTGCTCTTATCAACTGCAATCTCAACTATTACAATTTTTTATATGTAAACTATTGAGCACAATAAAGATTGATTGATTGATTGATTGATTACCTCCCTAACAACACCTAAATTTGTTTCCTTAGTTATCATTTTCTAAGGATTATTGAGTTCTAAAAGTTTTTGAAGATAAGGTAGTTGGTTATCACGGTCTTATTCTTGGTGGGGGCACATCTCATGCATATCTGGCATGTTGGTTGATAATTTAAAAAGCATTCCTCATTGACTCCTCTTGTCAGATCAATGGCTGTTTAATTATTTATTATATCTCTTGGGGATTTCGAGCTGAGCGCTTGCACCCAAAGAGTTTGTGCAGTTTTGATAGTTTACAATAAAAATAACCATGGAAAATAGTATTCGGGCTTCCTGTGTAGGCCACAGGAGTCCCATAAAATTTGCACAATTGTGCAAATAACCAATCTTTCGAAGTCCAAAGTCGACAATTTGAATAGTTCGGTATACTTCAGGGTGAAATTTGTTTTTAGAAAGGTAAGAAACACACGCATTTCTAACACATTTTGCAAATTTAGAGAAACATGCATTATTTAAACAATATCTGCAGTTATAGAGAAATTTTCAGAACGAAAACAGCGACTTAGCAGGCTGCATATGCAGAGCTTCTTTGCTGGTAAATTTTGCTCAAGTCAAATAAATAAGATCAAAAAAGGCCATTCAAAACTATAAGGCTGCGCTTGCTCAATGGAAAAAGCCCAAATCATTCAAATACTGAAGCTACATTTACTGTGTCGGCGAAAAATATGGGCCGTTAAGCAAAGAGCTTTTTAATGCATTACTTTATAGTTTACGTAAGAGGCAGCACACGAGGGAGACCGATTAATCGAATTTCTTTAATGTGTTTCATAGCATGGCTTCTGATCTTCCTTCTTTGGTTGGACGTGTTTGTCTTGTCACTGGTGCATCTCGTGGTATTGGTAAAGGAATTGCTTTGATGCTAGCCAAGGCTGGTGCCACTGTTTACATAACTGGTATGTAATAGTGTAGTTGTATTTAGAGCATCAATAAAAATGAACATCTTTCGGACTGTGGTTGGTCTAGCCTGGTTGGGGTTGGTCTAGCCTGGATGGGGTCAGTCTGGCCTGGTTGGGGTTGGTCTTGCCTGGATGGGGTCAGTCTAGCCTGGCTAGGGCCAGTCTAGCCTGATTGGGTTTGGTCTATCCTGGCTCAGGGGTCAGTCTATCCTAGCTGGGGTTGGTCTAGCCTTGCTGTGGTTGGTCTAGCCTGGGTGTCCGCCTAGCTAGCTTAGCATGGATTACCTCCTGCAATAGACAAATGGACCACATATAATTTATGGTTCCAAGGTGGGACAATAGTCGACAAATATGCCTCTAGCTAGAAACAAGTAAGTTAATGATGGATAGATTATACAAACAAATGTTCATTTAACTTTAGTTAACTTCAGTTACTCATTTGTTATATTTCCTTATGTTTTACATATTTTTGTTATGATTTCCAGGTCGAAAACTAGAGACACTCCAGGAAGTAGCATCTGAAGTACGTACATGAGAATTTAATTTTTTTTATTATTTTCTGATAGATTATGAAATGAAATTGAAATAGATCATTAATTATGTTTAAAGTTGATGATGAATATTTCAGGTTGAAAGCGGAAGTGGTAAATGTATTCCTGTCCAATGTGATCATTCTAATGATAATGACGTCAAGGAAGTGTTTTATCAAATCAAAGTGGATCAAAATGGACATTTGGATGTTCTGGTGAACAATGCTTACAAAGGAGTGCAGGTATAAAATGGTTTAATTTTGATCAACTTAAGTTATTATAACTATATAAGTCAATAATGTAACAGGGTTTGAAACTGGTACAAGAAAAACAGCTTATAAGATGCTAGAAAAGGTATTAACTTCGAGGGCAGATCCAGGGGAGGGGGGCAAAGGGGGGCTGAAGCTTCAGCTGAAAAAAACAAAAAAAAACTGATTAGATGCTTTTTTTAATTGCATGTTGACGGAAGAAACCCAATTAGCCCCCCTCCCCCCCCTTACAAATTTTTGCTGGATCTGCCCTTGAACTTACTTTTGCTTTTTTGCAATTTTAGTCTACTTTTTACTTTTTTAATGTCTTTCTTTGCCGAATCCCAATTTGATCTAATAAATAACTAACCTTATGGTTAGCCATGACCTGACTTTGATCACCCCAGACGATTCAGGGTTTGATAAAATTTGAAAACTCTCACAAGTTTATGTTTTTGAGTTTATATTTTTCGAAGTAATAATATTTCTCGAAGAGATAATATTTATATTATGATCATCCGGGTGGATGTAATCCTTAGAAGGACTGTTTGATGTGACTGACGTTTCGACAACCTGTGCGGAAGTCATCTTCAGAGTCAAGTGAAGAAAAAAGTCAGATAAGGGTCTAATTTATACTGCCACAATAAACAATAGAATAATAGGTGAAGTTAAGAGATGATTCGGGTCGCTAACTTAATTGGCGTCATTTCGGCTTTGTTTAATAGCCTATTATATGGCGTGGGTAGTTTAATTGAGCGGTTGAGTGGATTCAGCTCAAACTTTGTAAACCAACTCTCAAGCACGAGGCGTTGCTTTTTATTGTTGCAAAAACAAAGACATTCACTAGATTCCCAATCAATTGCATGGCCAGTCTTGGTATGATGCATGGCAATGTTGTTACGATTATCATGTTTCACAACTGCACTTTGATGTTCCTCATGTCTGGTATTAAACGATCTACCAGTCTCTCCAGTATACGTAGCCTCACAATCATTACATGAAATTTTATAAATAGCTCCGACTCGATCTTTGACCTTAGTCAGGACCTTACGTAGAGTTTGAGTTTATACGTGTATAAGTTTTCACCTCAGGGAGAATAGAGACTTGTTCAGTCAAATCTTTGCCTCACTGGTCATTTTGTAACATTACTGAGCCAGAAACAAGGTAAAGTCCATGTGAAAAATGAGTGTAAGACTGTGAACAAGCACCACAAACAATATTAATGATTCCAAAAATATATTTTCATTAGCAGAAATACCATGCCTAAATTAGTAATTTCAAAAAGTTCTGTTGTCATATTAAATCCCTGAAAAGTTATAAGCATTTGAAATGTACCAAAAACATGATAGCAAGGCTGGTAGGCCCTTGGTTATTTCCATATGAATGCTTTTTATTTCAAACAGCTGTAGCTTTTGAACTGTTAATGTTACTACACTGATATTTTGGATGATTAACTTATTTCAACATACTCTTTCTAATGAAAGCAATGTCCTCTATAACTGATGAAATAAGGAATATCAAGGGACATGCCCTTTTTCACATGGTCTATGTCTGAGCTAAACCTAATTGGCAACTGGCCAACATTTTTTTAGCCCTGTTCTTTTATTAATCTAAGCGAAATAATATTTCATCTTGTAGTCGATCATGGACAATGCTGAGAAGCCATTTTATGAGCAGGTAGGTGTTAACTTAGGTATTTTATTAGGAAGTGCATGGGTTTAGTAGTCATTAGATAAATGTTTTGAATTGGGATAGAATTAGTGAAATAATAAATCCATATATAACAGCAAAGAAAAAGGAATAAATGAAGGAAGGAAAATCTGAGAAATTTAAGGGTCAAAAGAAAAGAGGGAAAATAAGATTGGAAATTCAAAGTAAGAAATATAAAAAGTACAAAATTAGCATCTTACATCTTTGATATTCTGATCACCTCTATGGCCCTCTCCCTGCCCAACCACCACCAGCATCCAGCCACAAAAAAGAATGAAACAAAATATCTACATTGTTTTTGCAAAGAATATGAGGAAGACATCTTAGGCGAGGTATTTCATGTATAATAGTTTAACCAAATATTGTTCTCTCTTTCTTAATAATCCAGCCTGTTGAAATGTGGGATGAGTTAAACAATGTTGGATTAAGGTAATCAAAGTCTGTTTCAGTAAAAATAAAAACCTGTAATTTAAAGCCATCCCTCTCTGTGAAGGGCTTTTCCATGAGGTTCGCTCCACATGCACCACCACTATTTATATTCATTCACTATATTACAACACACAACGCTCAACTCACATGATGTTGATGTTTCATGCAATGCCACCCAGTTGGCTCAGTTGCAATGGTTGAGTATCAGAATGTTGTGTGGGAGGTCGTGGGTTCAACCCTTGGTGGCCGGACCAACACTCAGGATATTAAGATAAATGAGGAGACAGTGCTGCCACAACTGAGGGCATAAAGAAACCCTGGCAGTGACCATCCTCAGTGCCTACACCTCATATTAACCACCTCATGATAGTAATTGCCTTTGAATAATTATTTACATAGGAAGGGCACTATATAAATAAAAAATAATTAACGTTTAAATTATAGAGTTTAAGGGGAAAGCTGATAAAACTTGGTAAGGGAAAGAACAACATATCTAAAAAATGCTTTTTCTTGGTTGACAGATCTAACTATGTAGCTGCTTACTATGCAGCTAAAATGATGGTTCCAAACAAGCAAGGCCTGATTGTGAACATATCATCCTTAGGAGGATTGAGATATATATTTAACATCCCTTATGGTGTCGGCAAAGCTGCTGTAAGTTACTATTTAAAAAAAGATACTCTTACAGTGAATCCTGTTATCTCAAATAATTTCTAACTTCAATATCTTACTGGCTACCTAAGTTAAAAATCAATCTTGAGATGAAATCTCAACTAGTATGATAAAGTATGTGATTAAAACATCTTTTCTTATCAATATAAAATTGGATGTGTGCCTGGATGGATCTGGTACTGCGCGGAGTGTACTTCATTTTATGGGGATATAAAATTGAATGGAATCATAAAGGTGATTGTTCACTTACAGAATGACCGAATGATGGCTGACATGGCGATAGAGTTGAAAAAGAGCAACATTGCAGCAATCTCCCTTTGGCCTGGAGCAGTTAAGACTGAGACCATAACAGCCCTTTTACAAAGTGATAAGGTAAATTTAATGGGATCAGGGGTGCATCTAAAAAAATCAACATGTGAGTTGAGTGTTGTGTGCATAGAATATTAAATGTAGTGGTAGTGCGTATTAGCGAAAAAGTGTCCCAATTAGTGTGAAAGCGCTAGAACGACTAGACTCTTAAATAAAAGAGACTTATCTAAGATCTTTAGCTGTTTATTTTGCTCATCCATTCCATATCATATTCATACGATAATATTAACTATATGCTGCATTCTGTTCCATAATTTTTAAGCCTGGATCAGAGAAATTAATACAAATATTTAAAGATGGTGAGGATGTTACATACTCAGGAAAAGCTGTTGCTTGGCTTGCTGCAGGTAATAATTTATATTATTATTTTATCTTAATGTTTATGTAGTCATTTAGCAGCATTAAAATTATGATAAATAACATGACAGGGTTCGTGCTACTCCTTGAAATCCTTGAAAAGTCCTTGAATTTAAAACATGTCTTTAAGGGGCCTTGAAAAGCCCTTGAAAATAGGGGAAAACCCCAAAACTCCTGGAATACTCCTTGAATTTATGCAAACTTAATGTTATTTCTAACTTACCTTTTAAAATGAATAACGATTAAAATTGATTGACAAGTCTTTGGTTGCTTATTTACTGGTTGGTTGCATTTCATGCTCATTTTTTATCTAAGCTAGTGGCCCCGGCTGAATTAGCTGCACTTAAACATTAAATCAATGTTTAAAACCACGTTTTAATACAAAAAACGTCCTTTAAAATTGAATTTTTGTGCTTGAAAAATGCTTAAAAAGTCCTTGAATTTTGTCATGAGAATGTAGCACAAATGTACCCTGATATGAATGATTTATACCCTCCTCTGCAGGCTACTCACTTGGGTTTTTGTTGCGATTTGAGAGGAATGGGTTTCCTGTGGTGAAAACAAGGAAGACAAGTGGGGGAGGGAAAGGTTCAAAGGCACTAGTTCACTCTCTGTTAACACTCTGCTTACACAGGAAGCCCAGTAAAGGAAAAAAAAGCCAAGAGACGCCTACAGAGGAGAGTAAATTATTTATGATAATTTGTTTTTTCTTTCAAGATCCAAATGTCATGAAAAAGAGTGGCAGTGTGCTCATTGTTGCAGAGTTGGCCAAAGAATATGGCTTTACAGATGTGGGAGGTAATATTGATTCAAATTACAATTATTTGAAGCAACATTTGGGCTGATCTATGGTATTAAGTCAGGGCATAGATAAAATCCATAGATCGAATTGGAATTTAGCATGAATTTAGCAGAGGGAGGAAAACCAGAGAACCTTGAAGAAGCCGGACGAGAGACCCCTTCTCACTTCCCTGTGCAATCTTGAAACGTAGATGTGCTTTTGCATCAAAGTGAGACGAACAATGAGCTTGTAATGATAGAGACCTTTTTTAACACCTTGAACAATTTATTATTCACATGTCTCTATCATTGCAAGCTCTCCATTCGTCTCGCTTTGATGCAAAGGCACGGCTACCTTTCAAGATGGTGCAGGGAACTGTGACGGGGTCTATTGAAAGGAGGTCTTTGAACAATCTCTACTCACAAACAGTCTCAGTCTAGTGATTTATATTATTAGAATTTTATTTGTCAATGCATCTGTATTGTTCATTTGTATCACTGAATTCGTTTCTCAGGCATGAGAGATGGAGGGGATCTTTATATATCCACCATGTCAGGGTTGGCTTCCTGCCTTCTTGCTTGCCAGCTCCTGCAAACAACTTTCCAGACCCTGTTATGTTGGTCTTTTTCTAAATAACTAGATACATTCAAAAATTAAACAATTTATCAATTTTCTCTGAATGAGGGAGGGATAGATGGATGGAGGGGTGGATGGATAGATGGAGGAATGGATGAGATCTGTCATTCCTGTGACTCTATTGCTAATTAATACTTGCGATGATTCAACAATATCCATCAGATCAATTGATCAAGCGTAATCTTTAGGAGAAGGGATAGAGAGATGGAGAAGATCTGTCCATTGCTGTACCTGAGAGAGGGAGGGAGGGAGGGAGGGAGGGGAGGGGAGGGGAGGGGGAGGGAGAGATGGAAGAGGGATATCCTCTTGGGAGGAATTTCTCTGAGCAGCCTTTTTTACATAACTTTCCACTATTCAATTCAATTCTATTGTTAATGTTTTTGATACACAATATAATTGTCCCTCCACAGGTGCTCAGCATTTGTCTTTCAGACAAGTAAAACAACTGGCCCAACATTATTACCCCAGCATGGCCTGGCTTGTTCCAGAATTCTTGTACATTCCTTTTTGGTTCATTGGAGCAACAACACACAGGTTTTCCCCACCTTCAAAGTTTTAATACTTAACTGCTATATGTGTTTCTAGCTATCTGGTTTGTCAAACTATCCTGGATTAACTTTTATTTTTTGTTTGGGGCTTACTGTATCACTATTTGTTTAAATTAGTTTTTATTACTATGAGCTGATCATGAAATAAATTAGACAAGGAAATCAGGTAAAAGATTGTGTATTTTTTTTAAAGACTCCCTCTTCCCCCAGAAATTCCAATTTTCTTCCATACAAACTTTATAAATTTGTTCTTTCTCTGATCCCCCCTACCCCTGGAAATCCTAAATTTCTCTGTGGGGTGGGGTGGGGATATGGATAATTTATGGAACCAAGACACAGATTTGATTGGACGAGTCCCAATTCTTCCTGGACATAATCAAATTACAGGCCAAATTAGTATTAGCTTAGTCATACCTTAACATTAATAAGTTAACCAACATGGGATTAATGAGAACCTGTATAATTATTTTCTTAATTGCACAGGTCTTGTCGATATGGGATTAATTAGGCAGCTATATAATTAATAGGTAATGGGATTTCATGCTCCCCAACCAAGAAATAAATATTAGACTCAAAAAATTCCTCTGACTGCCGAATTGGATTCGGCCTACGGCCTCATACAATTTTGTCAGTCCTCGGAATTTTCCTCATCCAAATGTTTCTTAATTGGACAGCATGGAGTCCTATTACATAAACTAATCAAAAAAATTATTAATTAAAAATTGAAAATGAAAAGTATAAAATATTGTTGTAAAGGTGATTGTATTGTGATTAGAATCATGTACTATTAATTACTTGTATCTTTAATAGATAAAGACCACTAACTAGAATTCCTGGATCCATGATTTTTAGTTGGTGGTTATTTAAACCCCGAGATAAAATCATTTATCATATGACCAGTATGATACTTGTAGGAATCCATACGGCCCTGCATGAATCCTGCAAGCATATTGACATTATTTGCAACTTTTAAAAAAATGTTTTATATTTAGGGTCATATGATAAAATGCTCGACTGGGTTAGGTCAGGCTGTATGAGAAAAAAATTGGCATGAGGCCTGTACTGCAGACACCTTCAGCCAAATATTTTCCTATACTGCCTGACCTAACTCAGTCAATAAGTACATAGTATGTACTATATATCCCAAAAGCACACTTTTCTTGTTGGATCGTAGGGGTCTGTTTATATCATGGCAGGTCTTGTTAAGGAATGGCATCGAAGAACTATTTAGTGTCATTGATCCTTGGCCTAAGATCCATCTCTGTAGCCAAAGTGGTAATGGGTATATATTATCGTTTCATAAAGAACATAAATATACATTAGTAGTAATATACACCTATTTTTAAAATGTCAGTCAGATCTGAAATCTGCAATGTCAGTAGTGTATTGTTTTAACAAATAAATTAAATTAAAACCAATTAAAATTGGTTTTGAATGATTTTAGTTATTAAATATTGAACTATATGGGTTTTTTTTTGGAGTTTGGAGGGTTTTGTTGTACAGAAGAGATTCACTGTCCCAAGTCATTCTTTACTGTGATTCTCAATATTGTGATAAACTCAGACATTGTTATCCACTTGTTAAGAATATTGGTTTTCTCTTCTGTCAATCAAGATGAAGTAATCTTCCAAACCAAAACCAAAGGCAAATGGCCCAGACTGGATTGGCCAACTAAAGTGACAGGGATTGCAAATAAGGGTCACAGTTGCTATAGCCCAGTTATTCTAAATCCCAGCCCCAACATTTAGTCATACATACTAGCTAGTCTGCTATATCCCCCCACCTTGTAGGGTGCTCGGCACTCCTTGATCGATTCCTTTTGAAAGGTATGTATTATTGTCAAGTCATAAACAATAGACTTTATTTAATAATTTCACTCATTTCTTTAAGCAATGTTTTATTCAAAGTTTTTGAGTAGCATGGTTTAAGTCCACTGGGGGGGGGACTCTGGGAAAAAAGTACCGGGGATGCTAATCAGAAATTATCAAAAAGACCTCTAAAAGATACCGGAAGTCTTTAAAAAAGGGCGTGGCTGAGTTTTTAACCCCTAAGCGATACCACAACAAATGATATTAAATTTTATATAAATAGCGCCTAGGATAAGCCATATTAATGCACGCTTCGCTTCTTTTCTGACACCCTAAAAGATACCAGAAAATGCTGATTTTCAAAAATTTGCATTTAACACCCTAAAAGATACCAAATCGCAAATTTTTACCCCTAAGAGATATGACGAGCATCCCGGTAATTTTCCCCGGAGTCCCCCCCCCCCTCCCATGGTTTAAGTTTACTCAATCCACCCAGTTTCTACTAATTTTATTAAATATTATTAATCTACTATTTAAAATACAGAAATTGGGCCATATACAAAACACATTGCTGACATCCTTATAGCATGTCAATAGCTCGTTACTAATATTTCAAAATACTGCTTGCATTTCATTCATTAATATTGATATTACTACAAGATTTAACAGGCCAGTGGAAGGATTTTTTTGTGGTGTATAAAATTTATAATGTGACAGTGAGAGTCCAACATTAACAAGGTAAGTTTAAGTATGATTAGAATAATTTACTCCCGGAGGAGGGGGGCGGGTACTCTGCCAGAATTCTGGGGGGTTTCTGGGGGTTTACTGGAACCCCACAACCTACCCCAATCTAAATAGCTCTTCTTACAGGGTGCGACTGAATTAATAACAAATATGCAAATTCTAATTGTTTAATATGATTTTTATGTTCCTTGGTCCTAAAGCCATTTATAAAAAATTTCTAATATTCTCTCGCTTTGCTTGTTCTTGCTAGTAGATAGAAGTTACATTAAGGTAGTTTGACTGGCTTAAGTGGGTGTCAATTGGACAACATATTTTGTTCAAACTATGTATTAGGTGATTAAAACCTAATCTCCACTCCACCGTGTGTGTTGTATGTCCTTGACGTAGCTCAGAGATTTGCCTATTCAGCCTTGATGACAGAATTTCCAATAGTCTCAATTCTTGATGACTCACTAGGTTCCAACATTTCCTTGGATTTTATTTGCTGCATCTAGCTAGATGATGGTTTATTTACAAGGAATCTCCTAGAAAAAATGAATTTCAATTTCAAACAAAGAATAACAGGAGATACTAGAAGCCAATACTTTTAGGCAACATGTACTGATCATAATAAGGGCTGGTACGAAACAAGGTATGTCTACCATCACCGTCAATCAACTTGAACTTTGACGGATTTCAATAGGTAATGTAGACACACCATTGCAATAAAGAATAGAAGCTAAAAGACTCTTTTAGCTCTAAAGACAGAACTTTTTAAATCCACAATCCACACCAAAACTAGTTGAGACTCGTACTTGGCTTCCCCTTCCCATCCAAAACAGCAAACTATATCGCTTACTGCCCCTCCCCCTTCGCAATGTTGTGATGATCAGCTTCTGATTTGAGTGAGGGTTGCACCTTGCACTGTACAGAAACAACATTGAACTGAGGGGGAGGGAAGGTTAATAAGAGTAAGTGGGAATCCATTTATTGAATGCTATGCAAATGTCAGTAGAAGTTTTGTTAATAATGAGAAGAGTCTCAACATGCAGTTTGGCACGGTTTGAATGTAATGCTGTGATTAACAAAATGAAGAAGTATTACTACCTTCTTGCAGTCTGGAAAAATGCTTGTTTTCTTCTCATCAATGACAGCTGTCTCTCATCTGATGAAGAATGAAATTCTGAAGAAGGTAATTCATAAGAGGTTGACTCCATTTCTGTTATGTCATCCCTGCTTTCTGCAATTGGTAGTCTTTCATCTTGGCCTGCACCGGTTATATCTCTGTTTTCTTCATTTGGTGTTTCCCCATCTAAAGCAGTTGGCATCATTTCATCCTGATTCGATGTTGATGGCATTCCCTCATCTTCAGATTCTATTATCCAAGGGCTGGTTACACTTATGTGGTCTGTATCGCTTCGTTCTGCTGTTTCATCTGACTGAGAACCATCACTGTCAGCTGCGTTCATGGTTCGTAACAGCTCAGCTTCTATTTCTGGTTGTTGCTCAGGAGGTGTCCATACCTTGGATGAAAATGAATATTGCATAATAATTATTAAGTATATGAATATGAGAGTCGGATTGGAGGCTAAATTATACTGAAATTGTCTAAAACATTTCAGTAGCATTTAGGCTCCAATTGGATTCTTACTATTATATTTCTGAACCACTTTTATGCAGATTTGGTAACAATATTTACATACGTTAATTTGGTAGAAACATGATACATTGGTGACTAGTTTGCTTTATTAAGGATTAGCGTCATTTGCATTACCAAGGAAATGGTAAGGGACATTTCATCCAAACTACCACATCCCTAACCAATGAGTTTCTTCAATATCTTTGAATGGTGTGACTATGTATAATCAGATACTTACAGATGGCACTGCAATCCTCCCTTCCAGGAAATTATCAGTTGTAAGTTCAACAGAGTGTGTTTGTCGCAGGTCTTCAATGATGATGTTAAATGGGACACGAGGAAACAAGTCTTGAACCTGATGTGCCTGTTGATTTTAATAGATCTATTTTATACCTCTCTTCTTTTCCTCAATTCTTCTCTCTCAACACAGCCAACATGCTAAATTGTAAAACCTGACTTAGGTCAGACCATAGGTTGTTTGAGGTGAGGTCATATGCGTTTGGTTTGTTGTTGGGACATGGAGCCTGCTATTTTGTAGCGCACATGCTTTTGGTATGGAACTTCCTATGGGTAGATCATGTATTATCAACTCCCTGTATGTCATTGTGAAGACAAATAGATAATTCTAACTTAGTGGCAATTACATTGCTGGTAATCACGACACAAAAAACGTACCATCAGTTCTAGTCGGCTTTCTGGGAGTTGTTGATTTGCATTTATTTCGTTTGCATGGGTGTGGACAACTTCAACAGAGAAACTTGGAAACCAACTGGCAATTTGAGTTCCTGGGGAAAATAATTTTTTAATGATATACAACCTTGTAAGATAAGAGCAGCTTTAAATCATTGTTGAGGATGAACTCTTCATGAAGTCTATGGAGCTTTACTTACCATCAAAGTGAAAGAAGTGATTCCTGAAAAGTAGGAAAAAGAAAATAATTAGAACAAATGCAAATTAGAGTAAATTAGGTCCTCATTCTGTGTTTATATCATTTGCTATCTGGTGCCTAATCTTTGACAATGATGTTCACAAAGGAATTGCTACCTAAGGAACTACTCACTTCTTTAGATAATGAGCTCATTCATGGAAAGTGAATCACCAATTTTGATGAAGGATGTATGAAAGAAGAGGCAGCAGTTGCAAAACTGACTTGACTAGCTTCAAATACCATTGCATCAATCCACCCACCAACACAACAATGGCCAGCAAAACAAGAAACTAAAAGACTGATATTATTTTCATACCTCCGGATGGCATGGCCCATCATAAATGCAGCCATCCCTCTCGGCTGTTCATTTCCTTGGTTGTTCTCAGGCTGAAGATCATCTGCTAATGACTGGCGACATGTGGGACAAGAAGTATCATTCTCTAACCAAGAACGAAGGCAGGAACTAATAATAAAAAAGGGGATAAAGTAAACGTCAGACTGGTATGAAGTTGATATTCTTGAACTCTACAATATTGTACTACAGCTACATTTACATGGAGCAAGGAGGTTTGCACTACTAATGCACGTCCATCTTCAGGGAATGCTACAAATATATCTCATTCTGTGAGATACTATAACACCAACCTACAAGACAACACTAGGTCTTGTCTTAGTTGCTAGATTTTCCTCCCATAAAAGTCAACGCTTTCTTTAAGATGTTCTGTATTTGGTCTGTGCTGTAGCAGTATCCTTATAATGGAAACATCATGGCAGAAGCTGCATCATTATTTCCTACCTGTGAAAGATATGACCACAGGGTAGCTTCCTCGCCATCTCCATCGTGTCCCAACAAATGGCACAGTCATCATTGTTTACAACAAGTTCTTCATTTGTTGCTGTGGGAAACTTCTTTTCCATGCACTTAAGAATGCGAATAAAGTTCCGGTGTCTAGCAAGCCTTTTCTTGATTTCATAAAACAGATGGCGAAGCTGCATACACAAAACAAGGCTGGCCATACTCAAGAAAATATTAGACCACAGCTGTGATGTAAAACAAAAATAGAAAATGTGCCATCAATATATATTTTTGAAATGGTTATTCATAAAGGTGTTGTTGTTGTTCCAAGCAGTTCCCTTGCAAAACCTTAAAGTACTTTAGGCAAGCAATTCCAATTCTTTCACTTTAAACCACTTATGAACAGTATTCATAGCTGTCTGTAAAAATCAAACAAAATCGGAAATATGTGGAAAGGCTCAAATTTTCGAATTCGCTCTACTTTTGGATTTTAGTAGTGTATGATGAAGTAAGAAACGCTGTGTGGTTAGTTTTGAGCTTTAATTTTGACTCATTAAATATGCAGAAATCATTATTTGGCGATTGCGTGACTAAAGACTTCTCGAAATAAATTCCCTTGAAACATCATTGTTTTTCAAATCTAGTCTATACAAATAAAAGAAAACATTAACATTCTAACCTTCAACACGAAAAGGTCTTTTCTGTTGCTCCATTCATCGGGGTTATCAAGAAATTAGAATTGGCAACCGTGGCGTTGGCTTGTTTTATGCAACCGATTTCCGAAAATACCATCTATCAGTACCAGTCGACATGCACAGTTCGTGTTTCTTTACAAACAACTAGTCAGATTTCAATAAGAAATATACAGAATAGTATACTAAATTCGATTCCTACAGAGTCAGTAGGTTATTCTAGCTTCACTGGCAAGTTGCTTAGTGTCTCTAATTTGCATATTGTCGGAAAAGTCACAGTGGGCGCGGGAAAAGACCGTACCGTAGTTTCTTCCGGTTCTGTCCATACCCTAGTGGTCTTGGAATCTTATGTATTATCCTTGGCAAAAAAAAAAGAGTCGAGATATACATTATTATGCCATTTTAACATTAAAAGCCCTTTGTGAGCAATTTTAAAAGTGGTTCTCTCAATAGATTATGGTGGAGCCGGCTAGGGGCACCTGTGCGAACTACTATGCCATACTGCTCCGTTTTGATATATTTCATTAGATAATTTTGTTTCCTGTGATTAGTCCCTGCACTAGATTTCTCTTTAAGAAGCCAGCTTGTTGCAAGACAAATTCCTGTTTTCTTTCTTTCTCCTCCGTTAAAGAACAGCGGTCGGTGCACTATGGTCCCACAACACGATCTGCAAGCTGTAATGCTGTCTCGGTATAAGTTTATGACAGTCACTCGCAAACAATTGCCGATCGATCTGTTGAATATTACAGACCAATTTATCAACGCGCTACTGACTAGTAGTTCTTGGAAGAAATAGCCAAAGGTGGATCCCTGGCCTTATACTGTTTTGTATATTTGTCATTGAAATCTGACAAGTTACTGATAGGTAGTATTTTCGGAAATCGGTTGCATAAAACAAGCCAACGCCACGGTTGCCAATTCTAATTTCTTGATAACTCAGAAGAGTGGAGCAACGGAAAAGACCTTTTCGTGTCGAAGGTTAGTATATTAATGTTTTCTTTTATTTGTATAGACTAGATTTGAAAACAATGATGTTTCAAGGGAATTTATTTCGAGAAGTCTTTAGTCACGCAATCGCCAAATAATGATTTCTGCATATTTAATGAGTCAAAATTAAAGCTCTCGCAAAAAGCGCACAGATATTTCCCCAAAATAAAAAATGCATTTTTCAAAAGAGCAGTTTCCCAATAGTTGTTGACTGTAATCTTATAAGATTTGGAAGGATGGCACATAGGGAAACTCGCAGTTTTCGAGATGCACTGACTAGCATTGTAACTCAGTGTCCTTTGCTTTTTATTGTGTAAAATAATTCAGAGTTGTTTGATTTTTATGAAACTACTCTTAATTTAGCAAATAAGAGTTTTACTTTTGGTAGAAAGTATTAGAAGGCTATTTGGATCAATAGTTTTGATACACGGACCAAGCGAAAGTAAGCAATTTTCAGCCATCTTTTGGCAGCGAAAATCGTCCTTGGAGCTCAAACCGATTTTTCCCTATTTCTCGAAAACAAAAAAGTATTTTTCAAAACTAACCACACAGCGTTTCTTACTTCATCATACACTACTAAAATCCAAAAGTAGAGCGAATTCGAAAATTTGAGCCTTTCCGCCGTATGTTTGATTTTTACAGACAGTCGCTCTTAAGCAGCACTGACATCAAATTTTATTTGAAATGTACAATATAATGACAAGGAAGTCACGGATAAACACAAAATAAATTCCTGCAAGACGTAAGAAACAATAGGCATCAACGGCTATTATCTGTGATTGGCCATTTGCACTGTCTCATAGTATAGGTCAGGTGACATAATCCACCATCCCCCACCTGCAGCCCCCAATGAAGCAGCTATGTTGTGAATCACAGAAATTGAAATTTGAGTAAACCAATATTGTTGAGCAAAAAGTGCTTTTTTAATGGGGGATTGGGCCATATGTGAATCTTCAGTGCAAAGATCCTATTCTATAATTTGATTCCAAGCTGTCAAAAGTATCTCTGGCCAGTATGATACACAATATTTATATATATGCCAGCCTCAATACTTTTGACAACAATGACATCTCAGAATCAATAAACCAGGGCTTAAAATGATGGCCAGTCAGTTTCAAAGTAGTTTAGCTTGGTCATCAGAATCTCATTCATAGCCAAACGTTTCTGGCCAAAATCACTGGCAACTCAAACATTTGACCACACAAATTCTTAATATGCTGGCTGGACATTGTCCAGTGACTGGCCATTATTTTAAGCCTTGAACCATTGAAGACTCTACTTTACCAGCATGTGAAGATGGTGAACCAAGTCAACTGAGTAAGTCCCAAGATCCAGTAACAGGTCCGTGTAGTAACACCATGTAGCTCGTCCTTCCCATGTACCAACATGACCAATTTCCCAAAGGTGAATTCCATACCTAAAGTTGTAATAAACAATCATTATTAGAGCACTTAAACAAACACTATAGCTGCTCAATTCTTGGCATATTAATACTTGGGCAAGTCCACTATTTTGATTGTTTCCAACTGGCCTATATGGTGCATCAGGACTTCTAGCCCTCCCTTGATTCAGAAACATCACCAATATTTTCATGTTCTATCATATACTTCTGTTAATATATATTTATTATAACAGTCCACTAGTTTGCTTATACTGATAATATTTTTTCCCCTCAAGTGATGAAATAATGAACATATAGCTGCTATATTGATTGATATAAAGAAATGAGACCTGAAATATTTATTTTTCATAAATAATTCAACCAAAATAGCAGCTATGAAAATTGCATTATTGCTTCAGTAGGACTAATCTGTACCTTATTCCAACATGAATGATTTTGATAAAAAGCAGCAGACACTATCAAACAAGAAAAATTAAGAGTAAATGACAGGTTGTTACTGGTCTGATCGAGAAGGGGGAGGGATCGGAAGGAGTGAGGCAACTGATGACATGACCTTGGTATCAGTGGCAGATCCAGAATGATTTCAAGAAGGGTCCACGGCTGTTACCTTAATCTCTTTTCAGTTTTTACCTTATATTCGTAGTATTTTTCAACTCCAAAGTGGGAAGGATAGCCACCTATATACCCCCTGGATCTGCCTTGCCTATATATATGATATGCCTTGTGGCATGTCTTAGTATTCAGGCATTAGGAAAGGTGGCTGATATATTTGTATTTGTGGAATAGGGTAAATGACTTTTGTACCACCTGGGAGCCAATGGCTTGTTGTCATTATGGCTACTCAAGCTTGTTAAACTTCATCAAACTTTTAAAAAATTTAGATTTAAAAATCGTATTAACGATAATCCCTGAAGCAACCTCTGGGTTGATTAACCTTGACATGTCTTTTGCCTCAGAGGTATATGGCTGTCATTATTGCAAACCAAAGCCTTTTCCTTGTGATTATTGAATTTTCCTTTACCTCTGCCAACATGAATGTGAAGGTATGAATCCCATCAGGCCAACCAATGAATAAAGACAGAAAAAACAATCCATTGCAACATAACAGCAGAACAATCAAAAGACCAATGATCTTGCCATGGGTTCCAGGTGAGGTAGTTGGAGAGAAGGACAACTGAAAATAATATTATTAAAATCATAATAAATCCAGATTATATGCAAACTCTATAGAGTGATGCATGTCCCTGTTCATCATGAAAACCAAGTCTAAAAAAAGAGCTCTATACTCACATATTCAAACCTGTTCTTGCAAAGCTGAGAAAATATTTGGAAAAACCCCAACAAAGTGAACCAGGCCGTCCACCACATCACTTCATCTACTTTTTGGACATTCAGTACGCCAAAAATAAAGATAAACTTGTAGAAAACAAAATTCCAAAACCTGTCTTGAATTTGCTGTGACGAAAAAGAGGGAAATTCTTTTATAATTCAAATGGAATGGAAAATAACAGATTATATCACATTTTATCAATACCTAATACAGTTTTACTACAGTTAAAACAGTACCCTAAAAACGCGTGGCATTGTTTATAGTATTAATTTTAATTAATTTAATAGAAGTAGCAATGCAAACTATTAAATACGTAGTGAATCGAATTGCAAATATTCTGTAACACAGAAGAATGTTTCATGCTCATGTTTGCTGTTTTCTTTTCGTTTATCGTTTTGTAAAATCATATAATAACAGCCTTCAAATGCAAGTAAACAAAGACGTCTCCTGCAGCGCTATGAGAAGAGCTGTAACGAAATTAACGTTTTGCCCTCTCCAGCAAATAAATTTCGTTCGATTTTAATAAAGGTAAAATGAGGAAAAAATAATTAGAGCTATTTTTTTATCTACGGAGACGTAGACGACAGAATGATTGGTTTAAAAGGTGTTGGAATAAACGGCTAGACAAATAAGAACTCATACACGTACTCACGTAAATGCAATTTACGTGGAATTTTTTTAATGAAAGTGAAATTAAAATATTTAAAACTAAACTGTACCTGGAGTTCTGCTTCTCTTAAGTCACCAAAGACAACTCTTTGTATTATTTTGCCGAATATAAACAGACAGCAGTAGGCCATATTCAAATTTGACTAACAACGAGGAGAAAGAACATTAAGTCTGATACATGTACGTTTATAATGCAAAGAAAGAAAGCTAAGCTAACAGTCTTATACTAAAATCATTTTAAAAGATATTACCTACCCAGAAACAAAAATTATCAGCTGTCATAAAGTCGTATATCGTAGTTTCCGGTTTCTCCTTGAGGTCTTCTGTATCGGCTTCGTTCGAGTTCCATATCGTGTTTATTGCGTATAAACACGACGATACGAAGAGGAGAAAACTCACAGTTACATATGTCTTGAGAGATGGAAGAGGTAGTTGTTCTAGGAATACTAGTGTCATTTTAAAAGGATACAAAATCAATCAGATGGAAATTTTAGTGCGAAAGAACTGAAACCAAACTTCGGCCATGATGAAATCAACTTAGCAAATCCATCGATCGCAGCTCGATTCCTATTCGATCGATTGCACAACAACGATGACGTCACATAGCGCAAAAAATATCCCCACTAGACCACCCCAAAATTGTCATTTTCAAATTATTTTTAACAATATCTCTCAAAACCTTAAAAATAAGAAAATTTAGGATCGAATTTTAAAAAGTCATATAATAACTCCAAACTTTATTATTCAAAAGGCATTTTTTCGTTTTTAATATTATTAAAATAACCATTTAAATTGTAACTGTGTTTTTCTTTGTTGAATATTAAGATTAAATAATTATCTTACATTTTTTCAAATTCTACATTTCATTTTACATTTAATTTAGATTTTATTTTTATTCTCTTTGATATGAAATCAGTTTTTCCCGCCAAATTGGTGAACTCATGCCCGCGAACTGTAACGCAGCGGTGTCTGTGTATAACCTCGTTTTGGTGTTGGCGCTTGAAATATTGAAGGTTGTTGACCTTCTTTGAATCATCACTCAGAAGAAATACGGCCTAAAATTCAGCTATAAATAAATACTTTATAGCTTTAATATACCAAGAAAACGTACCAATACAACCTGGAGGAACTAAGCTTACAGACTGATAATCTTTTAGTCCCAGGATTTGAATATTCGCGCCGAATACAGAGGGGAAAAAAGATGACATGACAAGAGGATTAGCCATTTGAATGCCAAGTTTGAACATTGGAGTTCAACTTTATAGTGTCTCATCCTACTCGATAATATTAACGAACAATGGATATTAATGTTTCGGACACCTCGTTTGCCTATAGTGATATAGTCGGGCCTTCCCATGTGAGCGGATTGGAGTCGTTTTCTGACTTTGATGCGAGTGAATACAGTGAAAGTTTTGAGGATCAAGAAGCTCATGACAGCGGAGTAGAAGAAGAATCCGTCACTCCACAAAACCTGGAATCCTCACAGAACGAAAACAAGGATGCAAGACCAGACAGGTTAGCCTTTTGACTTATTTTACTAGCAGGATTCGTAACGAATTATTTGAATTAACCGCCACGATAAATGTTTTCTTAATTACGCGTTGTGCTTGGGCTGTGGGCCGTTAAATTTGTTTATTTTACCCTTCAAAACCATGCGTGTTTTTTCAAGCGATGCATACCTAAACGAGTTGTCCAGCTGCAGGTTTTGTTGCTTGAGCAAAGAAACAATAGGCAAGTGTATAGTTCGTTAATCCCACAGATTCAACGGAACAAGAAAGTAAATGCCTTAACAAAAGACTGGATTTTAATTTGTTATTATATGTTACGTGAATGATGTTGTCCCATGAATTATTACTTAATCATCAATGTCAAGTCTGATCACAAAGAAAACAAGATTTTAAACACTAAGCCTTGATCCACTTATTCAGCAGCTGATTAATTTTTTTTAATGCATGTAATTTAATAGCAGGTGGCCGTATAGTTAATACTTTTATCTTGCTGATTAATGATAATTAAAAAATTAAAGAGGCAGTAATGACATTAAATCTGCTCATTATCACTACCTCTAAAGCCTTGTACACATATGATCGCAGACGATTGCTCTTGATCACAGAATCCACTCAACTGAGGATCTCAAATGGAACTGTTCACACATGATCACAGCCGATCGCCGACAGTCTGTTGACACCTGAGTCTGTGAATTGTCACTCAGCAGTAAAACAAAGTACCATGCAGATTCAACATGGACTTAAGAAAATAATAGCTGGTAAATCAAAAAAGAAACATTCAACTTTATGATCATGAATACTTCATCAGGGGAGAGTCATCTCTCTCAAGAACAGGACGTGCAATCTTAAAATACCCACAAACGACAGTTATTTACTTGCCTATATGGCATACAAACGTAAATTAGCATATATAATCATGTGTTGATACTTTTGAACCAGTTATACCTGGAAAAAAACTTAAAAAAATCTTTTTTGCTCGTGAAAATAAAAAATATACACATGTTCTATGGAAAACTGAGCATTGTGGGACACCTTCCAATCTCACGATCGCAGAATTCTGTTCACTTATAATCGCAAACGATCGCAACTGATTGCAGGAATAGAACCTGATTCTATTCCTGCAATCGTCTTCAATCACAGACGATCACAGAGCTGTTCACATATTATAATCACACTCAATCGCCAGCTATCTAGTGCGATCGTCTGCGATCATATGTGAACCAGGCTAAACTAGTCTACTGTTGGGATGGAAAGAGAACATAAAAGTCAAAATCATTGTTTAAACTCATTTTGAATATAATTTATAGATATATATTAGTATTTTCTTCTACTCTATATTACAACTATGTATGGTTCATTATTAATACTTTTTCATTTCTTGTTGCTTATATGTTATAATTTTGTAATCTTAAAAAGACATATAGACCCCCTCTATGAGTTTTTGATCTTGGGGTTAATATATGTGTCAAAGTATGTTTAAATTGGGAAAAAAATCCTTTTTTGTCTTGATGATAAGAGATGGTAGTTATAGAAGTTCTAAGGCATTGTTCAAATACGTTATCTTTTCTCTCTCCAACAAATGCATAAGAAACAATAGATAATGTTAATAGAGTATATAATATGGGCGCACTTGAATTTACCTTCAAGTGTTCAATTGATATTTAAATTGAACACGAGAAGATAAAATTCTTATTTTCAAGCGGACATGTAATGTTCTGTTTATTATATAGATAGCGATGAAACTTAAATAAAACAAAAGCCCAAAAATTCTTTATCAAAATAGCAAGCGATATCTTCACATGTGAAAGATTGGTATCTTCCACTTGTGAAAGATATCAAGTTTTTGACACTAGAGAAAACCTGGTATTTCATGGATATCTATATGATAATAAAATTTATTACATGCACAATAAGAAAGGTTCAGGTACTGGTGTAATGTCACAACTGACAAATGTTAGGCTTGACTGGTTTTTACAGGGGGGAAAAACTGGTAAATGACTAATGTCTTTGAATATTAAAAAAAATTTCAAAGAAAAATTTAGTAAAAAAGTTTGATTGATACTGCTGTATTTTATGGTTATGAAGATGTTTACCTAGCATTAGCCTCTTTATTGAGAACCAAAATATTCAACAAATAAGGCTTACAACTTCACTTCTGCAGATTTTTTGAAGTTCACAGACCTTCACTTTCAAGGACATATGAATATTCTATGGGAATAACCGTAATCTCACATTTTGTTAATCTGATTGGTAGTGTAATTTGATATGTCATTTCTGTTTTCAGTTTTTCCTTTGGACTGCATAATCTTCCTACTGGAGATATTCGAGAATTCCTGAATGCATTAGAGAGTGCCAAAGCACAATTGGGTTAGTAACAACCAAATATTACAAAATATAAATCGGCCTTTTGTAATAGATTGACAAGTGATTTTTAATAAATGGCAAAAAAAATTGGACTTCCTATATCTAAAGATTTTTTTTGCTGGATTACTTATTTCAAATTTAAACCCTTTTCTAAAATACTTTTTCCCTTACGACATACTTTCGATTTCAAGATACAAACCAGTTTAAAGTTTGTTTGCCATCCACCAGAGCCTTCCCCAAGGAACTTTGAGCTGAATTGATTTGTTATCAAAACAATATATCAGGCATGTGACTGTTACATGCAAATAGCCTATTGGTTGTTGTTTTTAAATTGTGCATAAAAAGCCTTAAAGAATGTGCTATTTGATAAATTGTTTGACTGCAAATGTTATAATCTAATAAATTGTATTCTATAAAGGAATGGCTATTGAGTGTCAAGAAAAGGATTCTCCAGTTGAAGATGAAAGTTCTCTTGGAATCCTACACCTAGATTCATTACAAGGTACAAACATACATGTATATTAATATATAATTAACATCTAAGGACAAGAGAAAAAGTATTAGACTTACTACTAATGCAATCTAGCCGAATAAATAATACAGTTGAGTGCAGTCAATAGTAAGGAGTAAACTTCAATACTTCAAAAACGTTTTCAATACTGGAATGTTTTTGCCAGGGCAAGGCTAATTCTAATATAATTTAATCTGATTTGCCATTCCATGGTAAACAGAAAGCCTAACACATGTGGCAGCCCACTTTATAAGGCTATCAGTAGTTCAAATTTGAATTTAGAAGTTGATTTTTGCAGAGGGTAAGTAAAACCTGGAGAAAAACCCTCGGAGTCTAGGAGAGAACCATTAAACAACTCTACTCACATATGGTGCCAAGTCTGGGAATCGAACCCACATCACCTTGATGAGAAGCTTTTTTTTTCACAGAATGCCACCAGTGCTTCAGTTCATAGAATGAATTGGAATTTAGCATGTTTGGTTTTGCAGAGGGAGGAAGACATGTGATGCCAAGTCCAGGAATAAAACCTCAGACCCAAATCAGAGACCTCAGTTTAAGTGAGAGGCAACTTGCCCTACCTATGATTCTCAAAACAAAGATTTAAATTCAATCATTCTTATCATATTCTGCAGAAATGTCTGGTTTTGGTAGTGGAAGATCGTCTTCAGAGCTTTTGTCGGCTAGCCAAGCAAATTACAAATCTGAAGATGAGAATAAGGATGGAAATCGTGCTGACAGTAAAGATGAGGGAGAGCTTCCATTTGCTGGTGAATATAGTGAGCCAATGGTGTTAAGCCACCTTACAAACGATACAACTCTGAAAGACAAGTCTGATACTGGTAAGTACTGTCAGTAGTACCATTCTTTGCTTTTCACTTCAGATATTAAGGGTGGTGTACATGAAAAGGATATATGGATGCCCTATGTTTTGGGCAGTGATTTATAAAATGCCAGTAAATAAGTCCAATATCCTACAGGACTTAAAATAACTGATGGTCATCGGAGAAGGTCCGGCCAGAATTGGAACTTGTGCAGTCAAATCTTTGCCTTTTGGTCATTTTGACCAGTAACGTTGAGCCAGATCATAACCAGCAACTGACCTGCTATCATTTAAAGCTTTGACATAATGAAAAATACACTTTAATCAGGCAACAATTAGATAGATAGATAAACTTTATTAACCCTGGGTTTTAAAATGAGACTTGCTAGGCCTCTAGCATAGCTGCTAATGATCCGAGAGAAAAAAGGTGAAAATATGACAAGAAAGAAAAAATATAGATAAATAAATAAATGCTAATATTAAATGTTAGTAAATATAACTGATTTATAACATAACTGTAACAATAGAAACTGAAAGTTGAGATTATATATCAAAAGAAGATAAGCTCCTGACTGCCTTTTAAATGTGGTCCAAGCATGGTAGATAAGGAACAACAATGCAAACGTATGAACACATGTAACTTCAACTGACACTATTGTCCACAGGCAAGGAACTGCTGTGATGTACAATGTGTTTTTCGCCTTTCTGACGGCTATTTCAAAGATTTTTAATTCAGACAACTTCTAATTATTTTGATTGCCAACTCTTTCACTGATGTGGAATTTTCAATTTTCATTCTTTCCAGCAGAGCATCCACACAGTTTTTTTAGTCTCCCAGCTAGTCAAGAAGTTGATGTCACTACACAATCAAATGATGATGCTTCGAATTTCATGGCCCTGAGTCAGAGCCAAGGTGTGTGTTTGTTTTATATCGCAGCTGCCCTTCCTATATAACTGGATATCCTACTATCTTCTGCCTGGTTAGCTCAGTTGGTAAGAGTGTCAGTCAGTCTGAACTGTGCTTACTGGCTGATAAATATTAAGAACCAAAAGGGATAGCCAAATAAATGAACATTTTTCACTAAGCTTTCAAAATATTTCTTATTCTCATACTAAACATTCAATTGTTGTAGATGACCTTCAGTTCATGCTGCAGACCACAAGATCAGGTAGTGGGGATGGTGGAGAATTGATTGATAGAGTGTCGATAACATCAAGCATCAGTTTTCTACAGTCACAGACATTTCCTGAGAGTGTCTTCAGTCAGAGTCTTAGCAGGTAACTGGTTTGTTCACTTGCTATTACATCCCTCACTCAATCCCCATCATAGCAACGAAATTGAATTAAAGCTTCTCCAGCTTTACAGGAGCACACAAAGAACTGTTGATGTAATCACAAAACGACATCAAGTGATATACAAATAAGAACAGGTTCATGGACGAATGATCGGTTGTCAAGTGAAGCCAAATCGTAACTAAGGAGCATTTTTCATCTTTCTTGGTCAAAATCACAAAAAATAGTAAGCAAATGATATTTAGACATAAAGAGGCTGTTTGGTGATAGTTTTGTTGGAATTACAAAAAGTTTAAAACTTACTTAGAAAAATCACTAAATTGTAAAGGAGGTTCTCGCATTTAGCCCTTCAATTAATGCCAGGCCAAACAAAAAAATAAGTGAGGTCGGAAATTAATTTTTCCGAATTTAATTCCAAGGGCTTTCGCCCAGAATAACCTCGTTCCCAAGCACTACAACTTACCTTCTATTATCTTCAACTATTTCATTAGTGCCACGCGGTCCATATACTTTCATCTTTGCATCATAATTGCCGTGAGCTTACATCCATTTCACCCCGGCCTGCTCTCAGTCTGACCTCTAGCTCAGCTGGTAGAGCATCGGTAGTACAATTCCGAAGGACGTGGGTTCGATTCCCAGCAAGGTCTGAAATTAATTTTTCCCAATTTAATTCCAAGGGCTTTCGCCCAGAATAACCTTGTTCCCAAGCACTACAACTTACCTATATTATCTTCAACTATTTCATTAGTGCCACGCGGTCCACATACTCTCATCTTTGCATCATAATTACCGCAAGCTCACATCCATTTCACCCCGGCCTGCTCTCAGTCTGACTTCTAGCTCAGCTGGTAGAGCATCGGTTGTACAATTCCGAAGGTCGTGGGTTCGATTCCCAGCGAGGTTGGAAATTAATTTTTCCGAATTTAATTACAAGGGCTTTCGCCCGGAATAACCTCGTTCCCAAGCTCTACAACTTACCTATATTATCTTCAAAAAATAAGTGTGTTTCCTGTTACATGAGAAAAATAATTGGGGTTGGTAGGTCAGGTTTTTTTAGCTTACTGGGAACCCTGTGGTGCCTTTGAGAATAAAAGAAAAATTGGGGTTGGCAAAAATTGGCAAGAAAATTAGGGACAGTCGTGCAACAGGAAACACACTTATTTTTTGTTTGGCCTCATGCATGACCAGTAATTCCAAGAAGTCAAATGTAGGTCAAGACTTCATGTTTAGATTTAAAATCTCCAATCAATTGACTCCGATATTCCAAAAAATTAGGATTTGGACCCGCTACCATTAATTATGATTTTCCAAAAGAATTCACTTCCCAAACACATTGCTGGAAATTAGCTAGAAAATCTTTATTTCTTAAGTTAAGAGGAATTTCAATTGCCAGAGTTTTGAGCGTAGTTGACTTATAAAGGATGTATTAATTTTAGTTATAGCAGAGGGTCTGGAAGTGGAACAGATTCAGGATCAGGAAGTGACAATGATGCCAATAATCACAGAAATGATATTGACAATGATAGACTACAGCCATCTCCAGATCTTATTCATAATGCTGGTGATGGTAGCAATGGACATTCCTCCAGCTCTGTCGGACGACCAGGACTAGAGGGTGCCAATTCTGATGCTGAGGATAATTATGCTGTCAGTGGCCCTTTATCTGATGTTGGAGGCTCTATTGCTGGATCAATAGGTGGGTGTATAGCTATAATTAAAGTAGCATCCGTGCACCTTATAAAACCTAATATATTAGCTCAATAGCTAGCTACATGTTAGTTTTTACTGGAGCAGTATTATATTGGTGAAGAGTTATTACTCACCATTGTGTCATCCCTGTATCACTGTCAAGTTGACATAAGGTGTTTTAACTGTCTGTCTTCTTATTTACAATAAATTGCATATTCATCACATTGTCAAAGTAGTGTGGATCCAGGCGAAGCGGACACATAAAAAACTGATGTCAATTTGCTTTTTCAATGACAAAAACTACAACAAAAATGATAAAAACTTCTCGTTTTTAGTATTCAAAACAACCAACGGAAAGAAAGTGCTCTCATTGACATCAGCTAATTTTTATATCGATTTATTGACAATAAAAAATAGCCAATCAGCACATGAGAAATTTGTATGTTATTGTAAAATATCCAATTCCTCACTTTCGTTGAATGACGGAGGGTCTCGTTAGATAAGAAATAATTAAATGTATTTTATGAATTGTTGTGTTCAGGGCTTCGGCAATCTGGCGAGGGAGATGATGTCATGCCTGATCTTCCTGGTGATGGAGGAGGAGGAGGTGATGGTAGTAGCGGCCACAGCAGTGATGATGACCAACCCAACGGTACAAATCTAAGTTATCATGTCTGCTATGCTAAGCTTCCTAGAGTTGTGTCTAGAACACTAACGAGTACATTAGATTGCAGTCTGGCACCATTTCTGGTTCAGATAATACAGTATAAAGGAATTAACAGATTTGAAACCCATACCAAGTATTTTTCATTAATTTACCAATATATTCAACCTCTATAACCAAGAAGAAAAGCAAAAAAAAACTCTGTTTTCATTGCTTCATGCTGATTGAGACTACAATAGCATCAAGGAATACACTGCCATCAATCAAGTAAATTGTTAGGACATAAAGCTACATGGGAACCATGAGAAGCTTCATTGGAAACAACTCCATTAGTTTATTTGATCGATGATAGTCTATTGCCCAATTTTCATGTCGCAACTGTAGCTGAAATGAAAACTTTAATGAAATACTTTTTAGGAGAAAATGCCAATCCCTAAATTTCCCTTGACAGTGAAAGCTTGTTTCTTGGTATTTTTGATTAATTTTGTAATTTATTCTCATTTCCTAACCAAGGTTCTGGTCAGAACTCAAGTGGTCGATCCACACCAACCAGCTCTATCTCCAGTAACAGTGATCCCTATGTTCCTATGGTAACACCTCAAGTCAGTTCATTAGGAACACTAGAAGTTGCTGGCAACAGGGGACCACCTGTGGGCCATGCATCAGTAGATGGATCACCTCCTCTTATTCCCTCTCCACCCACCCACCCAGGGGAATACACTAATACTTCTTTAGACCAGTTTGATGTATTGGCATCTTCTACCCCTATGGTTAGGCCAGGAAAGGTATTGTGCTTCTTAGCTACCTAGGAGTCAAGAATAATATTACCAGGCATAACGCCTACCACAGTCTGTTGATAATGAACACTTTACCTAACTTTACTCTAACTTGTTAATGCAGATACACTGTTGTGGATATTTGACAAAAGACAGATCAATCGCAGCATCCCAGTATAGCTACCCAAATCTCCAGTATAGCTACCTAAATTCACAGTAGCTACCCAATTCCCCAACTTAGCTACCCAAATTCCCAGTATAGCTACCCAAATCCCCAGCATAGCTACCCAAATCCCCAGCATAGCCACCCAAATCCTCAGCATAGCTACCCAAATTCCCAGTATAGCTACCCAAATGTCTAGTATACCTACCCAAATCCTCTGTATAGCTACCCAAATCTCCGGCATAGCTACCCAAATCACCAGCCTTGCTACCCAAAACCCAGGGCTCATTATTGATGTGCAGTTATGTCCCTGGGTCTATGATAGTGACAATCAAGAAAAGAAATGAAGCTAAAACTAAATGTAATATTATTGTGATAATATATTGTAATTATTGTTCTTTTAAGAATGCATTTAACTTTGAGACTCCAGTCAACACAGAGTCCTCAGCAATTGGTTCACAGTATCTATTAGCAACACATCCCACAAGGCAAGGACAGGGAGGTATTGTAGTACAACCTACAATGCAGCAGCAGGATGGAAGTTTCCATCTTTCACAGGTTAGTAATGGTATTCCAAATGGTATCATTCATGTCAAGTAGATGATATTGGCAGAGTGACAGTTGGCTGTTGGTTTATTTCAAAAGTGGGGTTATTGGAGTGTTTAAGGGGGTTGTTGGTAGGGTGTCAGTGGGTTGTTGGTAGGGTGTCAGTGGGTTGTTGGTAGGGGGTCAGTGGGTTGTTGGAAAGATTTCAGTGGGTTGTTGGAAAGGCGTCAGTGGGTTGTTGGTAGAGTGTCAGCGGGTTGTTGGTAATGTATCAGTAGATTGCTGGTGGTTGTCAGTGGATAGTTGGTAGGGTGTCAGTGAGTTGTTGGGGTGTCAGTGAGTTGTTGCGGGTGGTGGTTGTGCCAGTGATGATAGGGAATTCGTTAGAGTTCTTGGTAAGTAACAATAGGGTAATCAGTGGGTTTTTAGTGGGTGATGATAGGGTCTCAATTGGGTGTGGGTATTTTTGTGAAGTAGCTGTGCTAGAGCGTTAGTGGGTGATGATAGGGTCTCAATTGGGTGTGGGTGTTGTGCATTAGGGTTAGTAAAATGTTTTTCACTTAAACCACTAACCACTTCAAGGTAACCTCGGTAAAGTGCCATTGAAGTTAATACTTATGTTCTGTTAACAGATATTAGAAAGTTCAAAAACCAGGGATGATCATGATAACACTCTAACAGAAGCAGCATCAATTGACTTTGAAGCTCAAGGATTAACTCCAAGACCACCACTACGCAACATCTCTGACAGTGACCAGGATAAGGTTAGCAACCTAGAAAAAATATTGAATGGGTAAAGTCCTGATGGTACTATGATAGTCATAAATGAATAATACTATGAATTGCAATATTATTATCAAAATAAAAAATTTTACAAGAAAATTATAATTTGATATGGATTTTTTCCAGACTCTTACTAAAACTCCAGCAAGAGGTCATGGTAATCTGGTAACAAGTAACCTAAGTGAAGGGCAACCAAGAGACTCTGATATCTTGAACCCTGGCACCAGTGTTAACTCCTCTATTGGATTTCAAGAAAGCTTCCTTGGACTATCTGCCAGTGCCATCGATAACTCTCTTCTGTGGAAGGTAAGAAAATTCATGCCAATAAATCTAAGATATAATCAAGAAATAGTATTATTTAGTTTGAAATCAAAATACCACTTCACACTTTATCTTCCAGGTCTTGCACTATTATAATCACTTAAAATGAGATACAGTCATGTGAAATAGAAAAATATAAAATATTATGCTGTAATTAATTCAATTAAATAAAAGTCTCTACTTAGCTATTCACAATTTTTTCCTTGAATGTGTAGTTCCAGAAATTATCCATAAACCACCCACAGAGGAATTTGGAATTTCCAATTGGAAGTGGGGTCAAAGAAACTAACAAAATTACAAAGTCTTTATGAAAGAAAATTGGAGTTTCTGGGGTAGGGGGGAGGGGTCTTTAAAAAAATTCCTTTGTGCTGAGGGGTATGGATAATTATAGGAACTACACAATTCTCGCATTTTCAGTTGGTCGTTTCCAATGTCTTCAGTGGTACAAATAATATATTATTAAACGCCTCCTCAAATTAAGGTTTTGGACTTGAAATAATGTCTCACAAAGTCTCCCATTGACCGTTCATCACCCATACCATTTAATTATTTATTATGTGTCATGAGTTTAAAAAATGATAAGAGGGCTACTCTGCAATTGTGATGTTTGTTTTCCATGCAGTCAACACCAAAAGTTGATGAGGGTGACACTACAGGAGCAACACCTGGGATTGTCTTTGAAGGGAATGCTAGACCTTCAACAGTTGCAGACGAATACAAAGATATTCAGGTTACTACAATATTTTTTCTTTTACACACTTAGTATCATGTTTCCACTAGTAGCTAAATCAATCAGAGGGCACAATTTCCAATAGTGCACTAGTTTATAGTTCATCTACACTAAAATCCAATAAACCCAATCAATTCACTTATGCATGGTAGCATTCCATAGCAAACCATATGTCATTCTCTTTGGAGAAAGATTTAAAAAAAGTGCCAGATCATCCATATTGCATTGCTGTCAAACAAAGACATAACTTACAAGAGAATGTAAGTTCGAGAAAGTCGTTTTTATATTACTCTAATTGAAAAACTTACCCACATTTTCTTAATCTGATTGAATTAAGTTTGAGACAGTATTTTTTTTCTTAGAACTATACTTCAGGCATAACAGCAGACAAGGATGTAAGAAAGAAGTCACAATTAACTACTCAAGGTAACATCATTAAGTTAATTGAAGCTGTTAAAGACAGCAGTATGGCCATAATCAAGTTTCAAGCATGGACTGACTTACTTCTTCAAGTTACCAAGTTGGTTCATGTTTGAAGATTACCAGGAAGTTAGTCCATACTTAGAAGCAATTCTATGCTGCATAGCTTCCCACTCTAGTGCTACTTATTATTAATATTGGTTTTTAAGAATATTAAAAAACAAAAGCTATCTACAGCCCAAAGATTTCAAAACAGCTCACATTTTTGTCAGCTTGAGGTTTGTTATCCCAAAGATTATGTCTATCTCAGAAGCTTGTCATGAAACAAAAAATCAACAGTAGTGGGGTATAAACTGAAGCTATGCCAATATACACAGTGTTGTTGGTCTTAATTTGCTGAGATTTGTTGTCCAAAACAATGGCCTTTTTCCCCACTTTGACATTTCTTCCATAGTCATGCCTTGCAAGGTCTTCCTAAATAGTACAGTATTTGACTTAATATCAAATTTTGATACTTACTCAGGTAGTTGGTTTTTGAAAATTGGTTTTAGAAAACAATCCCAAACTAACATCCAATTTTGAGAGTATGTGGACCGTGTGGCACTAATGAAATAGTCAAAGATATAGAAGTAAGTTATAGTGCTTGGGAACGAGGTTATTCCGGGCGAAAGCCCTTGGAATTAAATTTGGAAAAATTAATTATCGACCTCGCTGGGATTCGAACCCATGACCTTTGGAATTGTACTACCGATGCTCCTCCAGCTGAGCTAGAGGTCAGACTGAGAGCAGGCCATACTTCTGAGAGCAGACACTTACTTCTATATCTTTAACATCCAATTAGATTCCATCTGAGTCTTCGTTTATGTTACACCTTGGACATTATGAAAATATTGAACATTATTATCATTATGTTAGTTCATGACTGGTTTATTTCTATTCATGTTACTCTTTCACTTTACTTGATAATGATGACAAGATGTCATTGAAACCTAATAATTTTGTACCACTAGTTTGTCTTATAAAATTTTTTTTTGTTGTAGTTGTAAATTGAATGACTTGATAAATAGTTGCTTGGAGGAGCATAATACTAAAAAGGACAGCAATAGGAAGCATATAGCTTTTACTTCACTATGTTTCAGTGTCATCATGACTCCATTATCAAGTGATAGTGTACAGTAGTTTAAGATCAATCCAATTAACATATAATTACTTGTGAAAACAAAAGGTATTGTTATGTAAATAGTTTGGCCTTGATAGAGTCACTTTGAACATTTAGAGAAGGTGTTTTTTCTCATATAAACAAATTTTTACATTTTTTTTCATTAATACTTATTTAATATGTTCTTTATACCCTTTTCAATTCAGGTCATCCCAGTGGGTCCCAACCAAGGTTATCTCAGGATGATTCATCAGCTAAGAGGCTACAGACACCAGGAGGGTCAGAGGAACAGACAATACCTTTCTCTAGCTGGGGGCCACAGGATTCTAGACTGTCATCGTCAATGGCTAGTGTATATAATCCATTTGATAATGAAGGTAATATTCGGCACTTGTAACTGGTATTGGAAAACCATCATTCCATTTTCATTATTTATTCATTATTCATTTATTCATTTATTCATTTATTCATTTATTCATTTATTTTTATTCTTCTATTTATTCAATTCATATTTTTCATTCATTCATTCAATTCATATTTTTCATTCATTCATTCAATTAAAAAATAAATAAAACAAATAAATTCATAATTTATATTTTTCATTCATTCATTTGTTTCATATTTTTCATTCATCCATTCATTCATTTGATTCATTTTTTTCATTGATTTTTTCATTCCTATGTATTCATATTTGAACTTCACCATTTCCTTCTGATCTGTACTTGGTTCCCATTTAAGCTTTAATTTTTAATCTCTCTCCCTTTTTCCCATTCTTCTCTTTCCTCCTCCTCCTTTGTCCCAATCTTCATTCTATTCCATTCATCCTTCTGTTTCTCATTTTTCTCTTTGATATTCTTAATAACTTCATAATCACTCATAATTGGTTGACGTAAGAAGATAAAATTATTTTACTTTACCTTTCAGCTTCCACTTTCCTTGGAGAAAATACTGACTGGAAAGAGGAACAAGACATTAATTTCTCTGCTGCAGGTACATAACTATACTACACCTCAGTATTAACAACCTAGAATGTAATTTATAGAAAATAAAGTACAAATCAAAGTTTCCTTCATCTGATTCTTCATTTATTTTCACCATGAAGTATTGAATTTAGTGTAGTAGCCTCAGTGACAGATCCAGAATGATTTCAAGGAGAATGAAAGGTTTTAAATAAGTCTTTATCATTATTTTTCAAATAACCACCCCATTCAACCCCCTTGATCTGCTTTTGGATGTGTCAATAACTGGGTAACATTCGGACACCTCCACATCTCTAGTATTTCCAATGAGTCCATTAAGTATTGAATATTAAATACTCTGAATATTCAGATGGACTCTGTGCAAGCCAAACTATTTACATGAATCTTTAAACTATTGGACTATCATTATTACTAGACCTTCTTGTATATATATTTAATATACTCCACTAGTAAACTTCACTTGATAATGACATCTGACAATGTAAAAACATTAAATAATAATCGTTTAAATATATTCGGAATATTGTTGATAATAATTTCCATCTGTTACTCTTAGGAGATCCAGAAGCCATTCTTGCAGCAGATGAGAAAAGCTTTAAAAGGGAACACCAGTTTGATGCTCCAGTATGTACTTTAAATTAATTAATTTGCATCCTTTTACCAAAAACATTAGATACATTTTTCACTGTACATTATATAACCATTCTTTAAACAGGGTATCCCATTCAGCTGAAAGCTGGTACCCAGAGGGGCCTATTGAATGCTCTAGAATCTCCCTTGCCCAACTATGACAGTGACGGGAAAAGTAATATGATAAGTCTTTTAATAATATTATTATGACCTTATAAGATAAATGTCTTTCCTCATACAGGTCCACGTATCACCAGCCGATGTAACCGCCAACCATGACTGGACCATTCCTGATGAGAGTGCTTTCATGGCAAGGTCTTCTTTGGCCAAAATCGTGGCAGTAAATGATCCAGATGATAAAGGAGAAGTGCGCATCTCACTTGGTGCATTCATAGCAGCTGGATCAGCAGAGCTGGGATCACTTGAGATGTCAAACCCAGATAGACCAAGGGTGAGGATTAATGTGAAAACTAGTCATGTTCTATGCCAAAAGCCTTGGAAAACTCACTTCTTAAATTCTTGAATTTAATTGTTAAATTTTAAAAGATATCATTAGAGTCTAAGCAAAACACTAGTCACACATTAGTTTAGTAACTGCTATTATCATAGCTAGCTGGTTCCCTGCCAATCCTTATCATGTAAACTTTATATAATAAATGTATTATTCACTGCAGATGTAGAGGTTTTTTTACTGACCAGGGGGTCTGCAAAGGGAAAAACTGTGCCTAAGGTCTTCAATATATATGAACCAAGGTTATCAGGTCCATTTTCAAGACAGGGGTACAGTTTTTTCTTATCTGGACCAACTTTCTCCCATGATTGCATACAAAATTCAAGACTTTGGCTATTTTATTTTCCCTAGTCAATGGTTTTGGCACATAGCACAGCATTAGTCTTAAATAATAACTGTTTATTGACCACTTTTAGCATTACATACTGATAATTTGCTAATAATGTCATTTTATAATTTCAGCCTCATTTTGGGGATGGACATATCATAAACACACCTTCTCCACAACCCCCTCCAAGGCTCATCACCAGAGACTTTACAGAGCAACATCACTTTGAGGACCCTGAAAAACTCAATGAATATTCCATATTTCAAGCCACTCCAAACAAGCAAACCAATATTCTGGACCCTAAGCATGGAGAATCGGAAATCTCCACTGTGAAGAAGGCACCAAAGAGTTTCAAGAATAGACAAGGATCGACTGGGTCAGAAAATGCATTTGAAATAAAGAAGACAAATCTTGATAAGCAATATAATGAACTTAGACGAAAGTCTTCGAAGGAGCGGCGCGGCAGCCAGAGCAGTACACATAGCTCTCACAGCTCTAGCAGTAAAAGTAGCGTTCAGAGTGTTGTTCGTAAGAAAGAAAAAAGCAGAAAGCAAAGGACAGTGAGTGAAGAGAGTGCTGAAGACTCTAAACAACGGCACCAAAGAAGACAACGAGAACCTGATGGCTGTCCTGATAAGGAAAGCACAGGCAGTGCGATGAAATCCATGCAACCACGCAGTAAAAGTACTAAAGATACATCAAAAAGTAAGGAATCACAGGATGATACTTCATCTGCCATTAGACATAATGCATCTTCAAGTAAACCAGGACACAGGACATCAGCGTCTAGGAAGGTGGTTGATGGACAAGACATTGGTGTGAGTTCCAAAGGTGGAGTCTCTATTGAACCACCATCACATGGTAAGATCTGAAAGTCGTAATATAACTAAAGAGGTAAAATAAAATAATTATTACAATAATTCAGGAGAGCCAGCAAGATTATAATGCTAATACTAATAATAACGATGATGATGAATAATGATGATGATGATCTTTTCTTTGATAGGCTCTGCAAGCTCACATTTAAGACAAACAGGGAACAAACAACAACAAAAAGCAAAGGAACAAATGATGTCTAGTACAAGTGATATGAGTGAGGTCAGTGCCAAAAACACAGGGTCCAGTATGTCAAGCATCCTGACATCAGGAAGCTTTGGTTCTCTAAATCAACAAGAACTGGCAGACTTTATTGCTAAAGCTATAAACATATCACCTGAACATATTGAACAGTTATTGAATGCTGCTTCGGAAGCCAAAAGTAAAAGCCATCACAGCACAGCTAAAGAATCTCACCAAGTCTTGCCTGAAAAAGACATGGATGGCGCCACACATGATCAATCAGGTTCTCCTAAGGAATTGGAATCAATTAACCAAAGTCCAGAACTCAAATCAATCAAGCCGATTGCATCAAGCAGTCCTCACGATGTGGTGTTATCACCTAGTATTACGTCACAAAGTATGCAAAACCAAAGGCTTGCATCACCTGCTAATGTACAGTGCAGTACCTTGTTAGACTCCATGATGTCTCCTCCCCAAGACGGGGTATCTAGTTATTCTATCAACTCTAGCGTTTTTGTTCATGACAGCCCTCGTAATGTTTCAGTCATTGAAAATAGCACCATGATGGAATCACCTGCAAAAGATACCCCACTCTCTCCACCCCCAGATCCATTCAGTGGCAATCAGATTGATCCATACTTTGGCAAAACATATACCATAAAAGATAAGAATGGGACAAGTTCTCATGCAGTAGACCCTCTCAAAAACAGGGCAAACCATATTGAAAGGAGACTTGATAAATCTTTGTCTCCAGACAAGGATGTGACAAGAAGATCATCAGCTGATTTTCAACCTGTTGCTTCAATGACAACATCCTCTGTAGGCACACAAGATTTGACCTTAATAGAATCTCCAGAGAAAAACAGCCCCAACAAATTAGAGAGATCATTTGACAGTGCTGTGTATTCCAAGTCTCCCTATACAGAGAGTAAAAATAGGCACTCGTGGCCAAAAACGGGGGTTGAAAACTCTGAGGTAGTGAGAAGTGGCTATCCAGTTGCTGCTGCTTCATATTCACCTGTTCTTTCCATGACTAGTGAGTCTGGAAACTACATGAGACCTGTTACATTAGGAGTACCACCACCTCTTCCTGTAGTATCACCTTTAGCAATACCATCATCACAGTTTCCTGGACAGACTGGAACCTTAGGGTATCCTGGATCTCAAGGATTTGGGTTTCAGCCTGGAGGTTATGTGCCAAATGTTAATGGTCCTTTGAGTGGAACTTTTCCTATGCATTATCCAGCATTTCCACTCCCTAATCAAGCAGTTCAAAGACAGTACCCTAGTGGTATTTACCCACCCGATGGGTATTCTGTTCCTGGCTTTTTGGGACCAGGTGCAATATCAGTTGGACATCAAACCCATCAAGTTCCTCCTTATAGTATTTATAATAACAACCAACAGGCATTGCATCTTAATACTGTATCAGCTGGCATTGCTCCGAGACTTGCAACAAATACACAGACATTCTCTTGGCAGGCACAAGGTGCTGTCCCTCATACAACAGAGCAGGGGCAGCAACATTTACAGACTGCTCCTCCAGGACTGCTGCAGCTTGGCCAGCTGTTGACATCTCAAGGAATGACATTGGGCTGTGATTCCCAGCCAACCAATACACAAAACAGAACTACAAACTCTCTTACTCCTATAGTGGTCCCAGGAGAGGTTAAATTACCTCCTGTATGCCCTGTTGGTATTCAAACACGCAGCTTATTGACCCTGCATAATTCCAGTAGTAAATGGATCTACTGTATGGTCAAGGTTGCTTACTGTACTGTCAATGGTGCTCAGGTCACCAACTCTGTAGATAATCCATTCTTTGTGCCTTCAAGACTCATCATTAATCCTCATACAACAATTCCAATTGAGGTAAGAGAGCCTTTTGACTTATTAAATCAAATTCAAATTTAGATGATAAATAGATAATATTAATAATAATATTTGCAGGTCATTGAAAGTAATTGATAGATCCAATAGTGTTATAAAAAGCAATTTCCCATTTTTAGGTCATATTCAAGCCTCGTCTAGCAGGGCTACACACAGCACAATTACATGTCACCTCTTCTCCTGTGGCTTCTGATGGTCAGCAGAGTGCTGAGACTTTACCAAGTCTTGTTGCTCTTGAGGCAGTGGCTGAGCAGCCTGATATTGAGGTATTGATCCTTGTCAATGTTATGACAGGAATGTGACAAAGAAAATTGATACTGATTTGACACAGATCTATGTCTAATGCACTAGCTAATTGATTTGTTTGCAACTCATTTCAAAAATAATGGAGGGAAAATAAGGATTCCTAAGAACCTCTCTATATTTTTTAGGTTTTGTCAGAGGACAGCCAGGTTGTGGATTTTGGTGAGATGGTTGCTAACAGTAAGCATTCAAGACCACTTCGACTCATCAACAAAGGGAAGGCAGCTATTCCCATAAGACTAACTATAACACCAGTAAGTACTCAGCAGAAAACTTTCATTGACTCCGACAAAGGACTAACGTCTGAAACGTCAGTTCCTATTTTCACTACGGTGTAAAACTTATCAATCTACGATAACAGAAAACTTTCTAGACTTGTCAGCAGGGTAAGAGATAGACACAAGAGTCAGTATAATATCATTATAACCATACAATAACAATAAGCTGTGTGATGGTTGTTACCCAAAGAAAAGGGAGGACTACACCTTACAACTTGTGATTGCACATCCCTCATTAATAATTATTGTGTTGTATTGTATCGTGATCACAATAAAAAGTAATATCGAAGGTTGTGTGGGCTAGTTCTTCTCGGTAGGTGATAAGTTTTAATAATTTCTCAACAGAATGCCACTTCACTTCATTGTTTCTCATTTGTTAATGCTGATTCATCACCCAAGAAAAGCTCCTCTTCTACCCCACCTTCTAAAGTAGCTGTCAACAAAGGCATTTTGTCTATCCATAAAGTTGTCTTGAGTGGCACACAAACAGTGGTTGGTATATAACCTTCAACTTAAAACATAGTTGTGTTTTGATTCTTTGACAGCTGGTGGGGTACTTGGGACAGAAGGATCTGGGGATATAGGTCTATCGTTAGGGATGGCTATTGGCTTATAAATTGTTTCTCTTTTGTTGAAAAAGTGTCATGTAAACTTGATTCCAAATTGAAGATATAGAAATATAGATAAGTTATAGTGCTTGGGAACGAGATTATTCCAGACGAAAGTGCTACACAGTCCATATATTCTCATCTTTGCATCATAATTACCACAACCTAACATCTATTTCACCCCGGCCTGCTCTCAGTCTGACCTCTAGCTCAGCTGGTAGAGCATTGGTAGTACAATTTCAAAGGTCGTGGGTTCGAATCCCAGCGAGGTCGGAAATTAATTTTTCCCAAGCACTATAATTTGTCTATGTTTCTATATCTTCATGTATTTCATAAGTGCTACGTGGTCCACATATTCTCATCTTTGATTCCAAATTGATTGTTTTATTGTTGTCAATTTACAGAATAGTTCATTAGATCCTCATGTCATTTGGATTCTCTTTCAAGCACCTCAGAAAACAGATCCAGGTATGGAAATATGCAAAAATAAAATTCTACTAACACTGCCAGTTTAGGGTTTACTTACTGGAGACCTTCAGGGTTATGTTTCGTATAAGACTCTCTCTTCCCAACACTTTACACAAAATCTCATAAAACTAATAATGTATCATTTTAAAGGTCATGTAATTTAGAAAATAACATTATTGGAAAGCGATTTTTTAATTTGAAACAATGCCGGAGCCTTAAACACAAATCGGGCACGTTCAGTAGAGGTGAATTAATGGACATGGATTTAGCGAGTATAGCCAAAAGAATTTCACTATGTGAATAAGCAAAAGATAACTACAAAAGGGTATGATTTTTGATATTTTGCTTCTTTAAAAAGTTATCGAATCTTAAAGTTGGAAAGTCGAAAAAAGTTCAGTGCCAGTTAATGTTTTATCGCATAAAAGATGAAATACTCAAAATATCAAAAATCACTCACATAGCAACATTGCCTTTGTTTTAGGTTTTGGATCTCTTGGTCTTCCAGATGAGTTCACTGCTAGAGTAGATATTGAAATGGACTGTGATGAAGGTTTGTAACAACTCAACACATTGTGACATTTACTTAACCAATATGTATAAACACGCTCCTGCACAAATCTGAACCTGAAATGTTCAAAGTTATTTCCTATTGAAAAGCAAAACCTTTGATCACAAATTCAATATTTCTATAGTGACTTGATAGCTAACCTTGCTTCTTGCACCTAAAGGTCCTATAATTGGAAGTGTTCTTGTCAAGGCCACTGTTGGAGTAGCAAGACTACATACTCCCAAAAGTTTACAGGTAAGCAAGAGATAAATCACTGTTAATAAAAATGCTTCTCATCCAGTGTTTTGGAAGTCTGGATCTACTACAAATGTGTGGCAACCAATTAAACGACTTTGTACAGCTAACAAAATGTAACTTGGATATGGCACTTCCATTGCTTAGGAATGACAAGAAATTATCATCTGTCAATGGTATATGATTATGAAAGCCAATTATAAGTTGGCTGCATTCGCAAGATATCATCAACATGGCAACAATCTTTGCTGTCAGGAATTGTTGCTAGTGTTCACCGTCTTTTATTCAACTTCCACTCCTACTTCACACTTCCTATTCTATTTTCCAGGCTCTGACATTGTCAGGTGTAGTTGGACAGAGGATTAGTAGGGGCTTCCCTGTGAGAAATGCTGGCAACATCAGCCTGCAAGTAGACCTTAAGATCCTTAAAGATGTTGAATATTTTACTGTGACTCCAAGCAGAACAGTGCTCAGACCTCAGCAGGTAACAAAAGCAGAGCAACTATACCTTAGGTTAAAATGTAAGGCTAAGACTTGTCATCAGCCATTTATCTTGACCCGCCATTTATCCTGCTTTCCACTAACAGAAACCTACTTACAACCAATGAAAACCAACCTACAAGAACCTACTGACATCATACTGACAACATTCCCATAACCTACTATGTAACAACCCAACATAACCTACCTACAACTCACTGGCATCATACTGATAACATACCCATAACCTACTAACAGCCCACCATTACCTACCTACAACTCACTGACATCATACTGACAACATACCCATAACCTACTAACAGCCCACCATTACCTACCTACAACTCACTGACATCATACTGACAACATACCCATAACCTACTAACAGCCCACCATTACCTACCTACAACTCACTGGCATCATACTGACAACATACCCATAACCTACTTACAACCCACCATTACCTACCTACAACTCACTGGCATCATACTGACAACATACCCATAACCTACTAACAGCCCACCATTACCTACCTACAACTCACTGACATCATACTGACAACATACCCATAACCTACTAACAGCCCACCATTACCTACCTACAACTCACTGACATCATACTGACAACATACCAATAACCTACTTACAACCAACCATTACCTACCTACAACTCACTGACATCATACTGACAACATACCAATAACCTACTTACAACCAACCATTACCTACCCACGGACAACCTCCCAAAGCAATTATTCTGACAACCTACTGGCAACAGATAATTTTGTCTTTACAAAATTACTTAAATTCAATATCTACATCTTTTCATAAAATGTTCTTTAATTCTTACTGTATTCCAGGAAGTGGAAGTAACTGTACAGTTCAAACCAACCAAACCAGACTCAGTGATAGACAGGTAACAAACAATGTCTAGCATTAATACTAATGCCTTAGTTTTCCATTTCAGTTTGTCCTACTCTTTTTGGTGGTGCCTTCTTGGAGGCATAGAAATACAATGCTTGCCATTCACTTGTTTATGGTGCTGATTCGCTTATTGTGTTAAAGTACTAGATCTACACACAATCCAAATGACTTCTGTCAATCAATGTCATGCTTAAACCATCAAATGAAGAGATGTTAAAATACTGTAAGATTCCATGTTTAGAGTTGACTGGGACACAGAAACAAGGGAAGCACTAAGCACAATTAATATAATCTGTTTGATCCTCAGTTGTTTTGATTTTTTTTTAGTACTCTTGTGATGAGTGTACTTCCTGATGGTCCAGAGTATGATGTACTGCTCAGAGGAAGTGGCGACATCTGAAAAGAAGACTCTATTGAAACAGGAAAGGTACTGAGACTAAAATAATATTGTGTGGACCCACTGGACAGTTCTCCGTCATGTACCATCTGATTTGACTTAAGTATACCTTAGTTTCATACTTGTATTTCTGATTGATGCTTTGTGGTTGTTTGAGTTATTGCACTGTAACATGCAAATTACATTTGTAAAAAATAATTGTCAATAGGTATTTGCTGATGAATGTTCCTAATTATTGTTCTTATTGCTTTTCCAGCCCTGTTCTTCTGTGTAACAAACCTGTCGTATGTTGGGGTGGAGTTGCAATTGGGAAGGCAGTGTAAGTAACAGACTCTGCTCTTGCATACTTGGACACTAGATCTATAGATTGTACCATCATGTGGTGGCAGCCATGACAGAAGGCACAACTACTGTAACAGTAGTTTTTTTCCCCCTTGGGAAACTGAATTATTTCTCATGTAAATCAGATTAGACCCGACTCATTTGTTCCTGCCTCCTGTCATGACTGCCATCACATGATGGTGCAAAGCCTGTATCAAAAATTTTTTTTATGGTTTTTAGTTTTGGCCAATAAATGTTTTTCTGAATGTGCATAACATTCTTTATTGTTGCAGTCAACAAAAAGTGGTACTTAAACACAATGGACAGATGCCATCCAAGAAACTAAAACTGCAACTTTCAATACAGGGACAACACCCAGATTTTCAGGTATGTATCATAGCTAAATGTGCAGAACCATGTATCCTGTGTTGAACCAGCAGCATAATTCCACTACTGGATTACAAGGATAAGGCAGAAGTTCTCTTCTCCTTATGTTTGGAAAATGTGTATTTAGCCATTTCAACATTTAGCTTGCTCAGTGCTTATTGTATGTAGTAGGACTCCATGCTGTGCAATTAATAAATAATTGGATAAAGAAAATTCTAAGGACTGACAAAATTGGATGAGGCTGTAGGCCAAGTCCAATTTGGCAGTCAGAAGAATTTTTCAAGCTAATTATTTCTTGATTGGGGAGCATGAAATCCCATTAACTATTAATTATAAAGCTGCCTAGTTAATCCCATATCAACAGACCTGTCCAATTAAGAAAATAATTGGACAGTTACTCTATAGGGGATTAAATGAGAAGCTGTATAATTAAAATAATAACCAGTCATACCCCGTGTTTGGCTCAACATTACTGGTGAAAATGACTGGCAAGACAAGGGTTTGATCAGACAAGATCCATCTTGCTTGACATTGTCTGATGACCAGCCATTATAATTATAAGACCTGACTGCTCAATGTATGAATATGATGTATATTTGACTCATGGTTTGACAATTTTATTCTACCAGCTCACTAGATACACCCTGCTGACGAGGCCGAATACAGGCTGAAACAGCTGTCCATGGTTTCTAGTTGAGCTGGCTCATTTTTTACATGACTTGAAGTTGTGAAAAGCCCATTGGCCCTCTTCTTCTAATCAGTTGTTTCATAATTTGTTTTTATGCTCGTAATTTATCTATTACGCATGTTCTGGTTTGACAATTAAATAACTTTATCTTTGTTACAGTGATCTAAGAAAAGTATTATTCAAATTTTCAGCTTCAGAATACATTCGGTAAAGTAGATGAGAAATCTCTGGCATCTGTTGTTAGTTTAGCACCTCAGGTATGTCAACCTCCTTTCAACCTGGTTTAAAGTGTAGTTATCCCCTTTCAAATTTATTGATTCAAAGTTAGGCTTAGTTGGTTAATTGAACTTAAAATACTCATTCCTAATGCTTGTATCATATTATTGCAGGAAGAGCTACCAGTTCACATCTTATTTGCTCCCTCAACTCTTGGTTTAATATCCAGTGCTCTTGTCATCAGAACCCTCTCTGGAGGAACCAAATCCAAGGTAAGGCTGCTTAATAAATGAACTGCTTTGCTTAGCAATACTCTGTTCTCCTTTGTTCTGCTCTGCTTTAGGTTAGTTGGTTTCTCATGTTCATGTTGCTTTGGCCATGTTGTTCTTTTAAGAAGGTTTAGAAGGTTCTTTTGTTTATGTTCTTGCATATTAAGTACTTGTTTCAATTTATTAAAAGGAATATCAACTAAAACATGCTATTTTGTGTATCAATTCTGCTTACCAAATAATGTGGTCAACTAGCTAATTTGATTGGAGTTAGTCTGCATCAGTGCTTTTCATAGTGTTGATACCACAATATATACATGCCACCAGATGTTTTTCCATAACCTGTTTCAATTTAATTTAGGAATATCAACTAAAAGAACATGCTATTTCGTTTATCAATTCTGCCTTCGGTCAACTAAATGTGATTTTAAAATTAAATTTTAATAATATAATAGTCAGTGCTGTTTGATGAGAGTATTACTGGAGGTATAACTTGCTCTTAATTTAAAAGTTACAAGAAAGGACAACTGTCTAAGATCATTATAAATTATGTAGTATCTCAGAGTTCTAAACATGTTATTATTGTTGTTCAAGGTACCATTGTATGGTTGTGGAGGATCAAGTGAACTAGTGATTGTTGACACCAGAAAGCTGAGTGAAGGATACATAGCCAACTTAGGAGAGGTAATGAACCAGTTGGTGATAATAAACAATGTGCATTGATGGCAAGTGGTTGTTAACTCTGTTCATCGGCCACTTACCATTACCTTACCATTGCCTTACCACTATCTTACCGCTACCTTATGTGCTTCTAACTGTTACCTTACTGACCAGAGACAAACACTCTAAGATAGGTATTTCATTTGAAATTTGTATAGGAAATAAGGCTCGTGCAATTAAAAAAACTTTCAAAACATTACGAGTGTCTATTAATTTCTAAAAAATGCAAAGCAGCGCCATTCATCTTTGTCTATTTGGCTGCCAATTTTCAGTCCATCGCGTAACTGAAATGCTTAAAAAGAGATTTTTTAGTTCTTACGGCTTTAAATTTTTATCTATATGTTTTTTAAGTACAAAATGATAGAAAATAATTGTTTTGACATTGTTTTGGCTGTGTTGCCATAGCGACTTAATTCAGTACTGACTTACATAGTTCAATTAACGCTATAATAAAATATTGTACTCCTCTTGACTAATCAGAGTCGAGTCATTTTGTTATGTGTACTACCATAAGGCAGTAAATCATCATTAAATTTCTTTACCATTAATAAGCAATGTTTGTGTTCATTTTATGTGGATAGTATTAATGATGTCACTGACAGAGTTCCTATAGGACCTTATCCTGTGATTGATTTACTTTACTCAGGTGTCCCTTGGTAAGAAAAATGTCATCAAGCTAACAGTTAAGAACACCGGAACAAGACCTGCCTTTGTAAAAGCTGTCTGCTACTCAGGTCAGTGAAGACATAGTTGTATCATCTTGGGCCTAATTATCCCTAATATAAAGAGTGTGGCGTGCTGGCATGGGTGAGTACGGGCGGAGATGAGGAAGGATAATATGGAAGAGGGGCAAGGGATGGTAATGAGCATATATAGATGGATAACAATTTCATAGCCATTACTATTAATATTTTAAAGTTCAATCTCAATTGTATTTAATAAAATAGTTAAACTTGATGGATGCTTAATGTGTTGAAAATAGAGTTTTCATAAAGGGTGGCTTGTTTCTAGGCATAGTTTGGAAGTTATGGGTACCTAGATTTGTATTTAGTGTACAGTAATGATACTTAGCTATGACTGTATTTGTCTTCTTTTCTTACAGATGTTGCATCTCAGACCATTTATCCTGCTACCCATCTGAATATTGCACCTAATAATTTCATATTACCAGAAAGAACATCCAAAGTAAGCCCTAGAGATAGAAAGCTGCAGTTCTGGCTGTGAAATTATGAATCCCCACACAATAGTTCAGGCTGGTTTTAACATCCTACTATTTACCATTTTAAGTCTTTAGACATCTTACAATTAAAAACCTAGTAATACCATTCCTTGTCTTTAGGTTATCTACAATGAAGTAATATGGGTAGCACTAATACCATAAATATTTTGACTTTTGTGAATCTTCATTCCCCACAGCAAGTAGTCGTGGTTTACCAACCACTTGAGAATGATGCCATCAAATGTAAAACCGAGATGAGTACTGTAGCAACCTTAGCATTCTATACAGGAGATGAAGGAATTAGACAGCAGTATAAGAGGTTAGGAACTTCACAAAATTGATCTATTTCATGTCGCTAATTTGATAGCTGCCATAGAGCATGGTCATAATGATTGCATTATTTCAGAGCATGTGTCATCCCTGTACAATGAGGCTCTTTATTTGTGTTGATATTCACTTAATCGTTATGTTGTGTTTTTAGATATGTTCAAAGGAATGATCTCCCTCATGCATCAGCTAAGTGTACTGGTCCTCTAAAGAACATCAACTTCCTCACAGCATTCCAAGATGAAGATAAAATCATTGAAGGTGAACCAGGCTTTGTTTCATTAAAAGTTTTCATCGCCATGACTAACAACCACCCATCAGCCAGTCGACAGAAACATGTCAGCTGGTCATAAAGTATGTGATAACCCAGCCAGTCAATAAAATGACTATTAATCTGTCACTACCTTCTTTGTACTATAGATATGGTGTATCCCCAAGTTCCACAGTGGACCCAGTTCTTCCAGAGCTGTGTGTCAAGGGTCCTATTAATGCTAGTAGGGTCACCACCATCAGGTCCTGACAAGGCTGAAGCCAAAAGGTCCCTTGATTTGGTGCCAATGCAAGGCCCTTCTGAAAATGGCCCTTCTGTATTGACTAAGGAAATGACCTCAACACCAAAACCTCAAGGTAAAACCTCAACTAAAGAGAGAGAAAAGAGATGTTGGAAATTTTCTTCAACATAAGTTGTACAGTGTACATTTTTGGTGTGTGTTTATATCGTAGTACATGAATAGGTTGTCTTGAAGTTTGCATTTGTTTTTGTTTGAGCTTCATTCCCATGAGCATGTATCCTCCATTCACAGTTGTAGATGCTAAAACCCCTGAAGCCTGGACTGTACTTCCTGAACACCTAGTTCTAACAGCCTACAAGACATGTAAGCATATTACATATCTTTAGCAGTGCCCTTCTTTGATTCTAGGTGTTATGGATCGTATGGAGTTTAGGTACAGTGGATGGCACTGGTCTAAGCTGCCAGTGCATCAAATTATAACATAGATTAAAAAAGGATATTTTTTTTACAATGGTCCTGCTCTCCTCTTGACTTTATTATATTATTAGATCATACAGTGGTTAAATATGTTATACCAATTACAACTTGGTGTTCAATTCAGTACTACATGGTCCTTAGATCTTAACATCTTTGTATTGTTAATAGTAGGTGAGAAAGGCACTGGAAGGTTGCAGATTATTAATTTCTCTGAACGTCCTTTAACGTAAGTGTATATTGTTTTATATTAGCAGAAAGTAGGCCATTCTGGTACCTGAACATTGCTCACAGTGATAACACACTGCCTTCTGTCATAATTAACAGCCTTGACCACAGTTGATTAGTGCTCAGCTGCTAGAATTAATTAGGGCAAACTATATGATAAACCTGTGGTGAACTGGTATTTCCTTGCTCTTTATAATCGTGATACTATCATTTTTCATAGGTTTGAGTTTATCTGGCCTGCTCACTGTCTTACCATCACACCTGATCGTGGACAGATTCCATCAAGGTTGGTATTAAGAATCTTAGAATGAACTATCTTGTACCCATCTTCATAATAAGGGTTGAACTGTAAGTAGTGAATTTTGCCATGCTAGCAATTAACAACTAATATCATAATCCAGGAGTCAAGTTATGGTTGTGATGAGTCCAAGACCCACCCTACCCTCCTCAGGAATACAACTGCCTTGGGGTGGCACAGTCTACATACAATGTGATGGAACTCAAAAAGCTATCCGTGTCCAAATCAGAGAAGAAGTTATACTTGAGAACTCCCCTTACCAGCCTGGAGCACTTACTCTCCAGGCTCTAGAGACTAAAGAAGGATTCACACCCTTTACCCCTGCCTTGCCGACCAGCCACCTTCCACCCTTGGTGGTCAGAACAAAACAAGTAGAATTTGAAGAGACTCTAGCTGGAAAAGAGTCTGGTAAGCTTTGTGACAAAAATTAATATATGAAAGCACACTAAAACTTCAGGGTCATGTTTGTCATGAATACACAGAAGAGATAACTAGCTAAAACTAGTGTGAGCTGCATCAGTGTTCCTAATGAAATCAGTAATGATAAAAGGGTAAATTATACAATGTGAAAAGATGAAAAAACTTTGGACACTAGTCCTTCATCAGAGTAAAAGAGGGACACATCTAGTAATTTTATATGTCTCATACTTCATTATTGTAACACCACAGCCATGTCATGAAATACCTTTAGACATTATCAAGGATGTTTGTAACAAAATCTCAATATTAACATATTTCATGACCATTTTAGTGGCAGAATTAGTCATAGAAAATGTTGGCAATAATGCAAATGTGATGTGGGACTTGTCTTCAGTAGCACCTGCATATGTCAAGGTAAGCTTCTAGTAACTTGTAGTTGTTAATTGCTTGTCACATTTGCTTTTAATAACCTTTGAGTCTTGCGGGTGTTGCTAAACGCCGAAACACCGAAACACCGAAACAGTACCAAAACGAAACACCAGTGTACAAATACTTTTCAATATAACTGTTAAAAGTAGTAGATCAATGAATCTTTTGATTTTGAGAGCAACTGACATCATTTAAGACCAGTTTACAATGTTTTAAGAATCGTATATCTGGAAAGTTTTATGTCATCACTCTGTACTGTCATAATCCGATAACTGGGATTAAAACGTGACTGAGACCTAAATCAGAGCAACGTGACAGAGTGACCTATTCCATAGATTAATTACTTTTTAAAAAAACTAAACTGATGAGGGTCCTCGCTGAAAGAAAAATGAGCAGTTAATTTTGCTCTTGGGCTAACACAACATCATCAGATGGACCCAAGAAACATGTAAATAAGTTCTTACGCGCCGAACATTGCAGAACTGAAGCACAATTGAATTTAAAAGTATCGTTTTACATGATTCGTCCAAAGCAAATGTCCCGTGATTCGATGATGTACCTTTGAGTTGGTACCAAAAGTTGATGCCAAACATTCGTCCTCGCTGAGGGTATTGTCGTGATCATTGTCCTGTGAGAATATATATGATTTTACTTGTATGCAATTAACATATACCATAATACCGTTTGCCTTCAAAATACTGTAAAAAGGATGCGAGATCGAGATATTGTCAGATATTTGCTTACCTTAAATGACCTGGCAATTGCAATTGCCAGGGCATCATCTTCGGTGCTCTGCTGGAACGCAGAGTAGTCGACTTTAGCTGTACTTTCCTTAACGGACTTGTACCCAGCGGTTACTTCGGCGTAGCTCATAGTTATAATACACTAAATTATATGCTTTAAACTTCATAAAGATGCAATAAATACGGCCGGCACAGTAGAAACGAAAAGTATGAACACGCTATAAGAAGTAGTGAATAGCGGTATCCAATAGCTTGATATCCACGGGTGGTTTGACAATTTCGGACGTCCCATCCCTCCCCGTGTTTTCGTCTTTGAATTGATCGAGCGACCGCCAACAGAGTAACTTTTGCATCATATCCAACACCACCAGCAATATAAAGCCAGGCTCCCGTGTGGCCGCCCGCAATGTGTGCAAGGTGATGACATAAAACTTTCCAGATATACGATTCTTAAAACATTGTAAACTGGTCTTAAATGATGTCAGTTGCTCTCAAAATCAAAAGATTCATTGATCTACTACTTTTAACTATTATATTGAAAAGTGTTTGTACACTGGTGTTTCGTTTTGGTACTGTTTCGGTGTTTCGGAGTTTCGGTGTTTCGGTGTTTCGGTGTTTCGGTGTTTAGTAACACCCTCATCGAATCACGGGACATTTGCTTTGGACGAATCATGTAAAACGATACTTTTAAATTCAATTGTGCTTCAGTTCTGCAATGTTCGGCGCGTAAGAACTTATTTACATGTTTCTTGGGTCCATCTGATGATGTTGTGTTAGCCCAAGAGCAAAATTAACTGCTCATTTTTCTTACAGCGAGGACCCTCATCAGTTTAGTTTTTTTTTTAAAAGTAATTAATCTATGGAATAGGTCACTCTGTCACGTTGCTCTGATTTAGGTCTCAGTCACGTTTTAATCCCAGTTATCGGATTATGACAGTACAGAGTGATGACATAAAACTTTCCAGATATACGATTCTTAAAACATTGTAAACTGGTCTTAAATGATGTCAGTTGCTCTCAAAATCAAAAGATTCATTGATCTACTACTTTTAACTGTTATATTGAAAAGTATTTGTACACTGGTGTTTCGTTTTGGTACTGTTTCGGTGTTTCGGTGTTTCGGTGTTTCGGCGTTTAGCAACACCCGAGTCTTGCTCTATTTCCCTAAAATTATTTTATGTCTTTGTAATTGACTTTTCTCATAACCTTTGGGCTAGATAGCTCACTTGGCTGCTTCTTGTGGGCTATTCAGGGGCGGCAGAACCAGAGGGGGCAGGTGCCCCCCCCAAATATCGGTTCACATGAAATGTAAATGCATAGATTCCATTTTCATTACCGTTATTAAGTTATTGTAAGTTGTGATTTTTTGTAGTGCCCCCCCCCCCCCTTCCCAAAACAATCTTCAGTTTCCGCCACCCTTGCTATTGACCCATGGCCTAATCAAGTCTAATAATTAAGTAGTAGGAACCTTATACCTGCTTGTGACTAACTATTGTCCAACAATACTTTAAAAATTTAACTTAAAAAAATGTCCCGCTCTTTCTCTGTAGGCAACTGATAATACAGGAGACATCTACAGAACAACATACACAGCATTCAGCTTTCATAAACGATCAGGTGTTGCAGCAGGCATGGCTGTCATGAAGGTTTGTATTTACTTCAATAGTCAGGATTTATGGAGAGTAGAAGTGGGGGGCTTTTGTGAGTCATGGGGGTGAGTCATATTTAACATATTGGTGGAATCAAGAGAGGTGTAGTGGGTAGTGGTGCACTTGCTGCTTTAAATCAGGGTGCTGGGTTTGATTCCCTAAAGTGATAACCCACATGGTGTATAAGAGAAAACCTCAGGACTGTCACCTTTTGAGTCACTAATAGCAAGCATCTGAAATAGCAAAAATTATTAACACCATTTCTTTGTCAGTATTTTTGTTGGGATTTTTCTCCTGTCCATAATAGCAAGGTGTCCGTAATATTGGGGTGTATATAAGGCGAGAGTTGACTGTATTTCTACTGTGGAAGATTACAAGCACCCCTAACATTTTCAGGTCTGAGAAATTCCTATTATTTTCCACATTTTCAGATTCCTATAAAGTTCCAGCCGAGAGACCCTGGTCAATACTCTCAGTTTTGGGACCTACAGGTACTTGTTGTGGAACTGGAGTAGTCAAATGTTTAAGTATTTTATGATATTGTTTATTATAATATGGCTTTTAAAAAATATATTTTGATATTTTTGTGGTCATCTTTATCCTCCTTAGTTTAAGCAAGAAGGGTTGAGGCGTGTGCACAAGCAGAGAATAGAAATTACAGCAAAGGTATTACCGTCTAAAAATATTTCATGCAAGAGTCAGTCCTGAGGTGTGTGTGTGTGGGGGGGGGGGGGAGCCCATTTATTAGTAAGTGTTGCTAATTTTTTAAAGGAAATCTGTTTTGTTTGAATAATGATCACATCCATGCTTGAATATAATTATGTTTATTTTTTTGACCTTCAAAAGGCCCACATTTTAAATCTTGCAATAACAATACTGGTAACTTCATATTGTTTTATCACTAATGTCCTAAATGATAACGGTTCATTTTTCCTATTTTGTTATTATTTTCAAGGCAATTAAAAAATCATTCAGCACAGAACCAAATACCACTAGACAAGAGGAGCAACCAACTTCAAAGATGTTGTCCAAAGAACCTCAGACACATACAAACCCTAAACAGCCAACTGCTATTGGTACAAACCCTGAGGGGATGGCTAATAAGATGACAACAGCAAATCCACAAAATACTGCACCCAGAACACAAAGCAGGTATATACTTAACAAATATCTTAGATATTGTGTAGATAGAGGTATTTTGGGGATCTTTCGGTAACCAGTCATGACGCCCCCATGTATACCATGACGTCCCCAGCATAAACCATGATGCCCATTCACCATTCAATCATTCATACAACCATTCAATCATTCATACAACCATTCATTCATTCACTCATTCATCCATGTAATAGATTTCCTTGATATGTTAACAAGCTCCGGCCCAAAATACACTTATTTTTTATCTGTTTCATTAATCTATATAGTCCATTTATTTTCAGGCCAAGCATCAAGCGCAGTGGTAAACCCAAAGGAGTGTATATCTCTGAATCAGAGGTACATTTCCCAGATATAGCAGCAGGAGAAAGCAGTGAGATCAAAGTTAAAGTGTGCAATGACTCCACTGAACCCAGTATGGTAAGTCATGGACTTACTTAGGAGATCAAAACTATTGGCCAATACTTTCCAATTTTCCTGTTGGTGTAAAAGAGTTCTTTAGGGAATCAAGGGTGTTACATTGGTAGTGTGGTAATCTCTCAGGTTTGATTCCTAGACTCATTGTCTCATGTGAGTAGAGTTTTTTTTTTTAGGTCTCTCCCTTCATTAATTAAATGGTTGAACAACAGGAAAGAACCAACTGAAAACTGTACTTACATATGACACTGAGTCTGAGAATCAAACCTGGGTTGCATTTGGTGAGAGGCATTTGCTCTGACTACTACGCCACCTTTGTTTCCTAAATAATCCATATATTCAGTTCTGTCATTTAACTAATCTTTCTATTCAAAGCAGTGTTGGACCATAAGTATTTACATATTTAAACTCTGAGAAAAACAAAAAAATACATCACCTGCTCTTTTCATCCATATTCGTTCTATTTCTAATTTCTCAAAAATAGGTCAAAATTATTGGCCCAAAGGAGCCTTTTTCAATAAGCAATGTTAGAGTGATGGTAAAACCACAGAGGTTTGTTCGCCTACCAATCAAGTTCAGCCCACAAACACCTGCTACTTGTTATGAATCTGTCATGATATTTAATACTGCTTTGGGTACCACACAACAAGTTAAGGTCATGGGAAGAAGCAAAGACCTAACATGAGAGATGAATTATCATAGGATATGTCACAAGAATATGATGAAATATGCCAATCACTGGTACTCTGAAAGCAAGGAAAGCTGAGGCAGCAAAGACGTTGATGTACCTTTTAACAAATGCAAGACGTATTATAAAACATATGAATTGCAGGAATAAAAGCTCAATGGTTATCAGGTGTGAAACACACTGTCTATTCAACGATATAAGGTCAGTGATCCAGAAGAATGTTCTACAATCACAGAATAGTGAGACTCTTTTGAATAAATGTAACTGAACATGTTGAATGCAGATGTGACCAGATGTGAGACTTTTAAAGGATAAATGGCATGGATTGCCTTGTTCAGACTAACTGTGTAGCATGATGAATACAGAGAATGATAATCAAAATAGCTGGGGGGTTACAGGTTTATTCAAATAGACAAAACATGCTGTACATGTAAGGCTACAGAAACAAGAGAAAGATATATACCAAGTGTTCAAGGTCAAAGTTGCTTCACTTATCTTTAGCAATTCTCGTGAAATGTTCTGGCTCGAAAAAGATGTCAAAATTTGCTGCCCAGAGGATCATAGATGCATCTAATCTAATGTGAAATATGATGGCTACAGCCTCAGGACTAAATGAAATTAAAAAAGAGTATATTGCAAATAACCATAATAATACAGAGTTTGGAGTTTCTTTTAGCATGGCAACTTAATAAGAACTGAATGATCAAAATCAAAAGATGTTGACTGTCCATGAGCCATTATACAGGAATTACTAGCACCTGATATAAGCAACAGCAAGTTGGCCCTCAATGATATGCACTGGAATGCATAATTCATGTTGGCAGCTTCATATGATACACTTGTATCAGTAGTATGTAGATGTAGTTTGCATGTAATGACATACTTGCTGGTTTCAAAGATAGAGCTGTTGCATCACAAAAGCTTAATAGTAGAAGTTTTTCTCTTTCAGATTTTGATAATTAAAAATTCAAAGTTGCAAGATGAATACTCCTTCTTACAGTGATAGTTACAATGATATCATGCCCTGCAACTCCAGCCTCAGCTTGAAATTATTATTCCTAGTTACCGATTGTTGTTGTTATGATTTTTGCTCGCTTAAGGTACTTGAGGAGTATTCTTCTTTCAATGGAACTGTAAAATGGAGCATTCCTAATAGACTTGTAACTATTTTCTTTGTAAATAATCTTAAAGCATTAATCCTACTATTGCATGTAGAGTAAAATTTTTCCAGTACTGACATGTTATGAAATATAGTAACTTTATGAAAGTACACTTTATACTATCAAGATTTATATATATTTATACTATTTCACTGAGATACAAAGTATTAATAGGATGGCTATTATTAATGATTAATAAGTATTATTATGATGGTCAAATTTAATGTAACGTTTGTCAAGTACATCTGATACCTTCACAGATAAATTATTTGTATCACAATTTTTCTGTATTATAGATTAATATTTATTAGTTTGATTTGTGAATAAATAATTTAATGTTTGAGTGCAATATTTGCATTATTTCTAGTATAATAACCAAGCAACATATTTTCTTCAAGTAAAAAGTGGTGGATAAAAATTATCAATTTTGTTAAGCATATAAATTGTGAGTAAATGACGTCATTTACTCAACCCTATTGTTCTTTTCTCTTTTAACCCAAAATTTCTCAACAGCAAGTGGCTCCCAGGTGAAAATTTTCACTGATCTGGTTTACATTATCACAGTTGAGTCAAATTATCCACAAATACTTCAATTATTCGGACTTTGAAAAATTGGAGCGTTTTCATCCAAGTTCTCCTTTAAATATACAACATATTTTATGCTGTTAGGACTTATTAACAAGTCGCATACAATAGGATGAAGAATATTATTTCTCATAGAATCATAATAAATGATCCTTCATATCATCTGTAAAGTTAATGCCAGTAAATCATGCCTTGTCTATAATATCCCACCTTCACCTTCATCCCACCATCCCACATGGCGCATTGCCTCATCTATCTTATATGGCACTCTTATTCAGTCGTTTTTTCTAAGGCTCATAATTTACCTTTTACAAATGTTCTCACTTGTCTATAATAGTAGACTTATTACACACTACAGTCATAGCACAGCCCCAACCCTGCTCCAGAGAGCTGTTTCGCAGGCACCAGCACAGGTAGCAGCAGTGGTAGTGCTAGAATCAATGGATTTAAAAAAAGAAATTTATATAAAACCCTTATTTCGTATTGCAACACAAACTTAAATAATTTTATTTTTGCTCGTTTAGTACAATGAAATATTTTGTCTCAGTTCTACCTATTAACATCTTGATACTACCTGTACCTATTCTCCCCTACAGCTGTTCTTAGTGTCATCACCCAATGCTCCCTTCCGGCCAACCGTTAGAAAGCTTAAGTTTCAAAGCACTAGTCAAAGCGGAGGCTGTGACAATGAGACAATGCGACAACATTGCAAATGCAAAGCTTGTCTATGGCCTAAAGGCAGGTCACACTGTTTAGGGATTGATATTGACCCCTCGCAGGACCAATGCAGCTCCATTTAGAAGACAAAACAATGCATTGCTTACTCGTGAGAATTGAAATGAATTGTTTTTTCCTTTGATAGAGTAACTCTACGAATTGGTGTCTGTAAGGCTTTTTAAGATATCTTTGAATTAGTTGTCAGGAGAGGTTAAAAATTAGACTTGATTTTTATCAAACATAACCAAGAATTATAATAATTTTGCCAATATGACACTATAGATTGTATAGTTCTCATTTAGCAGTGACGATATATTCTTTCATTTCTTTCTTTTTTCCCTCCATTTATCCAAGATTCAAGGTCTTGCCTCTAAACATAGTAACACCATGATCAAGGCCCTGTTAGAGCTTTATTTTAACAAGTGGCATGAGAGTGATGAATAACAGACTACTCTATGAGAGTGAGGCCCTGTTGGGCGTAAATTCCTACAAGAAAATAAACGACAATGTGCTGAAATTGTCACATAGGAAGTGGCAAAATTCAGACATGAGTTTCCCCGTAATAGGACCTCATAAACATGAGCACTGTAAAGGTGCTGACACACAGTGCAACATTACATGCAACATTTCACGAAACCGGACTGCTGCAGTGTGTCTACCCCAAACTTAGTAACACAACAGGCAGAACGAAGCCTGGGAGTGGGTGAACAAACAATGAATGGTGATATGAAACAAAAAACCCAACTAGCATGTTGCTTTCTTTGTTTTTGTTATTTTATCCTATCCCAAGCTTCGTTCTACCAGTGGACACCGAACCCCCAAACTTGTTGCATGCAACAAATCTGAAGTTGAATCGTGCTCTACTCTTGCAACATTGTGCGCAACAAATTTCATCATGTGAACATGGCTGCAACATTACCTGCAACATTTGAAATTTCCAGCCAATCAGCTTGCACCAAATTCTGACCATATATCTTAACATATCAGGCTGACACAAGTGATGTTGGGTGATTTAGTTGCAATGTGTGTCACCCTGATTCAAATTGGTCGCTTGAAATAATGCACGCAATATTGCACCTTGTGTCGTCACCTTAATTATACAGCATACAGCATAAGTCAAGTCTACAAAAAAATATATAAACTGGATATCAATCAACCAATGCTCTCTGGAGGCCATTTCATTTGTCCTAAGAAGGAAGACCTGGGTTTAGAATATCTGCCATATTTCTCCAGGTTGCACTGCCGCTGGCTTGATCGCCACCCTATTTCCTGAGAGGTAGTGTTTGGGTACAATGCTGTAGACTTGCCGACAGAGAGTTGGGAGGCAACACTTGAATCTATTGGAGGGAGCTTAAGATTTTCACGTCTTTGTTTGACACGTACTGCTGCCGCTCCTGTCGCTTCTGTTGTATCCTCTTTAGCCAGCTTGAAATTATATTAGGAAATTATTCAATTTCTAGCGAATTATAATTTGCCTTAACGATTACAGTAGTCCAATAAGTATTTTCTCTGTTCTAATTTATCAAAATTCAAAATTATCAAGCTATTCAGTGTCGTAGTTTAAAAGTCTGCCATGTTTATATGCTGTGACATTTACGACACATTGAATAGTTTTGGGATCTATGTTGCTAGCAGGCTCCTCAAGAGGGAGTGCACAATCGAAAAAAAAGGAATTAAAAACAGTGCCAAACCTCTAGATTTGATTTCAATGTTTTCATAGCGTTATTAGATCAAAACAAGAAAATTATTCAAAATAAAAAAATTGGAATAGCTCCCTTAAGTAAACAGTTCATTTGATTCCCACTTGATCGAACTTCATGCCCTCGTATAATGAATATACTTTTTACTTACTTTCTGATATTGCTCGATTAAAAATCCCCAATTTTCGGGCCAGTATTTCGAGGCTCCATGTTCATGTACAACGTGGTCTTTCCTGAAATAAATATATTTTTCGTAAACTAAGATCTTAATCGGTATCTGGAAGCCATTTAAGAGTAATAAACTTTTCCTTGTTCGCTTGGCAACATCGAGTGATAAGGCTCTTTCACATCAGACTGCAATCAACTATGAGACTAAAACACCAGAATTTAATCTTCGAGGCGTTCTATTTTAGAGTGTTTTGCAAACACGACTGTGTGAATAAAACACAAGACAATACAACGTGAAAATGATAAGAGTCAACACAGCTGAAATACAACATTCCTAGTACAAGTGACTATTCCGTTCTAGAAAACTCACCAGATTTGATCCTGTGCTACAAAGTTACAGCTCGAGCTGCCCTTGCCGAGAACCATTAGTACCTCCTCTGCAAAAACACTTGTCTTAAGAAAAAAATTGTGAGAAAATTTAGTCTAATTAAAGTCTATTGGGCAGCCAATATTGAAGTAACTCCGCCGGAGTTTAAGAGCGTCTTGTTGCTGAGTCTAAAAATCTGTCGTCATGGTAACAGGGAACGTATACTCGCATAATTGATCTCTGGGGATTTCATTGTCTACTTATATATATTATATATAAAGCCAAGTATTTTTTTTTCCAAATCAATATTTTGAGAGGAAAGTATTTTAAATGACGAAGCTGTTTTGTATTCATTTGAGAACTTGTGTAGATCAGATTTTTAGCTGGTTTTTGCCTACCGTCTTTCTTGTGTGCAGAAGTTTTGCTCACTACTGATTCACAAAATCCGTCCAAGGTTCATTATCTCAGAAAAGACAGCAGCATTATCTCGAGATCTAAAGTGAAAATCCATTAGCACTCAACAATAATAGTTTCACGCTGTGCTAACACTATATATGTAATATATACATGCATATATATCTTTACTATGCTTACCTTTCTTTCCCTTTTACACTGAGTTACGAGCTTCAACTTGAAAAATGTATAGAAAAGTCTTACAAGTTTGTTTTTGGTGTTTGATACTTGTAGTTGCGAACAATGCTATGTTTTAAGCCGTGCAAAAAGCACTACAAAACGAAAAGGACTAACTAGATTACAAAGCAGACTTCATTAACACGGGAGTCAATCGATACATGAGCACGTCTCTGGTACTTTCAGGACTTTCAGGTAAGACCTCGCGTTATTTTCCAAATAATAGGCGAATTAAGATTCCCGTTTTTTCTTCCCGCAAACGGCTAACGTGACCACGTTTTCATCGTTTCCCTACAATTCACTTAACCTTTTGCAAACCTTCTCGACAAAGACACATAATGGTCAACTGACGTTTCACGCTTGCCGTAAACGAGAAGCTTAACCTCTCTAATGGTACTGTTTCTCCAGGAAAAGTCATTATTAGTCATTCAATTTTAAAAAAAAATTATATTCCTGTCACCGAAGCAGCCCCAGACTCGGCACTTGTTTTGGATTCTGTCTATCAACGGAGTATTAAGTTATTAAAGTTTTGATTGACCGAATTAAAGTGCTTATAAGCCTTTACACAATATTTTCAGAATTGATTCTTCAGATAGTGGGATAGTTGATTGTGAAAATATTTGAATGTCGGGTCTTTAAGATACGAAGGTTTATATTTCCAATATGTTAATGACTATGACGTAACATAAGGGATTTGAGTTATTTTGTGGCAACTTTTAATATTAAACGCTGGACATTTTTTGAAAACAAATTCGTAAGAACCTTTACGTGAGTCACGACTAAAAGGATGATGCTTTTAAACTACTGTAATCCAGAACGAGTGCAGTGTTGTATATTAAATGATCCCTTATGTTACATCATAGTCATTAACATATTGGGAATAAAAACCTTCGTATCTTAAAGAACCGACATTCAAATGACGAAATATTTTCACAATCAACTATCCTACTATCTGAAGAATCAATTCTGAAAATATTGTGTAAAGGCTTATAAGCACTTTAAAAACTATAGGCTATATTGACACGAAAAGCTCAAGTAGGTGAAAAAAGAGTGGAGAGACTGATGCGTTCAAGGTCTGAAGTTGTAGCAATATGAAAAGCTAAAGTGTCTTTAGCATAATGAAGACATGTTCGACAATAAAAGTCAGAGTCAGCTGTAGAATCTGTACTGAACCTGAAAGTACTCTAGTATTTTGACGAGTATATCTCTACATTTGTGGAGAATTTAGAAATAAATAACGCTTATAGGCTTATAGTAAATTGAATTTATTGCTAATTCCAAAAGTAATACTGATTTCGCCTGTTTAAATAGAAAATCCATCTCACTCGGAATGCATGGTGAGATATGTTTTTAAGCTGTAAATGGCATTGGAAAAATTAAACGGGAAAAAAAAAAAACAGAGAAGGGAGTATGCATCATTCAAATGTACTTTAAGGGGGGGTTGCGCTTACATAAGTAAAGATGTTTATATGGTATTATCAATCAATATCCTCTTTGGGTCAAAACCTCCTCCACTTAATTAATCCAAGTATTGAGACTGTATTTCCGGAACCGCGACACCTTAAGGAATTTTAGACGAGTTAAAACCCCTAGTGAAAACACGGCCTGTATAAGTGATATCTTTTGTATACATTTGCATACATGGTGCGAATGGTAAGATGTTGCGGACAAGCAGACCACAATAAGGCCAACAACTGAATTTGAAAGTTATTACAACCAATCTCAAAAGTGTTTTCGGCTGATAAGTGTGTGTTGGCAGAAAAGACGACGCTTAATAGCTCGTTATCTCGTTCTTGTGGAGACTGAGCACAAACATAGAAACCATTCAATTACCGCAATTCAGTACTAGAAACACTAGAAGTAGGATTGACAACTTAGGTTTGTCAAGGCACAACTAGTTTACATCGTTCATGTGTAGAAGCCGAAAAAGGAACACTAAAAGATTTAATAAGGTTTGCACAGTGGGCACAGACTTTACAAATAGAATTTTAACCGATTACTGATCTTCTGAAGTATTGTACGTGTGCATGACTGGGATTTCTAAGATTTGTGTCCTCATTTTGGTAGTTGTCCCCATCATGTCATCAATTTATTGAGTGAGTATCATAATCGGTTAAGTAAGTTGCTTTGTCTATTTTTGGTCTCGTGGTCTCTTGTGTGATTGTCAACAACACGTACAACTCGAATAATTTATGCTTTAACTTTTTCCTCAAAGACAGATGATGGGATGGCGGGTCATTCCTTTGAAAACAAAACCAATGCTTCATTCCCTACGAACGGCAGATCCGATCTACGTGGTTTATCTATCTTTGACATCAGCACAAATGCGTCAGGCACCGGATCTCTTGGATGGTACGACCGGAATTATTATAGCTACGGCACTGTCATGTTTTTTATCCTTACACTCGGCTTTCTTGGGAACGTAGTGACGATTATCGTGTTTCTACAAAGAGAGCAGCGAGCTAAAGTGATCGCACCGTTTGTCATCAACCTGGCTGTCGCAGATCTTTTTATTGTGCTGTTTGGATACCCCGTCGCCATTACCGCCAATTTGTCAGGCATGAAACTTGTCTCTGGTGAATCACGATGTACGTGGTCAGCATTCGTAAACGGTGCAATAGGCATTGCATCTATTGCAATGTTAACGGAAATAAGCGTATTGATGTGTTACACCATCACTTCTGTAAAACCAGTGGTCACTAGAAAAGACAAATTTCTTTCAAGAAAGTTTACAGTGTCTGTCTTAGCTGGCACGTGGATCTATGGGTTTTTGTCCATGAGTCCTCCATTTATTGGCTGGAGTCGATTCGTTCCAGGCTCAGCAGGGATCAGCTGTGGTCCTGAGTGGGGTTCCAATACTATCGAGGCATTGACATACAGTATTGGATTGATGTTTTTAGGCTTCTTTCTGCCCATGACAATAATTCTGGTGAGCTTCTACAGAATTTACAGGTACGCGCAAGGGTTGCTTTTATCTTTCACGTGTGTAAAATATTTATCTCTGTGGGAATTTATTGAGCCTTTTTGGCTTTGAAGAAGTAGAATCCTTGAGGCTATAAGAGCTTTTTCGACTATAGTTTTGCTAAAATTAATCATGTCTGATTATTATGAAAGAGGAGGAAACGGTTCAGTGTCTCTCTCTCTCTCTCTCTCTCTCTCTCTCCTCTCTCTCTCTCTCTCTCTCTCTCTCTCTCTCTCCTCTCTCTCTCTCCTCTCTCTCTCACTCTCTCTTCCTCTCTCTCTCTCTCCTCTCTCTCTCTCTCTCTTCTTCTTCTCTCTATTTTCAATTCAGAACACGTGGTATTACCTTGACTATCATGCCATATCAAAGCATATACGACAGATATACCATTTTGATTTGTAGCATGTTGTGGTGAAACACACTATGGTCCGATGCCACAGATGGTGGCTGACAATCGGATCATCTGACATCTTCTTATTCCTTATTGAGCGAGAGCACATACAGTCTCTTGAATATCACTGACATCCTGGTGTGTACCATATGAACTGGACTCAATCACGTGGCTCTGTTATTAGGATTATCTTGAAACAGCGATAAGCCAGATTTTAATTAATAGATAACGCAATTTGCGCACGTAATGCCTGCGGCGTTTTCAATGTGTACTCAAGAGGTACTCTTGTTCCAGACCGCTAACGCCTGTGAAAAGGACAATAAAGCAAATACTCAGTTCTAACACCGATTTTAAAGCTTCATTGGTGTTCAGTTTTTTAATTCAACCGCCAACTAACTACTTCTGCTAGTTATTGTCAGATCAACAGTTTTATCGACACATGCAGGCTGCTATCGAACTCATTCAACATATTTGGAAAAAAAAGAGCAATATTTTTTTAAGGTGACTGCGCTGTTGAATGCTGTCCTCAATCTGTCAGTCCAAATAGTAATAACCACACGTTACGTTCCAGATAATGTATCAAATGGATACAATGTACATGGGCAAGGAGGTACGTGCGGATTCGTACAATCAGTTACCTGCTGTTTTTCGGATAATTTCTTTATATTTTGCAGTTTAGCGCTTTCATCGAGAAGTGAGGATTCATTTTTTTGCGATTCACTATGCAGACTCTCGAGTTTTCGCGTTAACTTAATTTGGACTCACGGTTTATAGCGCCCCCTCCAACCCCCCCCCCCCCCCCCCCCCCTGCCACGTCCCTCTCCTTAAATCTAAATACAGATATTTGTTCCCTTACTACAGATTCCTATCTCAGAGTAACGTGCCTACCAACCTTGAAATCTTACAGAGCAGACATCACCAATCCCAGATGAAGATAGTGCACATGATTATTATGACTATTGTAGCATTTGTCATCAGTTGGTCTCCGTACTGCGCTGTTAGTCTGGGAGCCATGTTCCGTAGTGGTCACGTTTTGGCGCACGGTGAGGCGGAAATCCCTGAACTTTTAGCCAAATCTTCAGTGATCTATAACCCAATAATATACATGACTATGAGTAAGAATTTTAGAAAAACTGTGAAGAGGAAGATATTTCAGTCCTTATCTGGGTGCAGTAGAAGTTTGGTGCGGCCATCACTTTGCAGCCTGCAGCCACGTGCTCATAGAGATCGAAAAGAATTCGTGTGACTGTGAAAAAGTATTTTTGAATATTTTGAAGCTAACATAAGGCTAGCCCTGAGTATAAACAAGGTACACAGTAATATTGTAAGAATACGAAAATAGTATCATTGGAAAAAATTGCCCATACATTTGGAATATTTGCTCTTTTCGGTCTTTTTCCTCTCTTTCCAAAACAAAAGGTTGTTCTTAAAAGTAAAGTTATATAGCACAAGTAAACTGCATGACAAAACATCCTAAATGACCCGTAAATCTTCTGTTCTTTCGCTAACTAGTAGTTAGAGCGTGTTTTCGAGGCTACGAAACCTAAGAAACCATAAGAGGCGAATGTATAGCAAACAGATAGTATGAGCTTGTAAATCCTGCTTTTTCCACTTAAAAAACATCTGCAAAATTAGGAAACACATTAGTGCTAAGGCCTGTGAGAGACTCATGCATGCTTTCATCTCTTCTAAATTAGATTTCTGCAACTCCTTTCTTTATAGTCTGCCTAAATCCTCTCTGCCAAAATTACAACTGGTACAGAATGCTGCAGCCAGAGTCCTTACTTTCTCTCGTAAATCTGAATATATCACACCTATTTTATGTAGCCTTATGTAGCTACCTCTCGAGCAGCGAATTCAATACAAGATCTTACTTCTAACTTTCAAATGTCAAAATAGACTATAGCCCATGCTTTTTGCCCAAAATGGCTTATTTATCATCCTTCATAAATAATGCATATTTTTTTAAAAAGTGTGAAAATGGTCCAAAATCGATCAAAACCATGGGCTATAGCCCATGCTTTTTGCCCAAAATTCGCCTAGTTATCATCCTTCATGAATAATGCATTTTTTTTTTTAAAGTGTGAAAATGGTCCAAAATCGATCAAAACCATGGGCTATAGCCCATGCTCTTTGCTCAAAAATGACCAAAATTGGCCTATTTATCATCCTTTATGAATAATGCATTTTTTTGAAAAGGTGTGAAAATGGTCCAAAATCGATCAAAACCATGGGCTATAGCCCATGCTCTTTGCTCAAAAATGACCAAAAATGGCCTATTTATCATCTTCATGAATAACGCATTTTTTTGAAAAGATGTGAAAATGATCCAAAATCGATCAAAACCATGGGCTATAGCTCATGCTTTTTGCTCAAAAATGACCAAAATTGGCCTATTTATCATCCTTCATGAATAATGCATTTTTTTTGAAAAGGTGTGAAATAGTCCAAAATCGATCAAAACCATGGGCTATAGCCCATGCTTTTTGCCCAAAAATGACCAAAAATGGCCTATTTATCATCCTTCATGAATAATGCATTTTTTTTGAAAAGGTGTGAAAATGGTCCAAAATCGATCAAAACCATGGGCTATAGCCCATGCTTTCCCCCCAAAAATGGCCTATTTATCATCCTTCATAAATAATGCATATTTTTTGAAAAGGTGTGAAAATGGTCCCAAATCGATCAAAACCATGGGCTATAGCTCATGCTTTTTGCTCAAAAATGACAAAAAATGGTCTATTTATCATCCTTCATAAATAATGCATATTTTTTAAAAAGGTGTGAAAATGGTCCAAATCGATCAAAACCATGGGCTATAGCTCATGCTTTTTGCCCAAAAATGGCCTATTTATCATCCTTCATAAATAATGCATATTTTTAAAAAGTGTGAAAATGGTCCAAAATCGATCAAAACCAATGGGATATAGCCAATGCGTTTTTGCCCAAAAATGACCCAAAATTGGCCTATTTATCATCCTTCTGAATAATGCATTTTTTTTGAAAAGGTGTAAAAATGGTCCAAAATCGATCAAAACCATGGGCTATAGCCCATGCTTTTTGCCCAAAAATGGCCTATTTATCATCCTTCATAAATAATGCATATTTTTTAAAAAGTGTGAAATGGTCCAAAATCGATCAAAACCATGGGCTATAGCCATGCTTTTTGCCCAAAAATGATCTATTTATCATCCTTAATAAAAAATGCATAGTTTTTAAAAGGTGTGATAATGGTCCAAAATCGATCAAAAACCATGGGCTATAGCCCATGCTTTTTGCCCAAGAAACGACCTATTTATCATCCTTCATAATAATGCATTTTTTAAAAAAGGTGTGAAAATGGTCCAAAATCGATCAAACATGGGCTATAGCCCATACTTTTTGCCCAAAAATGACCAAAAATGGCCTATTTATCATCCTTCATAAATAATGCATATTTTTTAAAAGGTGTGATAATGGTCCAAAATCGATCAAAACCATGGGCTAGAGCCCATGCTTTTTGCCCAAAAATGGCCTATTTATCATCCTTCATAAATAATGCATTTTTTTTTGAAAAGGTGTGAAAATGGTCCAAATCGATCAAAACCATGGGCTATAGCCCATGCTTTTTGCCCAAAAATGGCCTATTTATCATCCTTCATAAATAATGCATATTTTTTTAAAAGGTGTGATAATGGTCCAAAATCGATCAAAACCATGGGCTAGAGCCCATGCTTTTTGCCCAAAAATGGCCTATTTATCATCCTTCATAAATAATGCATATTTTTAAAAAGGTGTGAAAATGGTCCAAAATCGATCAAAACCATGGGCTATAGCCCATGCTTTTTGCCCAAAAATGACCTATTTATGATCCTTAATAAAAAATGCATATTTTTTAAAAAGGTGTGATAATGGTCCAAAATCGATCAAAACCATGGGCTATAGCCCATGCTTGTTGCCCAAAAATGACCTATTTATGATCCTTAATAATAAATGCATATTTTTAAAAAAGGTGTGATAATGGTCCAAAATCGATCAAAACCATGGGCTATAGCCCATGCTTTTTGCCCAAAAATGGCCTATTTATCATTCTTCATAAATATGCATATTTTTTAAATAGGTGTGAAAGTGGTTCAAAATCGATCAAAACCATGGGCTATAGCCCATGCTTTTTGCCCAAAAATGACCAAAAATGGCCTATTTATCATCCTTCATGAATAATGCATTTTTTTTGAAAAGGTGTGAAAATGGTCGAAAATCGATCAAACCATGGGCTATAGCCCATACTTTCCCCAAAAATGACAAAAAATTGTCTATTTATCATCCTTTATGAATAATGCATATTTTTTAAAAAGGTGTGAAAATGGGCCAAAATCGATCAAAACCATGGGCTATAGCCCATACTTTTTACCCCAAAAATGACCAAAAATGGTCTATTTATCATCCTTCTTGAATAATGCATTTTTTGAAAAAGGTGTGAAAAATGGTCCAAAATCGATCAAAACCATGGCTATAGCCCATGCTTTTGCCCAAAAATGACCTATTTATCCATCCTTAATAAAAAATTCATATTTTTAAAAAAGGTGTGGAAAATGGTCCAAAAATCGATCAAAAACCAGTGGGCTATAGCCCATGCTATTTGCCCAAAAAAATGGCCTATTTATCATCCTTCATAAATAATGCATATTTTTTAAAAGGTGTGAAAATGGTCCAAAATCGATCAAAACCATGGGCTATAGCCCAAAAATGCCCAAACATGACCCAAAAATGGTCCTATTTATCATCCTTCATGAATAATGCATTTTTTTTGAAATGGTGTGAAAATGGTCCAAAATCGATCAAAACCATGGGCTATAGCCCATACTTTTTGCCCAAAAATGGCCTATTTATCATCCTTCATAAATAATGCATATTTGTTATAATGTGTCTATGGTCCAAAATCGCTCAAACACCCTGGGCTTAGCCCATGCTTTTTGCCCAAAGGGCCTATATGCCTATTTATCATCCTTCAGAATAATGCATATTTTTTTGAAAAGGTGTGAAAATGGTCCCCGAAAATCGATCAAAACCATGGCTACTAGCCATACTTTCCCCCAAAAATGACCATAAAATGGTCCATATGTTATCGATCCTTTATGAATATGCATTTTTTTGAAAGGTGTGAAAATGGTCTAAAATCGATCAAAACCATGGGCTATAGCCCGATACTTTTTGCCCAAAATGACCACAAATTGGTCTATTTATCAGTCTTCTTGAATAATGCATCATTTTTTTGAAAAGGTGTGAAAATGGTCCAAAAATCGATCAAAACCAGGGGCTATAGAGCCCTTATGCTTTTTGCCCAAAATGCCTATTTTATCATCCTTAATAAAAATTCATATTTTTAAAAAGTGTTGAAGGTCCAAATCGAAATCACAACCATGGGCTATATCCCTGCTTTTGCCCAACAAATGAACCAAATTGCCTATTTATCATCCTTTCTGAATAATGCTTTTTTTGTAAAAATAAAATGGTCCCAATCGATCAAAACCATTGGGCCTATATAGCCCTACTTTTTGCCCAAAATGACCAAAAATGTCTATTTATATTCTTCTTGATAATGCATTTTTTTGAAAAAGGTGTTAAATGGTCCAAAATCGATCAAAACCATTGGCTATAGACCATCTTTTTGAAACCAAAAATGACCTATTATCATCATCCTTATAAAAATCTATTTTTTTAAAAGGTGTGAAAATGGTCCAAAATCGGCTCAAAAAAAACCATGGGCTATAGCCCATGCTTTTTGCCCAAAATAATGACCAAAATGGTTATTTAATCATCATCCTTTTATGAATAATGCTTTTTTTTGAAAAGGTGTGACAATGGTCTAATAAAATCGATCAAAAACCATTGGGGCTTCAAAAAGCCCAGTTTGAAAGAATGGGCCCAAAATCGTCAAAACCATGGACTAGAGCCCATATTTCCCAAAAATGACCCAAAGTCGATTATAATCCTTCATGAATAGGCAATTTTTTGAAAGGTGAAAATGTTGAGGGCTATAATAGCCCAAAAATGGTCCATTTTGAAAAAGGTGTGAAATGGTCGATCAAACCATGGTCTTTATAGCCCATGACTTTGTGCCCAAAAATGGGCCTATTTATCATCCTTCATCATTTTTTAAAAATAATGTCCTTATTAGCCAAAAAATTAATGGTCTTTTAACGTTGTGAAAATGGTCCTAAAATCGATTCAAACCAATGGGCTTCAACAATGGCCCTTCTATTTTTTAAAAAGGTTGTGAAAATGGTCTTTCAAAAACCAGGGGCTATTGCCCAAAATGGCCTATTTATCATCCTTAATAAAGAAAGGCATATGATTTTGAACGGTATGAAAATGTCCAAATCGATCAAACCCATGCGCTAAAGCTTATGCTTTTTGCCCAAAAATGGCCTATTTATCATCCTTCATAAATAATGCATATTTTTTAAAAAGGTGTGAAAAATGGTCCAAAATCGATCAAAACCATGGGCTATAGCCCATGCTTTTTGCCCAAAAATGACCAAAAATGGCCTATTTATCATCCTTCATGAAAATGCATTTTTTTGAAAAGGTGTGAAAATGGTCTAAAATCGATCAAAACCATGGGCTATAGCCATACTTTTTGCCCAAAAATGACCAAAAATGGTCTATTTATCATCCTTCTTGAATAATGCATTTTTTTTGAAAAGGTGTGAAAATGGTCCAAAATCGATCAAAACCATGGGCTATAGCCCATGCTTTTTGCCCAAAAATGGCCTATTTATCATCCTTCATAAATAATGCATATTTTAAAAAAGTGTGAAAATGGTCCAAATCGATCAAAACCATGGGCTATAGCCCATGCTTTTTGCCCAAAAATGACCTATTTATGATCCTTAATAAAAATGCATATTTTTAAAAAGGTGTGATAATGGTCCAAAATCGATTAAAACCATGGGCTATAGCCCATGCTTTTTTGCCCAAAAATGGCCTATTATCATCCTTCATAAATAATGCATATTTTTTAAAAGGTGTGAAAGTGGTCCAAAATCGATCAAAACCATGGGCTATAGCCCATGCTTTTTGCCCAAAAATGACCTATTTATGATCCTTAATAAAAATGCATATTTTTTAAAAAGGTGTGATAATGGTCCAAATCGATCAAAACCATGGGCTATAGCCCATGCTTTCTGCCCAAAAATGGCTTATTTATCATTCTTCATAAATAATGCATATTTTTCAAAAAGGTGTGAAAATGGTCCAAAATCGATCAAAACCATGGGCTATAGCCCATGCTTTTTGCTCAAAATGACCAAAATGGCCTATTTATCAATCCTTCATGAATAATGCATTTTTTTGAAAAGGTGTGAAAATGGTCCCAAAATCGATCAAAACCATGGGCTATAGCCCATACTTTTTCCCCAAAAATGACCAAAAATGGTCTATTTATCATCCTTTATGAATAATGCATTTTTTTGAAAAGGTGTGAAAATGGTCTAAAATCGATCAAAACCATGGGCTATAGCCCATACTTTTTGCCCAAAAATGACCAAAAATGGTCTATTTATTATCCTTCTTGAATAATGCATTTTTTTGAAAAAGGGTGTGAAAAATGGTCCAAAATCGATCAAAACCATGGGCTATAGCCCATGCTTTTTGACCAAAAATGACCTATTTATTATCCTTAATAAAAATTCATATTTTTTAAAAGGTGTGAAAATGGTCCAAAATCGATCAAAACCATGGGCTATAGCCCATGCTTTTTGCCCAAAAATGACCAAAATTGGCCTATTTATCATCCTTTATGAATAATGCATTTTTTTGAAAGGTGTTAAAATGGTCCAAAATCGATCAAAACCATGGGCTATAGCCCATACTTTTTGCCCAAAAATGACGAAACATGGTCTATTTATCATCCTTCTTGAATAATGCATTTTTTTTGAAAAAGTGTGAAAATGGTCCAAAATCGATCAAACCATGAGCTATAGCCCATGCTTTTTGCCCAAAAATGGCCTATTTATCATCCTTCATAAAATAATGCATATTTTTAAAAGGTGTGAAAATGGTCCAAAATCGATCAAAACCATGGGCTATAGCCCATGCTTTTTGCCCAAAAATGACCAAAAATGGCCTATTTATCATCCTTCATGAAAAATGCATTTTTTTGAAAAGGTGTGAAAATGGTCTAAAATCGATCAAAACCATGGGCTATAGCCCATACTTTTTGCCCAAAAATGACCAAAAATGGTCTATTTATCATCTTTCTTGAATAATGCATTTTTTTGAAAAGGTTGTGAAAATGGTCCAAAATCGATCAAAACCATGGGCTATAGCCCATGCTTTTGCCCAAAAATGGCCTATTTATCATCTTCATAAATAATGCATTTTTTTTAAAAGGTGATGAAAATGGTCAAAATCGA